>JAAVVG010000010.1:600000-938496 GCA_012976225.1 Golubevia sp. BC0850 | reverse complement strand
GGGGTTTCTCTTTTTGGCCCAAAAGAATCCAGAGGTTCATCTCATCTCACATTGTTCTCTCTCTCTCTCTCTCTCTCTCTCTCTCTCTCTCTCTCTCTCTCTCTCTCTCTCTCTCTCTCTCTCTCAGCTGGGGACGAGTCAAAAGGAGAGAATTGCCTGTCAAACTTTCCGTGGATCTCCCCTTGGCCTCAATATTAACCCTTTCATCACGATTTTCAATGCCATCCAGTCAAGGTCTGAGAAAGGATGGATCAAAGCTGAGGATTTGGTGGGAAGTTGGGATCTTGGAGAGAAAGAAGATCAAACCCGCGATCTTATAAGGATGTTCGCTTCCAAGCATCTGGATGGCATCAAGTTTCTGGTAATTCGAATTGGTTTCTCTTGTGATTGAAGGCAGATGTGGATTTGACTTGTCTCCCAAATTTCTGACCTCTCCCATTATGGTCGAGACCCCAAAATCACCTGGTCATGTCAGCAGGGGCCTCGAGAACTCATGCCAGGCTGTCGGCAGGAAAACACAAACTCAGAGAAGCTGCAGCTTCTCACTCAGATCACGCTAGGCTCACAGAACAAAAGAGTCTTTTCTCGGTGGTCAGCTGGGTCTCTAAAGATACAATTAAAGACTTGTAGACACTAAAGCGAGTACCCCCTTTACCGATTCTAAAAGCCGTTCCTTTTCTGAGAAGGTTCGATCGGATACAGTACTTATACCTATTTCTTTTCCCGTTCGTCTTCTCTATCTCGCCTTTTCTGAAGACAAAGCGGGATTGACCATCTCTTGAAAAAAAAACAATACTGCTCCAATTCATTAAAGCTCGTTTCCCTCTCCCCATTACATTCTATAAGGTCTGGCGAAGACTACTCCATTCGCACCTCTCCGTCTCTAGCTTTCCCAAGAGACCAAAGAATCCAAGTCTGCGTACTGACACCACAGGCACGACTTCTTTTCTACATCAAGTTTTCTTGCTGACACAAATCGACGAGTTGAGCACCAGAGAGATCTTACAAGTAGAGGGGGTAGAAGATCTACGCCGATGGAGGTTAGATCCTCACACGAGCCGAAGTCTTCTAAGCCTTCTCTTTTCTGTTCCTCCATTGGCAAAGAAGTGTCTGGCCCTTTGAGTAGAAGTTGAATGACTCCTGATCATACGTTGAGCATCTTTCATGGCATCTAGTCGACTTCTCCGTTTCCTCTTCTTTCTCTAGATTCCTTCCCGTGTTCTCATCGACTCCCACCTACTGCTAGGCAGAGATGACTTCTTATCAATGGAAGAGCTTGATGGACCCCTTACCAGTTCGCCTCAGACTTCGGAAGAGTCTTTCTACGACCAGAGGTGAAACTTCCTCTTCCTGCACCTCCATCCTCCTCGCCTTCTGGCCAAAGGAAAGAGGGAGTCTCTCCTCTAAGATCTAACCTTCCAAGACCTCTCGAGACATCCCTGACACCTCTGAGCCTTCTCTGATAGGCACTAGCTCATCTAGCAACTCGATTTCTGGATTCTGACGTCTTTCCACTCACCGCTTATTCACCAACGCCCTTTCCTACTCCTCCCATCGTTTTCATCTTCCTTGAAGACCCAACTCGTCGTCTTTCCCATCCCCGTAGTTGGTGGACCTCTTGTATGTTCCTTTGGATCCCGAATTGGAGAGCGGCCATCTTTCCAGCTCTCCTTCCAGACCCAGAAGTCAGAGAACATCCGGATCCTGAAGATGACCTTGAATTTGATCTTCTTGAAAGATTCAAGATGGTGTTCGGTGAGCCAAGAAGTGAGAAAGAGAGATCTTGCTCAACCAGTTAGCTTTCGAAGGAGCTGCTCTCTGTGATGGTCCTTCATCGCTTTCTCTCTTCTCTTCTCTGCTTCCTCTCAGTGATCATCGTCAAAGAAATGATCTTGAAGTGAATGTAGAGAATCAAAGATGAAGAGTTGAAGAAAGTGACTGAGTGGTTTGATCAAGAGTCAACAAAAAGTCAAATTCAATTAATTGCTGTCCTTCGCGCCTCCTGGCCTAGCGCTGGCCTCCTCCTTCCTTTGTAGAACCATCGCATCAAAATCACTCTTCTCCCACCTTGAAGCTAGAGAATCTTCAAGAGACACTCGATAAGAGTAATTCGTAAACGTCAACCTCGGCTTGAGAATTCAGGTGAGTTTGATAGGAAACGAAGAGACAAGAGAGCGGGGCCCAGCTCTGACTTCTGAGATTCCGAAGGTTGTCTACTCTGGCAACCTCTTACTCATCGTTCATTTACCTTGGATCATCTAACAGACTCGATCAGCATTGCAAGGTCTCTCTGCAAACAGCACTCGAGACTGAAGGAACGGAAGACATCGGATTCAATCTCGTCTTTCACTTGAACCTTTTGTCAAATTATCGTCAACCGCCTCAAAAGCATCGTTTGAAGAAGAAGAAGAAGAAGAAGGGGTGAGTCAGATCAATGAATCGGAAGCTCATAGATTGTTGAAAGGTTTATCAGTAGGATTAGAGTGAGAGCAGGCACTGACTCTCTTGCTTTCTCTCTCTTGCTTTCAACTGCTTCCTCCCTTCCTCCCCGCTCTCCTCGATTCACTTCCTTGCACTCTAAACGTAATTCTATCCAATTCAACAATTCACTGATCATCAAGCCGGAACCATCAAACGCGTTAATGACGCGAAAATCAGCGACTGTAGCTGCTTCAAGTGGACTCTCGAGCCCACAATCAGATCATCAAGAAGGGGAAGGGGAAGGGGAAGGGGAAGGGGAAGGTGAAGCTGAGCCTCAAACAGCATCTACTTCAAGGAGCTCAAAGGGAGTCAAGCTAGATTCCACACACGATACTCCAATGGAAGACGTAGAGCAACAGGAGGAAGAAGAGCAAGATTCAGATTCAGATCCAGTTGCCAAAGCCTGCTGCTCTTCTTCAGGTTCTGCATCTGCTTCTCATCCAAATTCAGCTTTATCAACTCCTTCAACTTCAAAATCAGATTTAAGATGTTTATTGAAAGCAGAAAAGATTCAAAGAATCAAGAAGAAAGAAGAGAATAAACAATTAGAAGCAAAGATTAAAGCTTTCAATCAAGACAAATCTCAATCTCAATCTCATTTAACATTTCTAATTCAGCAGAAGGAATCGGAAGTTCGATCTAAAGATGAGATCATTAAGAACAATGAATTGAAGATAGCCGAATTGAACAGGTTGGTGAATAAGATGAGAGAGGAGAAGTTGCAAAAGGAAGTGGAAGATGCTAGGAAAAGGAGAGAGGAGGAAGCAAAGAGGTTCTCAGAAAGATGTAAAGAGATTGGAACTTTCGAAACTTTAAGGGAAAAGAATCCAGAGAATGAAGATGCGGTTGAAACTGCTTCTGAGAGATTGGTTAGAAAGGCAAAGGAAAAGAAGAAGATAGCAGATTGGACTAGGTTACATCCTAGAAGGTTCAACAATCGACCTAACAAGGATTTAAGAACCGAACCTTCAGAGTTCACCTCCTCTGAATTGGAGGAAGCTCAATGCTATCAAGATTTCCCAAATCCAGAGAGAATGGCTTGGACTAGAACTGAAGCTCAAATGATTTGTGCTAAGGAGAAAAATAGAGGGGATCATAATTACGCTTGGTCAAATCCTAATTGTTTCTTGAGAGACTTTAATGGGGATCCTTTAGGCAAATGGGAAGTTAGTTCTATTAAGGACAAGATTCAGGAATTGATCATCAAAGACTTTGTTACTGATAAGGAGAAACGAAAGGACGCTTTGAATTATCTTAAGGACACTAGAAGTGGGGTCGATTTCAAGCTTCTGAGTCAAGAGGAAGAGGATCTAGAGGTCGACTGTCATCTTTATTCTTCTCTACTTTGGAAATCAGTCAAATGGCGTCTAGACCACCTCTACACTGAAGCTAAAGAATGGAGGAGAGATTTAGGTTGGTGTGAAGATGATTGGAAATTGGAGGAATTGTGTAAAGGAGAAATCACAAAATTGAGAGCTAAGGGCAAAACTTTGGTATTCGAAAGAGAGAATAATTATAGAGATAGAGCTAGAACTGTCATGAAGACTCTGAAAAGGAAAGCTTATGAAGACTCTGATGAGGAGGAGGAGGAGGAGGAGGAGGAGGACGATGATGATGAAGAGAAAAATGACTCTATAGTCCTCAAAGTCAAAACCAAGATCATCAAGAAAGAACCAGTTGATGAATTACAAAAGGAATTTGGTCAAACCGTCTTTTCGAAGTTTCAATACGTTAAAGACAAAATTGAAAGAGATTTTCCAACTGTTACTCTTACTAGAAGAGAGGTTTGTCAATACCTTTATGATCATGGGAAAAGTAGAAATAAAACTATACAGTATTATAAGGACAAGTTAAAAAGTCAAGGTTTGATAACTGCTCCAAAGAAAAGAAAATCAGGTTACGTTGATGCAGGATCTGATGAGAATCAAGACGGTTAGTACATCTTTTTCTATTATGTTCGTTTTTGTTCTTCTGAATCTTTGAAGGTGGTTGAAATCGCCTTTATTCTTTGGGTAGATGACTGATTCCATTACCTCTTTTCTTCTCTCCCTTGCCTTTTGCCATCTCTCTTTTCTTCCCCCTTCTGCTTTCTCCTATAGAAACCTTCGATGATTCAAATCCAAAGTCCAGGTCTCCTCAAACTGGAATCACTAGACCACCTTCTGACAAGTAAAAAGGTCATCTTCTTCAACACCCATACTTTCCTTCTTCCTGGTGATTCCCTCTTCTGAAACTTTTTTTTTCCCACAAACTCAAATTCAAACTCAAATGCATTCTCAACTTCAAATCACTCAATCTCAAATCCATTAAACACATGATCCGAAAACAAGACTCTGAAAATCAAAGAAGAAAAAAATACTCCTACAATAGAAACCAATCATAAATCAAACTTCACCTCCTCTTTCTTTCAATGCATATTTTTGTGGTAGTTCCGTAAACGAACTTTTCCTTCATCTTCTTCCTATAGACCACAGATCAATTCTGGTTTGGTGGGTCTAGATTTCTTTGTTCTTTCTCGTCTTCTTATCTCCATCAAACACTTTTCTCCCCTCCCATCGTTTCATCACTTTCCAATCAAAACTCATTTTTCCCCACTCTCTCCTTTGTTCTTTCTGTATTCTATCTCGGGTTTTCTCAATGAATCAAATCTTCACCGTTTCTCTCTGCTCACCCAAAAGAAGGTGAGAATCCCACTCGTTTATGACAAAAATACTGAGTGCCCAAAAAGGTGTTGAGATCGTTGAACTTGAAGCGAGTTCTTTCTATGGGTTGGTCTTGATCTAATGAAAGGTGGTATGGGACTAGATTCTGCGGTGGCTTGAACAACAAGTTTTTTTTGAAACCCTCAAAACAGAGATTCAGAGACCCGTAGGCTGGAGTCAACAGAAACTTCTTTGGAAAGGAGGGCTCCCTTTGAGAACCTCACTACTAGTCAAACGATTCATTTCTTCCTCGGTCTCTCTTGTTTCTGTTGATCACCTTGGCCCTCATTTTCTTTCTTGTTTTTATTTTATGTTATTTCTCACTTTCTTCTTTCTCTCCCTTCTCTTTCTTTCTTGTTTCTCTTACCCTCTTCTTTCACTCGCTTCTCTCACCCCTCTCACGTCAAATACGTAACTCAAATGCAATCCACACCACCGATGGAAAAGTCAAGTACGAAGCTTTCGTTCGTCAGATTTTGAGTCAGTAAATTGGAAAAGCAGAAAAAAAAGTGCTTCTATCCTTTTTTTCTGAAGTCCACCAACACAATTCTGTCTTTCTGAACTTTCCCATCATTTTCAGCTTTCTCGGGGAGGGGGGGGGGGGTTGGGATGATTTCGCCTCCTTTGTTTTTCATTGGCAATGAGAATGTCTTTTATGACTTTGGCTTTCGCTTTCGGAAAAGGTTTTGTTTGGTTGAGGCCTGAGGCTTTGAATAAGCTTCTGTGAATGAGTCAGTTGCTACTTTTGACTATAAAAATTAGCTGCCTGGTCGAGGATTTGTCGAATGAAAAGACATTTTTGAGAGAGCGGTATGACGAGTAGAGACGGGGAGACAGAGGCTGGTTCCAATTTTCAAGCATGAGCACCACCATGATCTCACTCTCAATACCAGTCCAAATCCTGAGGATTTGATCAAAGCGAATGCTTCAGAAAAGGTCAGCTTTCAGTTTTTAAAGAGTCTTTACAAGACCGAGAATTGAGTTCTACCCCTTCTCTCCTCAAAACCCAACCCTCCTCCTTCCCCCTCCCTCCTTTTCTCTCCCCATGACTCCATCTTCCTCACTTCACACAAGGCTTGAGACCAGAAATGTCCATCAATCCTGGTCCTGAATCTTCATCATTGAGGCCAAGGGGGGATCCACGGAAAGTTTGACAGGCAATTCTCTCCTTTTGACTCGTCCCCAGCTGAGAGAGAGAGAGAGAGAGAGAGAGAGAGAGAGAGAGAGAGAGAACAATGTGAGATGAGATGAACCTCTGGATTCTTTTGGGCCAAAAAGAGAAACCCCTTCAGTATACTCACTTGTTTCGCCTATTTCCAAGGTCCTTAGCTTCACCTTGACACTTTTGATCATCTCGTTCCCTTCCAAGACTTCCCTTGCCTCTTTCCAAAGTTTGAGCGACCGCGGAGAAGAAGTCACTGAACCTGTATGGTTGATTGGTTTAGATGGAACCACCATTTCTTTGAGAGCTAGAAGACCTTTGCTCGAGAGAATGGTAGATAGCAGGGTCCCTTCCGTGAAGTCTCGATCCCGAGGCTTAGATTCGTCAACCCAGTAGAGTAGTAGATGGAGAACCTCGACGCTTGAGAAGGAGGCAACCAGCTCCTCTCTCCTCATCGTTCTCAGTAGAAGCGCGTCTGGACTCAAGATTTTCAGCGCCTTGAAATTCGAGAGATGCGAACTCAGGAAGTTTGTGCGATCGATTGAAATGAGACGAAGATGCTTGATTGAAGAGCAAGATTCGGCAAGACTTGAGAGAAAGTCCATTGAGACTCGTGTTATTGTTTTTGCTCCAGAGGTAGTAAATGCGACTCCACCTATGGCCTCCAAAGAGTCGAGAGAGTTGGTGACCAGAAGAAAGTGATGAATTGCTGCAGTCTCTGGATTTCCTCCCACCAAGCTGCTGTTTTGACCCCTCCATTTAAACCAACTCCGGCTGTTGGAGGGAACCATCATCCCAGACAATCGTGGTCTCATAGCCAGCTGTTTGATTCTTGGGAGACCTTTGAAGGTTTCCGAGTACTCCAAAAGAAAAGTGAAGGAAGAATAGTCTAACTTGAACGCTAGTGAAGCTTGAATCAAGTTAGACTAGAAGACTAGGATCCATCCAGGTCAGGGGGAAGATTGGAGGTCAGGTTGAGGGCAAGAGGAGAGACGAGGGACCTTTTGTGCTCACCCAGGATCCAGATCATGTTCTGTGCTGTCATGTTCCATTTCTGATTTTCAGCAGAAATCAAGAAGAGCCTTTTCAGGGATTGAGTCAGGAAAGGGAGTGGGAGCCTCCTTTCCTGGCTAATAGCCACCAATGGGACGTAGATTCCACCTGCTAGGACTAGAGTCTGGAGGTGCTGGCACTTGGTCAATATGATTCTCAAGGCTTGATATCCAGCTTCGACTTGAGTGAGTCTTCGTCCGGCTGCAGAATTCAGAGCCACCCACAGTTTGATGAAAGACGCTTGCTGATTTTGACGTCGAGGCGATGGACGAAAGAGTAATACAGTCACTGACTCTGTTGATAGCAGACTCAAGCAGTGCAGATGTTCAGTGATCGGAAATCAGGGAAACATCGGAAACGATGAAAACAGAATCGTGTCGGTTAGACTACACTCACTTCCTACTTCTTTCCAATTTCTCTCTCCAATCTGGACCTACTTCCTCCTTATCTGCCCAGCGTCTAATGAATTCGACGACTAGAGGAACAAGATCTTCAGTTAGAGTATTGAAAGATGCTGACTCTTTACTCGGGCTTTTGATGACTAGATGATGATCCATGATCCAAAGGCTGAGACGGGGAGAGATGGAAAGAGGCAACAAGAATCAGATCTAGGCTGTCGCCTCGCAGTCAGCTTGAAAGGTACTCACTCTAGACAAAGTATATCGAGAGGACCTGAACCTTTCTTTTAAGTTGAAAAGGCAGAAGATGTGAAGTTTAGGAAGGAAGAAAGAAGAGCGTCTCTTTGAGGAAAAATCTTGGTGAGAAACGCGGCCATCTCAGACCCCTTCTTCATCAATCAAATCATTCATCGAAAGATAGTGGCTGCGTGGCAAATGAGTTCGGCCTTTTGTTCGAAGCATCTTTGTCTCATACATACTGTATAGGGATTAGGGACTTGGAGATGAGAAAGTAAAAGGCTAACTCCCTTTCCGTGAGTCGTGACTCTTTCCCATCCGTCCCTTTTGTTTTGAGATCTACAACCTTCTGCAAGCACCACTTAAGCAGTTCCAGTACTGGTAGCATTCAGTTCGATGCTAGCAATAGCAGAACTTTCAGCCAACCTCCTTTTTTAAATCATTAAGATCGTCCAACCATTTGTCTGACTCCATTCAGGATAGAACCTACTTTCCAACTTTCATCTCTTCCTGCTTTCACCTCCTCTGCGTCTCTTTTCTTCTGAGCAACTTCTTCCAAGCCTTTGTTCAAATCTTTTTGAGCGGTAAGACAATGCGATGCCATCATTTTCATTGTGAAGAGAAAAGGTGCCTGTGTGAAGCGAATTACCCCCTTTTCGGTAGAAGGATCAGAAGGAGTTGTCCGGAAGATCTGGAAACATATCATTGTCTTTGGATAATTAGCTAGAGTCAGCCATCATTGGACTGAAGATCAGGGTGGCCAGTTTCTAAAGTGCTTCAAAGCGTTGAAACTGACCCTTCCAACTTCAAGAGAACTTGAATGATCCAGCCAAAGTCCAACAAGATCCCATAGACCGACAAAGAGAACACTGCCAGTTCAAATAAACCCTTTTCTCTTAAAGAGATTTCGTGCCTTGGGTTTGCGAGGAAGAAATAAAAAGGGGGGGGGGATCCCCAGAAAGCAGGTAGGAGAAATACGATCTCACGAGTGTCCCAAAGACTAAGAGCAGAAGTTCTTCATTTCAGGAAAACTTGAAATTGACATTGAAGAAGCAGAAGAAGTATTGTAAGGATTGAAATTAAAAGTAAACGTGCAAACCCGTCTGATTTCCTACCCCTTTTTCCTCTCTTTCAACACTCTCCTTTCAAATTACCCAAAGAACTCTAAATACCCAGGAAAAAAACTCAAAGTGTCAAATTATATTCATAATCCCCCTCTCTATTCTGAGCTACCCAGAGTAACATTGTACTAATCATAATCCCAGCATTCTGTATGACGTTAGCCAAACCATAATATTCATAACCAAAACCATCCATTCCAACGAAATCAGGAATCATATATTTCATGATTAAAACCGTGATACTTCCAGCCATTCCACCAGCTAATAGAGTGAAACCAACGAAAAGGAAAAGTCTAGCTCTCCATTGAACAGAATCACCAGTCCAATTTCCAGAACCCCAACCACCATCATCCCCATCTGTTAAATGAGATTTATCAATCAAATTTACAGTGATCATACCTAAAGTTGCTAATAAACCTGGAATCCAATCTGAGAAGGTCATCCATGTATCTGGCATTATGAAAGGAATGTCTGGAAGAGGTTGCTTTAGAGATAGAGAACTTATAATTAAGGCATCGAAAAAAAACCACCATCCTAAGGCGAAGAAACCTCCTGAGAGATAAATTCCAAAGGTACGAGAACTTGTTGATAGGAAGGATGGAACTGGAGGTAAAGGTAAAAGACAAACTCGACGTGGATCGTAGGATCTACGTGGGAGTGACATGACTTGCAAACTTCTTTGATCCAAGATAGTTTAGAAGCTAGAGAGAAGGCAGGAGGAAGAGAGAAAGGACACAAGAGGATTTCAGAAGGAAATTGATAGGAGAAAAAGGTTGGAAGCTTCCATTTGCTCTCTTTCCTTCCTCGGTTTGGGAAGACCCTAGATAAACGACAGAGCTGAATTTCCAGAACTTGAGAGTTCTTTGACCCAACATTCCCCATCCGAAGAGGCTGGATTGGCGGGCAGCTGCTGTCACAGCAATCAGCACGTCTTTGTCCTCCCTCTGCTGCTTCTATTTTCCCTTGCTCCTCTTCCTTTCTTTCGCGAGCCATTAGTTGCAGTGATTATGAGGTCTGATCTCTAGCAAGACGTTCTAATAGGCGGAAGAGGAGGTTCCGAGTGGAGGATTGCATCGATAAGTATAGTACTCACAATGAGAGAGAGGAGTGGAAGCTGCTTGCGAATTGGTTGGCTACTTGGATTGCGCTCTGTCACTTGTGAACGGGATTCAGATCTATTTGATATTGTTTATTAATCTGCGATCTTGAATATTCCTTGGATGATTAGAGGTCGAAGAGGATTCTCGGTAGGTCCTCCGCTCCGCGACCGGTAACGCTTTTTATGCCCATCTGACTCGAAACTTGTTTTTCTCTTCTTGACTCTTCCCTCTTCTCTTCCCTTGCCTCTTCGTTTCAAGATGTCAGCCTCTTCAGTTTCATCAAGAAAAGCTTTGAACGCTCTCCTGTCAAGTAGTCGACCCAGACTTTCTCAAGCACCAGCAGCTACAGTTACACCTCCTAGTTGCTGTGCATTTTGTTCAAGTTGGACTTTGGCTTCAACTTCAACTACAACTTCAACCGGTAAGCTACCTTCGATTTCAATTGATTCTCGAAAGTTCTCCACTTCAACTTCCAAGTCAAGTTCATGGCCAGCCGGAACTTCAGATGAACCTGAACCTGAACCTTCAACTTCTTCGACTTCTTCTTCAAGGTCAAGAGCTGGACCTGCTTTAGAAATCACTCCTCCAACCTCAAAATCAACTACAAACCCTTATTCCAGTCAAGGAAATTTGGACAAAGGAAAATCAAAGGTTTTAGATGGGATTGAGAAAGTCAAAGCCAAATCGGCCTTACCGCCTCCTCCGAGACAGAAGACTATCATGTATTTGAATAACATGAAGCAGCGAGGCATGCCTATGTGAGTGCAGAACAATGTTCAACAAGATGCTATCCTGAGAGTCTGTAGCCTGAAATTCCATAGGAAGATGAGGGAGCAAATGGTGAGGGGGTGGCGGCTCTGGAAGGAGGAGCTGTTCGAGAATAGGATAAAGCTCATGCTACCTTGAAAACAGCCCTTTCCTGCCTGAAGAGCTTCAGTTAATGGTAGAGATGGGTTCAGTTCAGAAAATCTAGAGGCTTCTGACATGGAATCTGTCGATAGTTCGAGCCTGGGAGCTCTGACGGAGGGATTCAAGGCATGGGAAGAAGTTGGCTCGTAGAGACTTCAGCTTGGAAAGAGCTCTCTTTCCTTTTTTGTTGGCCGAAAGTAAATATCTTTGACTTGACTTAAGCTGGTCATTCAAGTGCAAAGAAAGGGTGAAAGGAAGGTGATCACGTCGTCTTTGAAGGGAGAGAGATTTTGAATCAAAGGCTCGAGCTCTATCTTCTGGAAGGAACATGCTCTTTTTTTTTTTTCAAGACAAGATCGATTTCTCTTTTAGGTTTCTAGACCTGGTTCTCTCTGCATCTTCTCAATGGAACTCGCAGCTTCGCCTGGGGTTCAGGATCAAGTTTGACGAGTTTTGCGATTCTATTATTTGTTCTCTTCGCATGAGAACGGATGGGTCTGCTGTCTTGCCTTTTCATAAACCTTCGGAAATCCGTCCAGTCACTCTTGGTCAATTTCTCCCAAATTTGAAAGACGCTTGCTCTTTGTGTCGATCTCTGGGTATCTCGTCTCCCACCAAACGCCCAGATCTTAACCTCCCATCTCCACCTTTCCTCTCACCACCAGTGCAATGTTAACAGCATTTGACTATCCGACCTCCCTATCAATGAGATCAGCCGACATAGACATCTGTCTAATAGGAGATTCACTAGCCAACGTTTGTCTAGGATATTCAACAACTCAATCCTTATCTCTTTCAGCAATGATTCATCACTGTCAATCAGTTCAAAGAGGGCTTTCATCCCCACTATTTTCAATCCCATCTTCAAATCATTCATCCTCCTCAAAGCCGTTAGTAATAGCAGATCTACCCTTCGGTTGTTCAATGTCTTTAGAAAAAGGAGTGGAAGCTTCAATCAAACTAATTCAAGAAGGTGGCGTGGACGGAATCAAAATTGAAGGCGGGAATGAAATCTTACCACTCATTAAGAGATTGACGGATTTTGGAATTCCTGTGATGGCACATTTAGGTTTACAACCTCAAAAAGTTGGTTCTACAAGTGGCTATAGAGTCCAAGCAAAGAATGGTAATGATGCATTTCAATTATTGAAGGATTCAAAGAAAGCTCAAGATGCTGGAGCTTTCGCTTTACTTTTGGAATGTATTCCATCAAAAGTAGCTAAGCTAGTGACTCAAGAATTGAAAATCCCAACTATTGGAATTGGAGCTGGTAGAGAAACTGATGGTCAAGTTTTGGTGATTAGTGATATGTTAGGAGAATTAACTAGTCCTGCTCATGTGATTGCTGGATTGAAAGTTGATCATCCTCAAGAAAATTCAAATCAACTTCGAGATGGAAATGAAGGAGAGAAGAAAATTCCAACTATGTCTGAACTTTCTCCAACTCCTCCTAAATTTGTTAGATCTTTTGTTAGGAATTCAGGTAGTTCGATTGGTGCTATGAGGATTCAAGCGGTTAGAGATTATGTTGAAGCGGTTAAAAGTAGAGATTTTCCAAATGATGAAGAAAGTTATAAGATCGAAAGGAAGGAATGGGAAAGGTTGGAGGAGTTGATTAGAGAGGAGAAGAGTAAGAGTGGATGATGGGAAAGTGGGAGTTTTTGAGAGAATAGCGAAGGTGGGCGGCAAAGCTTTATTTAGGAGGCTTGGGAGGATCAGCCGGCAAGAAAGAGAAGGAAGCGCAAGAAGAAAAGAAGGAAGTTTCGGGAAGACAGAAGTAGAATTTTTTGTGCTTGGAAACAGAACTTGCTAATTCTACTGTAATGCCAATCAGAAAACTGTTTTCTCTTCTTTTGCGTGCAGATCGTTTCCTCTTTTCTCCCAGAAAGGAAACTGTCACTCGATTCCTTCTCACTATCTGATCCATCTCTCCTTTCTGAAATTAGTATAGAGGAATAGCTGGGTCAGGCGAGACTCGTGCTTCGGGTCTTCACCATGGATCTGGGGTCGAAGCTGAGTGAGAGTCACTACCGATCCTGCTTCCTGTTGCCCCTTGACAGGGAGTGTCCTATGCCGGCAGGCCAGTACGTACAGGATCCTCGACCCGCAAGTAGCTCTGCTGTCTGAAGCTCTCGTGAAGGCAGAAAGATTGGAAACTGTCCGCTGGTGCGGAACGTATGACGACGAAGTCCAGGATCCTTCCACCTTCAACAAATTCATCAGAACGATTCTACCGAAGCTAGCATGCGTCTCAGTGCTCTATCCTTCTACCTACATTCCGTATCAATACATGAACGGACTTCTAGCTCTGCATCCTCAAGTCGAAGCTCTGTCGATTCGAAAGCACACTCTGGAAGCAGCGGACATTCAAGAGCTCGGTCGGGAAGCTGGAGAGGAGAGGATTCGGAGTATCCACTGAACTCTTTGGCTCAAGTGCTTCAAGAGAAAGAAGTTGCGGAGAAGCTGGCAGCGGAATGGAACAGGAAATTCGCTTGATAGGTGAGGCTTGAGGGAGCTTCGTTGATCGTCAGGATGAAATCAGAACTGGCAACGACTGATAAAGATTTTTTCTCATTGTTAATCTTTCCCTCTTGTTGTTTCCGACTGCAGGTCTGTCATCTCCACTTCACTTCAACTGCACCCTCAATCTTTCGCCTCTTCTCCTTGATCCCCTTTCCAAACCAATCCTAATCAATCACAGACCAGTAACATGATTTGGTTGTCATCGATAATATACAAAAGCAAGTCCTAAAACACCTTACGGAAAAATTCAACTCAATTCCACTCTACTCCTACCTCCAAAGAAATCCGTCAATCGAACCTCTCCTAAATCTCGTTTGAATAAATCAGTTCTAGTTCCAGGATCTGAGTGAATGACATTGGGATCCATAGAGTCGAATAAGTCCTTCATAGTCTTCTCACTTGTCTTGTTTACATCTTCCATAAATCCTAGAATGTGATGGGTGTATCTGTCGATCATAGCGATTCCTAGCTCTGAATCGGCATGATGCTGTGAAAAAAAGAAAAGAGACTTGTGTGAGATAGCGAGGAAAGAAGGGGGAGCGAGGGTGAAGGAAACCAGCGAAGAACTTACAGAATAACTGTTCTGTCCTTGTTGACTACTTCCTGCTGCAAAGACATTCGGGCTGTAGATCTTAGAGAACATAGTGTTGGCTTGGCAGGTATCGATCATGAAGAAAAGTTCATGGTATCTGATCGAGGAGATAAGGAAGCTGCGTCAGTCGCGATGGATTTATGGCCTGTCCCCCCAATTCATTCGTTAAAGAGCTCACCTTTTCTTTTCCCACATCTGTTCAATCGCGTCGGCTTTCGAGAGTTTCCGAAGGGCAAAGAGGAAGTGGTTGAGTGTTCGTGTCAGCTTTCATTCTAGGCTTCTTCTCGTCTATGGTATGAGTTGGATCTGAGTTGACGAAAAGTTGGGTGGGGTTGGAGTGGACGGGAAATTGAGAAGGTATGAAGCTGAATAGAGGCTGAGTAGATCCAATATATTGAGAGTTGACTCCTTCTACCGAAAAGGGGTTAGATTCGCTTCACACAGACATATCTCGTCACAATTGATAGCACCCCATTGTATTATCGCTCAAGAAGGTTTGAACAACGGCTTGGAAGTAGGTTCTCAGAGAAGAAAAAAGACGCAGAGGAGGTGAAACCAGGAAGAAATGAAAGTTGGAAAGTAGGTTCTATCCAATTTGACGTGACAACAATTCGATTGAATGGAGTTAGACAAATGGATCGAAAATCATAATGATAAGAAGAAGGAATCATTTAATGCCTCTTGCGGTTGGCTCTGAAAGTATTACCTCCTGAAACCCGTATTTTTCCCAGCGATAGATTTTCTTTCCTCTGCTTCAACTCTCGTTCAATACACTTCCTGTCTTGCTCCATCAGCTCTCATATTGATCTTTTTCTAAAGCTAAATCGACTTCATCTAAAGGCAACTCTTGGTCTGAATCCGTTTCCTCGTCCAGTTCTGAGATCTGATAGTCTATTTCATCTTCTTCATCTGAAGAGATTGAGTCATCTCCCATGCTTCCATGTTCTGGAAGAATAGCAGAGATATCAAAAAATTATTTTCCAACACTAGCAGTAACCTGAAGGCTGATGAGACTAGGGTAGTTGAGCTTTGCGAACCACCTTGGGAAAATCTCCTCACGACGACTAAACTTTAATGTCTTGAGCTGGAGAAGATTGAGGTCTAAATCTGGTAGAGTTGCTGGTGGGGGTAATCTGTGATGAGTAAATTGTGCGAAAAGTAAACTTGATTGATAGCGACTGAGAAGACTTGTCACGCAATTGAATCCTCCCTGAATATCTCTACTTTCCCGTCTTTCCTCGAAGCATGATTAAATCATGATGAGCTTCGGGGAATCTATCGCCGAGAAGTAGTTATGGATTGATGGGCCCATAGATAGAAGAGTCAGTCCTTCTAAGTTTGGGAAGCTTACTTTGACGTCTTCGGTCTCTCCGTCCATTCCTGGGATGTTATCTAAAACGACAACCTTCAAAATATCTATGTTCTTGATCATAATCGAAATTAAACCTCTGACAATTGCTAGGGGAGGTGGAGCGGCATTCCCATCTTGAGGCTGAATGGCGAAAGTAAAATCTTCCAACCTACCACCGATCCAATTAGAGAACCTGCTCCACGGAACATGATAACCGATTGATACTAACTCCAGGTTTCTCCGACCTTTAACCAAAACTCAACCATCCGGGATCTCTAGCTCCCACACTGCCCTCTACGTCTGGCTGGATTGGACTCATCTCATCCAAAGAGAAAGCGATTCGAGATTGGGACAGGAGATTGCAAACTGCCAGACCTCAGTTCCGACTCGATCTCGAAGGAAAGTCATATCCAAAGTTACTAGAGTAGACATAGATTGAGAGAGCCATTCTAAGAGGTTGAGTCTCACTACCGCCGCCTCTTCTTCCCATAGCCAAGGGTTGGCAAGAAAGAACCCCCTTAGACAAGATAATAACCTTTTCGATGAAATTAACTAGGCAGGCCGTGTTTTCAGGCTCTTCTTGACAAAGGTCAGACTGAGTCCTGCAGAGCTTCAAGGTTTTAGACCCCTCTGTCTCCTCTCCAGCCTTCAAGCTAATAGCAGTTGAAGCCTGCACGTAAGTCCTCTTCAAGCTTGAACATCGTTTTATACCGACTATGAAAGTAAAGATGATGCGGGAAGATTCGGAGGTGCTTTTGTCATCTATGAATACGCTATCGTCTTAAGCGCCTTTGAAGCCAAAGACACCAGTCGAAAACCAGTCCGCATCAGGACCATCTGTCTTGGACCTGAAATCTTCCCAGAAGCATGACAAGTTCAGAGATATCTTAGCGGCGTTTAGTCGTCCTAAAGCAGATTGGCGGATGAGATGATTAATCACTTGATCCATTTCGCTTTCTAAACCTAACTTGATAGATCGTTCTATGTGTGAAGAGTCGGATTTGAGATGATTGATTCTCTCCATTGTTTGCAGATTGCACTTGAAGTTGCGATGCCTTGAGGGGAAAGGAAGGAGAGGAGTTGGGAGAACATCTCTTGAGGCAGTGCTAGGCTTGGATCCCTTAGAGGGCCAGAGATGGATGCGTTCTTGTCTTCTCCATCTTCGATGGTGATCATGATCCGGAGAAGAGAAGAGGTATTGTAGTGGAAGAAGAGGAAAAGAGGACTCGCTCCGATTTTTAGCGAAGAGAGCGAAGAAAAGAGAAATGAGTACATGGTCAGTAAATGGTTGAACGATGGGACTGAGAATAAGACCTACTAGAAGAGCAAGTATTCTGCTTCAGAATAGAGGCCAAAAGTTCAAAGATAGCCAAGAAAGAAAAGAGGATTCGTGAAGATTCGTTCGAACTTCGAGCACGAAAACTGAAAAGTCAAAAACATGCAAGACCGACGATTTTCTCGAGTCAACTTTCTTCTTCTTCCTTAATGACTTTTCATCTTTGTCTCGTCTTTGAGCTTCAGTCATCCTTATGCCCCTTCGATTCTTCTCAAGATGTCGTCGATTGTCAAAGACCCTCCTGCTTCCCTTCCTTTTCATCCCATATTTTTTTTTCTCCAGATCACGCCTATTTCCATCAGCACCTGAAACCGTATTGCAGACTCGTATCTTGTAAAATCCTTGCCGTGCTTTTCTCATCTCAATTTTATCTTCTCCCTTTTTGTTCCTTCGACCGTGCGATCCGCTCTATTCCCTTGTACTAGTATAGTACGTACTACTTCATCTTCAGTCTTTTTTCGTCAAGAAACAATTCAGCTATTGTTTGGTCGTCTCAGGATGTCTGTCTCTTTGAGCGCTTCACCTCTCATCATCTAACATGCAATCGAATTTCTCAAATTACTTATAGATCAATCTTCTAAAACACACAGCTAAATAAATGTGTTCTTCTTCGGCATATCAACCTCCTCAGCACCCCTACACATGTTCAATTTACCACCCTCTCAACAAGTCCCTCCATTACCAACCTTAATCCCCCCAATCCTCTCTCCAATCTGCTTAAAAACACTCAAAAAAGTTTCCGATTCCTGAGCTCCAGGAATTTCAGCTTTCAACATCTGTCCCTCTCCTTCCCCTCCATTCATCTTCGTCATAATTTCAAAATGAGGTACTCCAGTGATTCCCTTTACTCTAGCTTCTTCAAATTCCTTCATAACCTCATCTAAACCGTCTTTTGATTCTATAAATTGATCAGCTTCTTCTTGTGAAGAGAAGACTTTGGCTTTGACAGCTAGAGCTGATAGGTCTGAAGGAGAGCCAGGATCTCCTTGTTGTTCGAAGTAGAATGGGAAAAGGACTGAAAGGAGGGAATGTTGAAGAGAATATCCACCTACTTTGAAGGCTTTATTTAGGAGTCGGTGGGATAGAACTGTTGAACGGATTGGTCCGTTGTAGTCACTGAGAGAAAAAGGAGGAAGATCGCAGCATGGAAGGTGTTAGAATTTAGGCAAGAGAAGCGAACAAGACGTGGAGAGACTCCGAAGGCAAGGTGAAAGTCTGAGAAGAGAAGACTGTCACAAACCTCCCCTTCTGATGTCCTCAAACCATTTTTGGTGGCGTGATAGAATCAGAAAGGATTTCGTTTGGAAAGTTTCGAGGACTCAGACCCCAGAAGGAAGAGAGCTCTCGGATCTTGAGAAGCTCGGAGTGCTCATCTTCCCTTTTGCTCCTCTTTGACGAAGGAGTCATCGGAGACTGTTAGGTGGACTTCTCGTTCCGACTTCTTGTAGCTCCAGAGCGATGGCCTTGGGAAGTATTGTTTGTGAAAACATGACTTCCCATTGCGAGCTCAAAGAGATTGCCTTCATTGGCAGCTCCTTGGCTCGTGGTTCGATCGTTCTCCTCCTACCAGATAGCTGGCAATGACGTCCAAAGCTATGGTAGACTGAACATCTGCCGAAGCATCTTCTTGGAAGATGTAAAGGGATGATACGACAGCAAACCCACCTCGGATTTAAGGGGATCTGGAGAGTCGTCTTATAATCACATACTACTTCCTTCATCAGTAAAGACCAACCAGGTCTTGAAATGTACTGATTTCAGCTTGAAGACTGATCGAAGGGGTCATTCAGAGTGCGGAGGAGAGACCAGTCCAAGACAGAGTTATCCAATAAAGTTCTCCAAAAACCATCACCTCTCAGACCATCTCAGACCAATATCCTCTCAACTTCGAGCCAGTCTTCCTCAGATCCCAAAGTAGCTATCTACACCTCTAGTCGGAGCAAGTCTCTCTTTCTGTGATATCTTTCTGTGATATCTGTTGCACTCACAAGTTGATACCGACTTCTTTACCTCTGCCGATCATCATTTGTTCCATACTATCGAATCTAGTCTTTCCGAACTTTTTGTAGTAGCTTTCTTTTTTGCTCAAAGCTTTATCTTGAGGTAAAGTTGGATCCAATTGGAAAGGTTTGAACTGAATTTGAACATCGAAGATTCTTGAAGATGAAGTTGGATTCGTTAAAGGAGATGAAGAGATGGCAGATTCCAATTTCCTTAGACCAATGAAACAGAAAGGACAAATCGTATCAGAAGTTACTAAAATGGAAAGTGGTTGAAGTGAAGCCATTCTTGAGAAAGTGAAGTGGTGTGTGTCAAGAAGAAGAAGATCCTTATCTCCGCCAAACTTCTTCTTCCACACCACAGCAATGACTACTGATTTCGCTTCACACTCACTTTTCAATGTTCGCGGATTAACAGCCGTTATCACTGGTGGTGGAACTGGTTTAGGTCTTTACGCAGCTCAAGCTTTAGCTCAGAATGGAGCCGACGTTTACATCTCGGGAAGAAGAGGAGACGTTCTCCGAAAGGCTGCAAATCAATTCGACAAAACCAAGAAAGAAGGAATGGGAAAGCTACTCCCTTGTCCAGGTAAGACCTCTCGTCTATAGAGAAGAAGCCTTTGTCCAATCAACTCGATTCTCTCTGACACGACAACGACGTTTCCTCCAGTGGACGTTACCTCGAAGGCATCGTTGGCTAGCGCAGTCAAATCAATCGATTCTCAACGAGGAGAGAAAGGAATAGACATTCTTATCTGTAACACAGGTAAGTAGAAGGGGAGGAGCCAGTCAAGCTCATGCGTTCGTTCGTTCAAGACGCCTTCGAGAACCAGTCTTCTGACTCCCAATCGACCCTGAATTCTTCTGTTTCAATCGCTTTCCATTTTGTCCGACCTACTGTCCGAAAGGTATCGGAGGCAGATTACTTGTAAGTTTTGCTCTTCCAGAACCTCCGTCTTCTTAATGCCCTCGGTCCCTTCAGTTCGTGAACTCGAAGCAAGTCTCCCTTCTTACAACCAAAGTCGAATTCTCAAATCAATCATTTCTCAAACGTCTAATTTTGGTATCTCAAAACAGGAAAGTTACGGAATTTCAGGATTCGACACGACCAACTTTGCGCAGATGCAAAAGGAACTGGATTCTTATACCGAAGAAGAAGCTGCTGAGATGTGGGTCTTGGAACTATCCTCAGAATATCGATTGGTCAAAGTCACATGAGTGAAATTGGAAGCCAAACATCGATCAGACTGATTGTATAATGAGAGCCCCGCTGAAACAGATTCTGATGATGGCCTATTTCCCTCCTCTTTTTCCTTCTACCTTGTCTGTTGAAATCATTCAGCTTCCAAGGTTGGTCCTCTGCTTATTTGCCTTCATTTTCTTTCTCTCCCTTGACTTTTCAATCTCACCTCTTGCCACCCATTTTTCTCCATACCCTTCTCTTGACTGCCTCCCTTCCACCTCTACTTCTCTTCCTTTCAACCTCTTTTCTCCTTTCGCAGTAAACACTCTAGGGCTCTACTTCACTTCAACGGTTTTCCTTCCACTCCTCAGAAAAGCAGCTGAATATCGAAAGTCCAATCAAATCCCAAACGAACTTCCATATATTCCACAGGTCATCGTCATTTCTAGTAATGCCGCTTGGTCTAAGTTACCGATCGTGAATGCTTTGTATAACTTGAGCAAGGTTAGTAACTTTTGATTTCCCGTTATCTGATCGCTTTCGACTGATCAGAGCGAAAAGCTTGGAGAGGCTTGGGGGGGGGTTGAGACTGACCATATCCTTTTTCTTACTTTCTTATCATTCTCTTCCCTTGATTCGTGAATTTGATAATCGGATGTCCCGCTCTTGACGATCGGAAATTAAATAGACAGCAGCTTCTCACTGGGGACAGATGCTTTCTACAATGTTGGTCGATTCTGGAATTAGATGCAATACTATCGAACCTGGTAGGTTTTCTCACTCGAGCTTGACTCTTTTGAACTTAGCCTCGACATCAAAAGGAGTTAGAGTTCAATCTGAAAAAGCTTCGCTTTGCCAACTCGTCGCCCTTGCCCTCTTTTTCTCTTAGGTCTCTATCCGTCTGAACTGACTTCACCCGGAACGATCGACTCAACGACTGGACATTCTTCATTGGAAGGAACTAACGGGGCGGACATTCCAATTGGAAGAGCTGGTTTACCTCATGAGTGAGTCTTAACCTTTGTCGATTTGACCAGTAATCTCTAGTCATAGTTCACGTCCATTATGTTAAGTCTGATGTCGCCTCTTCTCGTGACCTCTCTCCCCCACCTCTTTCTCTCTTCTCGCGACTCTCCACTTTCAACCCACAGACACGCAGCGACTGTCCTCTATCTTTGTGGCAAATCCAGTCTCTTCGCCAATGGAGCTACTATGAGGATCGATGGCGGTGCTCTGCAGAAAGTGAGTCCACAGAAACCAGGGCGAAGCACGACGGAGTGAATTCCCTTACACTAATTGTCATCGATTCACCTTCTCCTCTGGCATACCTTTTACAGCTCCCGGCTTCCGATTGAGATCAGAGACCTCACATAGATTCGGCTGAAGGGGAGTAGAAGGAGTCGTTAAAGGGACCTGTTCTGGCTTGCTACCTTTACTCTTAAAGCTGAAACGGATCAGACTTTCCATCAACATTTTTCGACTCTACATGCGAGACGACATGATAGTCCATTTGATGAGAAACGGCAAGTCACTGACGTCTGGACAGAGATGGAGGAAACCATTTCCAGGCAAAGTGACGAACGGAAGAAGTATTCATTCTGTTTCATGAAGACAAAGCATTTAGAAGCCAGATCTGAGGGAGAAAACAACTGAAATGGAGGCAAGCCCCGCATGAACATGCATTTTTCTTTTGCGAAGGTCAGGTAGCAGATCCTCATCCACATCACTTTGACTCATATTCTAAGTTCAACAGTGATAGACAGCTAGTCACTCAATTCGAGATACTAACATCACTAGTATCCCAGATTGACGAGACTGATGAAGGTAAAGAAGAATAAACCTGTGGAAATGACTGTCCCGCAATCTCACTGACCTTATAGAGAGTTCTTGAATAAAAGTCCAAGCTCGATCGCTTTGAAAAGTAAGATCGACTGATTATTGGTTTTCCTGTTCTCAACCTGAGAGAGTTGGATGAGCTCATGTGTGAAGGGATCCGAGATTGGCGCGTAGCACCTATAAAAGTAGCTCAGCGAAAACTCAGACCTTCTTTTTTCTTCCTTCCTGACCATCTCATCCTCTTCTAATCATTACGATTCAACTTCTAATCCAACTGAAACTCTCTCGTATTGGGTAGATCTTACTCTCAGTTCCATCACCCATCCGGCAACTAAAACAGATATTCTCCTTTTCTCTTGGTGTTCTTTCATCGAAGATATTCCGACCTCAGAGCGAATCCTTCTCTCGCCTCTTCTTCACTCTCAACCTCTTACCTCTTCAATTCGTGATGAAGATCAGTAACGAAACTGAAGGTAAGGTTGCATCCATCTCTCCTCCTCTGAAGGATCCAATCGTAGCACTATCTCCAGAGATGTTCTCCCAGCTTATCTCCTTCCTTCGACCTCAAGGGATCGCAACTTTAAGTGCAATCTGCAGAACTTGGAAAGAATCTATCCATTCAAATCCAACTCTTCACACGGAGGTCGATTTATCTCAGATGGGATTGGCAAGTGAAATGGATCGAGTCCTGAAACACTTCAGATGACTGAGCTCTCTATCCGACCACTCACTCATCAAGGTGTCACTAAACATATCAACTTTCTGGATTGAGCGCAAGATCAAGAAGTCTGATTCCTTGGGCTTTGATTCGCTTATTGCAGCACTTCTTCAATCAAGCAACAGCCTCAGAGAGCTCCACACCTTCATAGACGATGGATTGGAAGGAAACGACTTAATCGAATCAGCTCTATGGTTCAGCTCTAGCTTCCACCGCTTTCCTAGATTGGAGAGAGTTCGGATGAGAGGTCCTGTTTCTGATTAGTTTAAAAGCTGGTGAAGATCTTTATGGGTAAAAGCATTTCGAGATATCAAGCAGTCCTTTACACTCATTTTGGGGACGTAACACCAAGCTTCTCATAGATCTAGTAGAAAAGGCGAGGGCCTTCGTGGGAGGGGGTTTTGAATCAATTCCAATATCCTGAATGGAGTAGCAGTGGAGATCTGGAAGTATGGAAGAACCTCCCTCTCCCCCAGTCTAGGTTTACACTTCAAGTTCTAGACCTCCGGTTTCTTACAGAGATGGTCGAAAGTGACCTTTGAGACTTCACTGTTAGTTGCCCAATCTCACATCACTCATTCTGAACCTCAATCGCCAGGAGGGCTTCCAGGCTTACCATGATTTCACGGACGAGGAGTTGGAACACGAAGGAGTAGTACTTTCAGAATCGAAGGAGCTCAAGATCCCAGAGGATTTAGTTCTGGCAAAGGGACTGAAACGGCTTTATATTGGTGTACAGGGCTATCATCTTCCTTGGAATCTAGTGGAAGGCTGGATGGGGAACGTTTTGGTGGAGCTAGATTTCAGGGATGAAAACAACAAGATGCATGGGTCAAACATAGTCCGTCACGACTCAATCTTCAACTTCCTCATTAGTTCTCGTAAGATTCTTAAAAGAATCAGATCGGACCATCTTTCCTCAATCGAATCATCATCGAAGATCCAACTTCATGACCAACCATTTCCGGAACTCAAGACGCTGAAACTCGTTTCGATGTCTTCATCATTCTACGACATATTCTCCACCATAGACTCTCCGGTACTCAACGAACTCTCTATCTGTACCAGTTCCTATGGCGAGTTTCAGTCCAGAGCTCAATTCGGATTCGATTGCCTATTTAATCTCATGAAACGCTACAAATCAAGTCTCAACTCACTCGAATATTTTTGTCAAGATGGCGAAGGACCAACTTTCCCAAACATCTCATCAAATTTCATCTTATTTAACTTGGAAAACTCAGCCAAGACGAATGGGACGTAGCATCTGCCGAATGGTTCTCAGGATTTGGTTTCTATCCGAAACTCATCAATCTAGAAGTGAACGAGAAGACAAAGAACTTCTTCCTAGAGAGATCACCAAAGCTTCCTGAGACGGAACCAAGAATGCATCATTACTATTCGGATGATCATGAAGAAGAACCGGGGGAAGAATGGGAGGATGATAGATGGAAAGCCAAAGCGGCACTTTTAATGGAGAGACACTTTAGAGTGACAGAATGGTGAGAGAGAGAGATGTTCGATTTATCAAGGGGAAAGGCAGAATTCATCATCAAAAGATAAAGTTATGTCGAGATGATTAGATCAAGCCAAAGAGCAGAATAGATCTCAAGATAACGAGGCCCATTTCTGTCACTACCACGTCGATCACCATTTTCTCTTCTCCTTTTCACCAGCTCATGTCCACTATCATTTATGTTCTCCCGCTACTTCCTTCTGATCTACTCTGGCTCAAGATTTTCTGACATTCAGCATTTCTTCGAACATCGATCTCTCCTTTTCTTTTCTTTGCCTTGCAATCTTTCTCTTCACCACTCAAACCTTTCTCCAATCAGCTCCTCACTCAGTTTCCAGAGCTTCTCCGACTGAAACCGATCCCTCGCGTAGTCTTTAGCTTCATCGTTCCTGACCTGACGGTCGACGAGATAAGATTCGCTGAACCTCTCAACCTTCTGGTACGACTTGATACAGTCTTGCATGTTTCGAGTTCGGTGTCGCGTGGCTTATGGCTTTCAGCCTCTCTTTGGACTTCCTCTTCAATCGAGGCAACACCTAAGAGAACTTCACATTTTCACAAGGTGGGGAGAAGGAAGAGTCATCTTTTGATTACCGAACGGCCTTCAAAACAAAATTGAACTTTCTCGAAACAAGCTCCAGTCGGAAAAGGATTGATGTTTTCGAAGAGTGTCTAATCAATACAATTGAATGGGATGGGACTCTCTTCTCATTTCACCACGCGAATGTTCGACTTCTTCACTTGGAACAAGTAGCACTCGTACCCGATCTGAATCTCTCTCATTCCTCTCCCTCTGGCCGTCTCAGAAGCCATCTTGAACTGTTCTCTTGCGTTTTGGTTTTCCCCTACCAAAGCTTCAGATCCAAACGAGTCGTAAGGATCCGAAGTCAAGAGGAAGTCCAAGTTCGAGCGGACTGCATGGCCTCGATGTGCTTCCAGCGCTCGGAGGAACGTCTTGCTTTCCGTTGTGATGAGATAGGCGCAGGCTCCTGGTTTCATGACGACGTTGAAAGTATCCAGCATTTCGACGTACATCTTGTCGAGAGGAGCTGGAAGCGTGGTTCTTCTTCCCCAGGGTAGATCCTAAGAAGTTAGATAGACAGAGCAAAGGGAAAGAAAAGGTCAATCAACGAACGAGCAGAGTCTCGAGAATTGAGATTCTTCACTCACAGTGATGATCGCGTCGACTTCTCCTTCCCCTCCAACGAATTTCACCAGGTCTTCAGTAATCTGGGAATCAACTTCTTGACACTTGACATCACCGAATCCGCATTTCTCAAAGACAACCTTGGCTCTATCGATGTAATCCTTGACCAGATCCGAAGCGAAGAGCTGATGAGAGACGCCCCTTGATCTCAGAGCTTCTGCGATCTCGACTCCGAAACTTCCTGTTCCTACGCAAGGCTCCAAAATCTTGAGGGGTCTGGCATCCGGAGAAGTAGGATTGAAGGGGATTGGTAGACTGAGAGCCAATGTTGCCGCTCTCCATCGAAGTAAGGCTGTGCCTCCATGAACCAGCGCATTACTAAGCTCCGGTCTGTGGCTGGGTACGATCGTTGGAGATGGGATCTTGAGTCCGTAATAGATAGCTCCAGGAGAGTTCCCAGCAGAGCCTTTAGAGGGGACTTGTGTCGATGGAAGTCCAAATCCTCGAACGAATTTCAGAATCACATCAAAGACTGCTTCTTTCAGGTCGACAGACCATCTGTGTTCTGAAGTATCCATCTGAGGATCAAATTGAAGACCAATCTGTTTTGGTGAGGAGGACAAAGATCAGTCAGTGTCAAGTATTGAATCGATGGAAGTGCAGTTTCAAGACTCACAATTTCAGCAACTTCCCTTGCCAAATCTTGAGTCGTCAAACTTGGGAATAGATAAGCCGACCTTTCTACACTTGCTTTGAATATCCGCAACTCTTCTTTGAAGTATCTCAAATCCTTTTCTTCCTCTCGGAACTCTTGATCAGAAAAGATCGCCAGCCAAGCCTTGACAGCCGCCTTCCAACCATCTCCAGATTTGTCCCATAGCTTCTTCAATTGTTCCAAAAGCGGTTGCTCTGATGGGAACATGGGCGATTGCTCATATCCCTCCACACTGGGAAGAGGCAGTCCAGCTTTCTTTGCAGCCGCTCGTTCTAGGGCACGAGCTTTCCTCTGTTGAGTCTTGCTCCTTCCGTCTTTCATTCTATCCGCTTGAAGTGCTTGAAGATTCGCATCATCTAGTAGTTCATTTCCGATGAGGAAGTAGGCATCTGCAACAGACTGAAGAGAAGAGGAGAGGTAGGCTTCCAAAGCCGCTGCCGAAGCTTTTCCACCGCGAACTTGGACGAAAGAAGAATGGAGGCCAGAGAAGGTAATCCAAGGTTCGGAATGACTCGATGCTTCAGGTCCCAATATTTCCAGAATTTGAAGGTGGATTTCACGTTGAGCGATGTCTTCCAGACCCGTGAACACGTCGAATCCAATCGAAGGGACTGAATCGCGGTCGACTCCTTTGAGGAAGCGATCTCCGTTGGCGGAATCGATATCACCTTTTCCAGTCAAAGGCAGGTCACCCAGTCTTGTTTGGATCGTTCTTGCTTCTTCTACAGTCTTCTGAGCTTTTCTAGCGAGCTGCTGCCGTGCTTCTGGATCCTCTCCTGGATGAGACACCAAGGCTGGAGCTCGAAAGGAAGTTGATTCTTGATCTTTGCTTTCGACTAGAGCGGCAGATACAGAAGTAAAATTCGCTGAGTTGGTTTGGGAAAGATCTGGAACAGCCTCTGAGGCCGAGGAGAGTGAGTCGAGAGGGGACGCTTTCGAAGCAGCTTGTTCAGCTGCTACTTCTCCTACTCGTTCTCGGGCTAGATTCGCTCGGATCTGACTTCTGCCGCCCCAATCTTCTCTGGCCCACCAGGGCAGCTCGTCCTCGTAAGACCACTGATCTGTCTCGTACTTGATGGCATGAAGGTAGATGTAAAGCTCTGAAGGATCAGGATCAGGAAGGACAGGGCTTTGAAGGAGAGGAGGAGATCGAACGAGAAGGTCGATGAAATAAAGACAAAGTTCAGCTTGAGTACAACCTCGCGAGCAGACCCTCTCTTACTCACATTTTGCAGTCCTGGCAGACGTCCTGAGTGTCGGTTCTTCTGACCTTCGCTTGGAAACGAGTTTCGCCAGAGCCAACAATTCTCGGCTTTCCCTCTTCGTCCCGAACGATGGTCGCATCAGCATGACCAGCGTCCTTGAGAATCTCATCCAGTTCCTTCGGTCGCTGAATCGTGGCATTGGGACCTGGAACGAAAACATCCTCGACTCCCAGCTCCTTGTTCAGTTTACCGAACAGAACTTCGTCTTTCCACCGAGCCCAATCTTCCTTGTCATCTTGGTCTCTCTTCAAAGCTTCGACGACTCTGAAGACCGACTCAGTAGAATTGCTGTCTTGAGGAGTGGGGGATTCGGGTTGATTTGTGGCAGAGACGCTTGAGGTCGGATCCCAAGAGCCACCAGGCTTCTTCCTCCAGACATCAGCATCTGGAATGTTGACAGAAGGGAAGGAAGTAGGAGGGATGTCGTTCCAGACACTGTGAGCGTAGATTGGATCATTCGCCACAGGGTGTCCAAGGTACTGAACGTGAACTCTAATCTGGTGAGTACGGCCAGTGATGGGTCGACCTGGGAGATAGAAGAGAAATGAAAGAGGTGTCAGTTTCCAAAGTTGTTCGACGAGCTCGTCTCCGTTGAAGACTGACAGTAAACGACACTGGTGTCTGTTAGCTCATCGTAAGAGATTCTGTTGAACAGCGTTTCGCACTCTTTCCCTTTGGAATGAACGATATTCACTCCACATTGACGATCAACCGCTAGAATAGGCTCTTTGCAGTTGATTTCTCCGCTGGAAGAACGAAAGGAAGTGAGAAAAGAATCAGCATCGAGACAGCTTCTCGATCTGAGCTTCCGGTGTCACTCACTCTGGGAATTTGCCTTTGACACGAGTCACATAAGCCTGAGAGGACAGAATCAATTCAGTCACAGGGGCCAGTCAACCACTCACTTTTAACTGATTTGACCTAAGGCCGAGCTCGTCTCGCAGTGACTCACTTTCCTAACCTCTCCTCTTTGGAACAAGCCACCTAGCTCTTGCGCCGCTTCCTTGTTGAGAGTACAAACCATGACACCAGACGTCAATCGATCGAGTCTGTTGAGAGCTGAGAAAAATGAGGAATGGACCAGAGTCAGCTCAGTCGCGAGAGAGATAGAAAGAGAGCAGGTTTTTGCTCACTGTAAACCATTGGGATTCCGAAATCCGTCTTGATGAGCTCCAAGAGCTAGATTGCATGAAGAAAAGAACAAAAATTGAGCCAATGTCGGTCAAGAGCTTTCACGTCTCAAACGAAGGCCAAAGGAGTGAAGCGCACAGAGTCTTCCCCTTCCTTTTGGACTTGAACTAACCGTGTGCTTGAAGTACCTTCCACCAGCATGTACAGGCATACCTCCAGGCTTCACAGGAATGAAGGGGATATGATTCAGAAAGAAGGACAGATCGACGCAGAGGAGAAATTATGGAGTCAGAAGATTGCGTCCCAAGAAGGAAGATCAAGCCCCGCTTTACCATCAGAGGTAGTCGGAAATGCTGATATCGATTCCACAGTAGCTCACCTTGACTACTACTAGTCTCCCTTCCTCATCATTACGATAGAGAATCTTGATTGGATCAGAAGTGGTCGGAGGTTCGTGTCTGTGCACACGATTTCTGGAGCACATTAAGAGGAGGGTAGTATCAAGATCAGCAGCAAAGCTAAAGCAGTAGCTGAAATTGAAATTTATCTGAGAGGCAAGAAAGATAGGCTGACACTCACGTTATCAGATCACCATTCTTGACAGTTTGCCTGGGAAAAGCTCTAATTCCATTCACGTTACAGACTCCAGTATGAATCGCCCAGCTCTGAGAAGATAAAAATCATCTATTCTAAGTGTCAGTCATCGCAAAACGAGACGGAAGACTCGAAAGTAGAGGGTCAAAAGATCTCACGTAGTATTCCTTGGTTCGATCTCTAAACTCAGTGGTAAAGATCTCTACAAGCTCTCTTCCGAACCACCGATCCTTTGCATGTGTTTTGTATTCATACCTGTTTGAAGTGCCAGCCGATGATTGAAGGGAGAGGATCGTGTTCAGAGAGATTGAATGAGGAGAGAGAAATTTGACAGAAGAAAGAGAGGAAGACCGAAGTGAAGTGAGCATCGCTATCGTCGATGGATGTTCAAGCTAAGGACTGAGAACATTAGAAACAAAGGAAATGAAGAGCTCGCTTTCTATGAGAGACGAATCCTCTAGGAGAGAGGACAAGATAGAGGAAATCAAAACTCACCAATAAGGCGGCTCCTTCCTAAGCGATAATGTTGCTGTAAATGGAGAGGCTGGATTGCGTTCAGTTGAAGTTCATCGTTCAAATCAGAGAAACAGATCATTTGATAGAGTCCCTTACCTTGCGAAGTCATTCAGAACGGGCTGAAGATCGTGGTCAAAGTTCGAGAAGATTTTTGCGTCTCTGCCCAGCAAGGGTCTGGTTAGAGTGAAGCAACCCTAAGCCAAAACACCACTTGCCTCAAAATAGATTGTAGAAGTTTTGGAATTACTGGAAGATGAACGAACGAAACTAAACTATACGAAAATTACAAAATGCGGAACTCATCCTCCAACAACTCAATTCCTTCCTCCCTCCTCCAACGTCTCGCTCCTTCCCGCTCTCCAATTCCTTCCCAATTCCGCGGGCGATGTCATCTCAGACTCTGTTCCGATGACAATTTCTGGGCTCAGTCTGACCTTCTTCCTTCCCTTTAGAGGCAGAGAGTCTGAATCTGGTTGATTGCCTCTTGAAGTGCCTCCTCTGCTTGGAAGAGCAGGAGCAGAATTGCTGTGAACCAAGGTAGGTGGCTGAGAAGTGGTGCCAGCCCTTGAAGAAGTTTGAGGTTTCAAGGCCGATTTCACAGACTTGGATTTGACTCCAGCTGCGAAAGGGTTCCTACCGCTCGGTGCTCTGTTTAACGTTGGAATTTTGATTCCGCCATCATGAGTGGTAGTAGTTCTCCTAGAGTCGGTGATGTTCGATGATGTTTCGATTTGAGTAGCAGACTTTGTTGTCAGTTCAGATCTAGAAGAATTCAAAAAGGGTCGTTGAAGATTCACCGAACTTGAATCCAAAGAATCTTCATCATCCAAATCCATTCGGCTTCCATTTTGGCTTTGAGACTGAGATTCAATTTGCGAAGAATCGGTCAAACTTGAATTGGGATTTGTCCAAGGGAAACTTAAAGAAGAAGAAAACGATTTCCTACTCCTTGGTACTATGATGGCCTCGTCCTCTTCATCATCTTGATCTCCGTTGGCTTTTGATTTGAAAGTTTCGAGTTCTTCTTCATCATCGTCCGAATTCAGACTTGGATTTGGTTGACTCTCCGATTTCGACTTGATGACTCTGGTTCCTGAATCTTTACTCCTTGAAGTTCCCCCGAATTGGGCTCCTGGCACTACTGAACCCGTGGTTCCATTTCTGCTCGAAGATGCGTTGACAGGTTGAGATTCACTTCTTGTGAAAGCAGAGCGTTTTTTGAGAGGTAACGAAGTCCCCGAGGTGGAAGCAGGCTGTGGGGCAACTGACGAATGCCTTGAGCTAAGCTGACCAGGCTTCGACGGCTGTTGAAGAGATGTCGAGATGGAATTTCTGAAGCTTGAATTGTGAGTTGAGCTCGAGAAGCTCCTCTGCTTAGAAGCTGGTGCTCGAATGATCTCCTCCTCTTCTTCAGAGTCGCTCAAAGAGAGTATCTTTCTCTTCAGAACCGGATTTGACTCCATGGAGATGTCGGAGTTGAAGTTTATTTGGTTCGCTTGATCCAATTCCTCATCTTCATCCCGGAGCAGAATTCTAGGATTAGGCTGACTTTCAGATCTTCTGATTCCTGTGAGATTTCTGCCTCTAGCCAAGGCTTTACTTCCGATTCCAATTCCTCCGCCTTGGGACTGTTGAGGAGAAGCCAAGACAGAAGTCCTTCCGTGATTTGCACTGGATTTAGAGTCGAAGGAAGCTTGTCTATTTGATCTAGAGTCTTCTTGCTGATTCGACGTAGAAGCAAAACTTGATCCTCTGGCCTTGATCAAATTTGAGTACACGGAAGTTGAGAATGGAGCACCTAAATTGATCGGTAATTTTCTAGCTTCAGTCTTCCGTTTACTGATTCTAGGAGCCGCAGAATTTCCTATTCCAGTTCCAGGAGCTGACCTTGTACTCCCTCTTCCAATCCCATCCTCAATCACACTTCCAACACCTAAGCTTTCAGTCCTCTTCAACTTCCTCTCTTTCTTTCCATCGCCGACGAGTTTCATAGTCTCCTTAAGTTTTAATCTCTCATCTTCCCACTTCTTTCTCTCAGATGTTTCTCTCTTGACCTTCTCCAATTTCAAAGCATCACTAAAATTGGGTAATGATTCCAAAGCTTTCCTAGAAGCTTGAATCTTTCGGTTCTGATTTGTGACCGAAAGTTCCTGTAGATTCGGAGTTGATGATATTGAAGATTCTAAATTTGAATCCGAGTTGGATCTGGAAGTTGAAGGGAAAGAACTTGATCTCGAAAGGATACGTGTACTTCCCACATTTCTTTTCGAACCAGCTTCATCTGCTGTCTCTCCATCGGCATCTCCAATGGCGTCTTCCTCGCTTCTGAGGTTTCTCACCACCCTCGGTCTAGCAGGAGTTGTACTTGGGACAAAACATTTCCCTCTCATGATCTCACATAATCCACTAGTAGAGCTGTGTGATGAGAAGAAAGGTTCAACTAAATCCGAACATAGCCATTGCATCTCATCTCTGTCATCTCTGACAGACTCCTTCGGTCTAGAAGAAGATCCGAAAAGTAAAGGCTCCTTCGAACCGCTCACAGCACTTGAAGAGTAGGGCTTGTCCAACTGTGACTGTGATTGTGATTGGCTTTGAGATTCAGGTTGAGTTTCAGTACTCGTTAATTGAGATTCAGCTTCCTTCAACTGAGATGATTCATCTTCGAATAAAGAATTTAAACCTAATCCATTGTCAGAGATCATTCCAATTAAACAAAGCCTATCCATTATTGTCTTCACTCTCTGACTCAACGCTTCCACAGAAGTCTCTATGGTCTCCGTTGTCTTAGCTTCGTCTTTCTTTCTCCGTTTGTCAGCCGATAGAGAAGATCTAGGATCCCAAGAGAAAGAAGAACTACCACCACCCCCCAAGCCAGACCATCTCTTTGCAGGTAGTGATTTTCGTTTCCGTTTCTTAGGTAGTGCATCTATCTCAAGAAATTGAGATTCAATTGCAGTGTCTTGAGATTCGCCCTGATCTTGAGATTGAGATTCCATTTGAGATTCATTGAGTTGTGATTCGTTTTGACTTTCCATTCTGATCATCGACTGAGATTCTTCTCCGACTTGACTTTGATCGAAACTGTTTTGGAAGGAATCGTCGAGAATATTTGCTTTCGAGAAAGAGGTCGAGGCAAAATGATTTGAAGATCCGGACTTGTGTTCTTGAAGAGGGATGGGTGGAGTCCAACTTGACGGAGGTTCATAGATTGAGCTCAGCGTGATCAGATAGAGGAGGAGTAGGATTTGGAGTTGGAGTCTAGAGGTGTGAAAAGAAGAGAGATGACAGAGAAGAGAGGTGAGTTCTCTGGATCCAATCACTTCCCTCCTTCTTTCCGCTCTTCCAGCCCTTAGAGAAGTCATCCCGTATCATCCCGATGAGCGAACTTACTCTCTACTCTCAATAGCCTTCAGCCATTTCCTCCCGTTACTCCCCAGACTAAAAACCCAACTCGAATCCTCCTTCCCAGCTCTCTCCGCCTTTTCCTGCCATTCTTTCTTGACTTGATTCGCAGAACCACATCTTAGAGCATAATCAATGATGTCTTTCTCAGGCTGAGAGAGTTCAAATCGAGTAGAAGCTGAGACTGAAGTTGTGGAGATTGATTCAAGGAATGAGGGAACGAGAGATTTGAACCTAGTTGATGAAGAAGTGCTCGATAGAAGTGGATAAATTGAATTGTAAATAGAGGATGGATCTTGAGGACTAGAAGGAGATAGTCTGTTCAGAGCGTCTAGGAAGGAAGATAGAGGGGAGTGATACTTTAAAGAGGAGGGGAGGGGAGGCAGGTCAGCTCTATTGGACTCAGGTGGCGACTTCTTGGAAAGAGGTGATAATGAGTCGAGTGTCTCGACTTGTGCTGAGAAACATTTTCCTGGCCGAACCTTGAAGTCAGTCTCCAGGTTCGATTGGGAGAAGACAGAGGAGAGGTCTCTGGAAGATGCTCCAAAGAGTCCTCCTACCTCTTTCAACTCTATCGCATCCATCTACATTTCTCTTGGAATCGTTCAATGATCATTTCATCATTCCATCTGGCCACCTTTCGCCTTACACCTGTCAATGAACCGCCAAGTTCCACCTTTGCAGCTCCCCTGCCAATCGAATTGAATGGCTGTGGTGTGGCCAACTATTACTCACTTCACCCAGCCACAAGCACTCCAGATATCTCTGCTTTATCCATTGAGTTGCGTCCGGGTCCGGGTCCGGGTTGTTGGGATAAGATATGCTGAGGAAAGGAGAAGAGTCTAGCAAGTTCCTCTCCTTTCTCTTTCCCTTTCCTCTGGATTGGACCGAAGATGAAGTTAAAGTTGTTGAATGAAGGGAATTGGCATTGGCATTAATTGAAGGACTACTTGATGAGTTCAGTTGGTGATTTGTAGATTGATTAGTTGAAGAGGAAGGCCATGGAATTGAGATTGGTGGAATGACAGAAAGAGAGAATGGATTCGCTCTCAAAGTAGCAGCTGTCATCGGAACTTGTTGATGATCGACAAAGAATCTTCAATCTACTTCCGTCAAGTTAGACTCTGTTCCTATTGACTTGTTCAGCTCAGCATTTTGAGGGTGATGTGTTGAGAAGAGATACAGACGCGTCGTAACTTGGTTCGATGACCTTATTCAAGAGCAATTGAGCAAGGTCTTCGGATATCTAGAATTAGTCTTGGAGTGTACCGATTCATCTACTGTATTCTCAAGAAGCATGTCATGGGAGCAGTCTACTTCGCGAGAGCCTGTGAGACGGCAAGGAGGAACGGCAAAAGGATCTTGATTGATGTGAACGGAATATAGAGTACAATTGAGAAAAGTGACACATAACAAAGAGAAACTCAGAAGCAAGGTCTTCAGAAATATTACCTCAACGATGTTTGAGCCTAGAAGTAGAAGCCAGTGGCGAATGTGGTCGTGAGTTCGTAAAAGTATCAACAGCAGAATGTGAATTTTGAGGAGTCGATTGTTGAGAAGGTAAGAACCGATTTTGATTGTGAGGAGTAGAAGGAGAAGGAGAAGCAGGTGGAATGATAGTTGAAGTAGACGAACTCCTGGCCGGAATCTTGTTGAAAGGTGGTGGAGTACCTCTTGAACTATCTGGAGTGCTCAACCTTTTCCCAGCTGTTCCATTAGATCCTTGACGTCTATAAGTGGAACTTCTACGAGGTCGAACCTCCTGCCATTCGGAAGGTCCATTCATCTCAGAGTCGAAGGTTGAAGACGTTGGAGTAGCTTGGCTTGTGTGATTTGTGTTGCTCGGAGGGGAGAGATCGAGATCGTCTGCAGGCAGTTGTGGTTGATCCTCTCGATGAATGAGGTCTTCCTCAGGTTTGGGAGAGCTGATGGTAAGAGCCGGGGCTAAGAGAGTTGAAGGATTTAGAGAATCTGCTTCGTTCCTTTCTCCTTGCGCTCCAGAATTGTCCCTCACTTCCGACTCTTGCTCGTCAAAGTGATGATGCGAAGATGAGGTTGGAGCGTCTGAATCTCCGTCTCCATCTTCACTAGTCTCCGACCTATCCGTCCAAGAAGAGACGCTCTCGTCACATCTGAAGTTATCCGAGTTGTCTGGATTTTGATCCGCTTCCTGAGATTGACTCCTCCCTTGGTCGTTAGCCAGCATTCCATTGACGTCACGAGGGGAAGCTGGGTGACGGAGAATCTCATTGAGGAAAGAAGTCTTCGAAGAAGAACCTCCTTGGTTCGACCCACCAAACTTAGCTTTGATATTGCGAAGAGAGATGGGAGAAGTCGATCTGGGAGTAGGTGGAGTTGAAAGGTAGGTTCTGATTTCCGTGGCCGACTCTGGAGGATGAGGTGAGTAGATCGAGGAGGGAGAGTTCGATCTTGGGCTCAAAAATCCGAGATGAGCTCTGAGTGCTTTGGGAGACATCTCAGAGAAGTCCTCCATCGGTGCAGAAGAAGGGGCTATTTGAGTTGATTGAGAAGGTGGAGCTGAGTTGGCGTGGTTATTGAGGACGTTGACTCTCAGAGATCTCTTCAGCGCTTCACGTTGTGACTTTGAGAAAGAAGCCGAAGAAGAACTCGAAGGCTCTGGGATCGAGAGATTGGATTCGTCTTGCATCGAAATACGTGACGCCCTAGTTGAATGAGAGGATCTCGAGTTGCCTTTGCTTCTGGAGAAGGATGGGGGTCTAGAGCTTCTGGGAAGCCTGACTGGACGATTCTCTGAAGCCAGACCTAAACCACTCGAGGATCTATTATGAGAAGCTCCTCTGCCTTTAGAAGCAGGTTTCGGTCTCGTGGTATCGGGTTCTTGATCTTCGGGTGCTATTTGTTGTTCGAAAGAGACGCTAGGTCGGTTCCCTTGCTGAAGGTGGGAGTAAAATTGATCGGTAGAAGCGGACGGACTCATTCCTCGAGCACTGTAGATTGATCCCATCCTGTCAAGCCTTCCATGGCCAATATATGTTGACCTTCTACGATTGCTGATTCGAGCGATGGAGGCAGCCGAAGATCCACGAGTGAGAGCCATAAAGACGAAGAGACCAAGGAGTAGGACCAATTGGGCAATGCTAAGACGGCGCTCGAGCATGACCTGTGAGAGGAAAGAAGGAGTGATAAGCATTGAGAATAAGACGAGATCCTGTGCTCAGAAAAACGATTCACCACTCACTTCATCTGCTAAAACGTGAACTTGAGTGATGAGCGAGACTCGCTCGGCGTCCACTTGTTGACGATGCACATCGAATTCAAACAGTGCTCTCTGAAGATCCACATGCTGTCTTCGTTTCTGCCAAAGGTGAGGAAGAAAGCAAGAGGGAAGGATAAGTCAGTAACTTGACAAGTTTGTCGTCTACGTCCCTAATCGAAGCACTCACCAATGCTTCGATCTGTCTCCAATTACTTCCATTGAGAGCTCTCAACATTTCTCCCATCTTCTCTTCCTGTCTCTTCTCCATACGAGCGAAGACGTCTCTTAGCGTCTGACTTCCATGTTCCATATATTGAAGACTCAAAGTTGCATTCGTCTCCAGAGCGTTCAACCTTTTCGAAATCGTTCTGTAAATTGATTCGCTTCCGCCACCACCGCTTGCTCCAGCGGGAGTACTGTTAGGTAGTGGAGGTGGATGATTAGGAGCTTTAGAGAATTCTGGGACCGAAGCCACACTGCTTGAAGAAGGGACAGCTGGGGCCGAAGCCGAAGACCCAGAAGAGACTGGAATCGAGATAGATTTCTCCGAAGAAGAAGTCGATTCTGAAAGTTTAGAAAATGCTGAACTTGAAGAATTGAGGTTAATAGATCCTTGATCTTGAGTAAAGTTTGCAGGCAAAGCTTCGAAGACGACTTGGCCATGAGGTCTCATTTCCACTGGGATGGTCATTGAGTTGGACTCGTTGTCAGAAGAATCCGGAGCTGAGATTGAGGTAGAAGTTGAAGTAGAAGTTGGAGGTTTGGTAGAAGGTGGAGGAGTGGAAGGAACGACGTGGGTAGGTTGATCTGAAGAATTCTTAGTGATTTCGTTTGAGCTAAAAACAAGGCTAGATTCCGCTTCCACGAAGCTTTCAGAAGGAATTGGAAAGTCAGAGTCTGAACCTGGAGTGTGAGAAGCTGGGGGTGTGGCTAGAGGAGTCCGCTCGAGAGGTGAAACGACGGAGGAAGAATCTGAAGGTCCGACTTCTCGAGAAGCAGGGTTCGAAGAAGAGGTCTCCGGAGGTTGTTCGCTTCCTTCAGGTTCAGCTGGCAACTCGGAAGCTGGAGGTTTGGTTGAAGATGCGACTGAAGATGCCGGGTTTGACTCTGCTTCTGAATCGGGTACTTGATCTTGAATGGCACTTTCAGCTCCTACGCCTTCGAAGACCTGACCTTGTGAGTTTTCCACGACCAGGTTCTTTCCTGCTGGTTCTCCAATTGAAGCCTCAATCTCATCACCTTCTTCCAATTCTTCCCATTCACCCAATCCCTCCATCTCTCTCATTCTCTGCTTCTTAAGTTCCTCTTCTTCTCTGATGTAATCGTCCATTTGAGTTAGTCCATAAACTCTCAAGAGGGAAACCGGACAATAGTACTCAGAACCATAATGTTCTAAGAAGTCGATTCTGACGTATCTGAAGAATCTGGAGTCTCCTCTTGGTGGGACGGTATTAAAGACCTATAGAGGATTGAGGAAATGCAAAACATCCGGTCAGTAAGTTGATCGAAGGAGACAGAGCAGAGTTCCAGTTGGATTCAAAGTCACTCACCTGCAAACCTCTAACATTCCTAGCTCTAAAAGTTCCAACATCATACCATTCATCTTCTCTCCCTTGTAAATTCCTAGCAACCCTGACCCTAAATCTCTTGAACATTCTTGAGAAGAATTCGTAATTACCAAGTACGATTGTATCGATCGAGATCTCATCGCAGAGTTCGACAATGACGAATTGACCTTCCACTCCATCTCCCGATTCTGAGCCATGAGGATGATGCTTATCTACCTCTGAATTAGCTCCAGGACAAGGAGAAAGCATGTATCTGTCTTTCTTCTCCGACAGAATTGCAGAAGCGAATTTTGCAGATGGATTGGCACGATGAACTACAGCTGCACAATCGAACGAAGCGAAGTTCCATCGATGCTTCAGTGATGAGAGTTGCTTTGCTGGATCTGCTAGAGCTGGTAGGGAATCCGGACCAGAATTGGAGCTGATAGTTTCAGAATCGAGTTTTGCTGGAGGTGGAGTTGAGGGGACCGTACCTGGAACTTGAACGTTGGCTGAGGACGAAGCATCGGGATCAACATGAAAAGAAGAGTATCCAGAAGGCTCGGATGGGCCTGGAACTGCTTCATTGGGGGACTTGAGTAAAGGATCGGAGGCTTTGAGCTGATCGGTAGAGGCCTCGATTGAGATCGAAGGACTTGAGATTAGGTCGACTTTCTCTTCTTTAGATTCAGCTGTTGGTATCGGTACCTCTTCACTTGAAAACTTAGATTTAGGAGTAAGAGAAGGTTCTAATTGAACAATTGCTTGAGGATCTGAATCAGGTTTGTTCTTTCCATTCTCTTCCTCTTTCTCTTTTGACTTGATTTTCTCTTCTTTACTTTCTCCAGCTTCTCCCTTGCTCGATTCATTAGCTTCAACCTTCGCATTGCCTTTCTTTCCCCTCTTGGCTTCCTCCCTTCTTTCCCTTTCTCTCTGCTCTCTCAGTTTCTCCATCTCCTCTCTTTCCTGTTTCAAATGGATTTCCTTCCATTCTAGAAACGACAAGAAGGAAGGTTCGTCTTCCATTTCATCCTTCGATCCAGTCTCTGAAGCTTCGGCAGAAGATAGAATCCTTGAAGATGTCCAATCCGAATAAGAAGCTTTGACTTGAGATTCTTTGATATGATCGATGACTTCAGAAGGAGTTGGAGTTGTGACTGGTAGAAAATTTGAGCTCGAGTGAGGTTTGATTTCTGACCCGGTAGTACTGGTCATAATCAGTTTGTCTCCTTGTTTGAGGATAGATCCAGAGACAGCTTCTTCCGAAGCAGTTGGTTGATTTTCATGGGAATTAGTGTCCTTGTCCATCAACAAAGGTTGAGGCTCCTCTCCAAAAGGTTGCCATTCCATCTTTCCATTCCTCTGTCTCCAAAAGCCATTCTCCGTATCCGAGCCTTCTTTTGGCCAACTTGAATCTTCATCGTCTTCGTTCAACCTATCCTGATCTTGAGGTGATTTCGATTCTAGCAGTCTATCTTGATCTGAATTGATTCTACCATCTTCCAATCCCATTTTCATTCCCAAAGATCCTTCATCGGTTTCAATTTCCAAAGGATAAGGAGAAGTAATAGTTCCAGAAATGGCATAAGTTCTCATCTTTCTTTTCTTCTTCTGCTTAGATCCAGATCCAGAATCTTCTTCTCCAGCTTTCAACAAAGGTTCAACATCCTCAACCTCACAAATCACCAGCTCTGATTTAATAGCTTCTTGAATTTGATCATTTGGGGTTACTTCTTGTTCACCACCTCTATTCATAAACACTCTCCAAGGATCCAAACATACTCCACTGTTTCTCTCCTTAAAAAGATCCTTGACCCTCTTACAGCCTGGAGGTAGATCCATGTGATTCAATCTTGAAGATCCATAAGTAGCCGGATAATACGAAGAGGAGAAAGGAACTAGACCTTTGGAATTCGGATTAGGATCATCTTGGAAAGTTGGATCTAAATCTTCTTGATCTGAAGTTGAATAGTAGTTGAGATTCAGACTGAGATCTAGAAGAGAAGAGATCGATTGAGGAATAGATGAGAGAGGAATGAAAGATGCAGATGGAGAGGGAGAGGGGTTGATGGTTGAGGTGGAAGTTGAGGTTGAGGAAGTTGGGATCACTCGAGGTTCACCTGGATCAAAGATAGCTTTGACTGTTGAGACAGAGTTAATTAGAATGAGAAAGAGTAATAGAGATTGATTTCTGAACGTTGAGGTTGAGTTGCTAATCTTCTTGGTCTTTGCTTCTGCTTCTCTATACCTACTCTTCTTACTATCACTCCCCATCCTTCTTCCTCCATGTTCCGATCCTTCCGATCCCTTCATATCTTCCCTGACACCTGAGCTGGCTGGAGAGTAACTTGTAGTCTTACTATGATCTCTCTGGCTTCCTGCAGCCACATTCCCATTCCCATTCCCACCAGCTGACAGCTCCACTACTGCCCCTTGCTCCTCGTCTGCCCGGTTCGAGTGCATCTCTTCCTCTGTAAATTGATCATATGTTAATGAGTTGCGATGATTGATCGAAGGAAAATGAGGACTAGATTGAGAAGAAGAAGTTGAAGCGTTGGGATCAGACAGGCAATTGGCCAGCTCCAAATCCAATGAGAAGGAGTGAGAGTGAGGTCGAGTGTTAGAGTAGCTGTAGCCTGAATTCATTCTGATTCTTGATGTTGTCCTCTCAAGGAAAGGATTGGAAAGGAAGTGATAAGCTATTGGAAGGATGGGAAAAGAAGCATTGAATTTCTTCACCCCCACTTCTTACCAGTTTTCCCTTTTCCATGAGGTCTCAGATACGCTCTTTGAGCCACCTCAATTTTCGATTTCAATCACGAAAATCAATTGGCTTGATACCTTCAAACAACCTAGCAGCTACTCGCTACTTACTCCATCGAGGCTTCCGGACAGCCAGCTCTCTATCTTCAAGCCTGCCGTTCTTCAAGCTATCTCACGCAAGACTATCACTCTCTCAATCTGCCCAAACAAGTCTGAGAAAATCCAAACTGAAGAATGGAAACACAGACAGAGACGTAGAGATTAGCTGGACGATAGACGATGCAGGGAAGGAGCAGTGCTGGGCAATCGTAGGCCCTGCCAGTGAGAAGGCTGCCATGGTCAAGAAGGGCTTGGTCCAGGTGAGTCTCAGGTTTGGATCTACCAAAATCATCTTGAAGTATCCTTTTACATCAGTAAGGGAGGAGACAGAGACCATGACGAGAGCGAGAGGTGTAGAGCTATCGAGTGAGGACAAGCAAAGCCAAACAAAGGAACTAGTTCCGCCCAAAGAAAAACCTTCTATGTCTCAGTATACTATCAGAGATGCTGAGAGCTATCCGAAGTAGGAGACATCCCTTGTACCTGACGCTGAAACTTCTCTATTCTCTACTCTCCTCCACCCTACCTCCTTCGCAGCTTCTCAGCGGACAGTCTCGGCCCAAGACAGGCAAACATTCTACCAAGGCATCCTCAAACCACCCTTCAGCCCACCCCTTCTTATCTCAGTCTTCAGCTCATCCATCACAAGTCATCCAGCACGTCTCCTTCTCGACCCGACTATCCAACTCCAACTCTTCTTCCTCTGGCTTCCAAGACTTCTCCGTCAGATACGGTGCCATCAGAGAAGATGAAGACAAGATCACTCTCTTCGAATCGCTGATGAACAATCTAGGCTGCAAGGTCGGCAACATCGCCAAGAAAAGCTTGGTTCCAGATCCTCTCTCTCAAGAGCATCCGACGACCTTTCTTTCAGACGAACGTGATCAATCGTCGAATCCTGGAACCCTTTCCCAGTCTTCTAGGTTCAAATGGGAATCGAGAGAGAGCTACGAACAGAGTCGGAAGAGAGCTGAAGGTCTTCAGAAGAAAGTCTTTCAAGTAGCTGGTTTGCTAGACCTCGGACCAGAGCTTCTAAACAGACCACTGATCGCTCTCTCAAATGGTCAGACTAGAAGGGCTAGGATCTCAAGTGCTTTGTTGGGTGGTTCTTCCATCTGCGAGGCCTTGATTCTTTCGGAACCCTACACTGGATTGGACGTAAAGACGAGGAAGTCGATCAGCTCTCTGCTTGGAAGGCTTCATTCGGAAAGGAATCCAAGGGTGGTGTTGGTGCTTAGAGAGCAAGATGAGATCCCCAGTTTCGTTACTCATGTGCTCGGAATCGAGGAAGATGGCAGGATTGGGTTTTCGGGGAGACGCGACGATTGGGATGAGAAGTCGAAGAAGATCGAAGGAGCTCGGAATGTGGACGCAAATTTCAACCAGAATCAACATTCTTCAAGAAAGTCCTCAGATGCAGCGGATAGTGTGATGCCAGCCATCGGATCGAAAGGTGGATTAGAGAGCGTCAAGGAGAACAGCAAGATAGGGCTAGGCAGAGGCGACGAGAGCAAGCAACCATTTGTCGACATGAGAGGTCTGACTATTAAATACGGAGACAAGAAAGTGCTAGATGTGAGTCTCAGAAAGGGAAGTAGATCCGCATTCCTTCCACTGACACAACTCGATCCCTCGCCTCTTTTCCAGAACGTCGACTTCGTCCTCCCTCCCTCCTCAACTCTAATTCTAGCCGGTGCTAATGGATCCGGTAAGACGACTCTCCTTTCGTTAATACTCGGAGATCATCCGAAGTCATACTCCTTTCCTGCCTCCACTCTATCTCTCTTCGGTGACAAGCGGTCCTCTCCCTCCAACTCGACTGCTAACCTGCTCAGGAAGATCGGCCATCTCTCGCCAGAGCTCTTCAACAGCTTTCCAAGGAAGAGCTTAGAATACGGTGGAATGAGAGTGGTGGACTGCATCGGAAGTGGATTCGAAGGCGTCTTCTGCAGAAGAGCTCTGGATCAGAAGCAGCGCAAGAGGGTCAGAGGATTGATCGGGATCTTCAGAGACTTGATCACCAGTACTGGACAATCTCAATCGGTTTCTAACAAGAATGATGACCCTCAACAGACCTCTGAAGAGATGGAAAAGCAAGTAGAAGAAATTTCAAACCTCCCCTTCGTTTCCCTCTCCTCTGGATCTCAAGCCATAGTCCTCTTCTTGAGGTCTATTGTCCACTCTCCCAAGCTTCTAGTTCTAGATGAGCCTTTCCAAGGAATGGACTCAAGGCAGGTCGAAAGGGTCAGGGCCTATCTGGATAGCCGGAACCTGACGAGTGGGAGGAAGTTCGAGGATTTGGAGTTCTGCGTGGGCGACAGTCAGGAGAAGAAGATGGAAGATGAGAAGAATAGGCAAGAGATGAGTCTGGTTCTGGTCAGTCATTATGAGCAGGAGTACCCGGTCTCGGCTGGCAGGCTGGTCAGGCTCGAGGAGGGAAAGGTGGTGGAATTGATATGAAGAGAAGTCTCAGTCTCCTACTCTTGTGGTCCTATATCATCATCGCATCTGTAATACCAATCTCATCTTTTGTCGTTCATGCGCTCTCGGTTTTCGAGGGTATAGGGTGGTTGCGTTCTCGCACCAAAACTTTGCCAGCAGCAGCAGGAAAGTCTTCCTTCTGGACCATCTCCTCTCTTCACAACCATTCTTCTTTGATTCAAACATTCTTCATCAATTCATTCAACCGTGTTTCTGAGCAATCGCCAAAACTCAAACTTCTTCCAAGCGAAATCATCACCTACACGTTCTGCCAACTTTCAACAGCTCAAATCGCTCTTTCAGCATGCGTTTCTACGACTTGGAGAAGACAGATTCAATCTGACCTTATCCTTCATTTCGTAATAGATCTCACTGGACTCAAGAAACGACTGACTGAACTAGAAGCCATCAAATTAGTCTCGAGATTAGCCTCCCCCTCTACTCGTGAAGTCCGCCTCAATCTACTTACTTCCCTTTTGGACGAGCATGTGCGAGCAGTTTAAGGAAGTGGGATACTTAGATGACGGTTTCGGCTCTATTATGGGAAACACCAACTTCCGATTTATTCAACTTCTTACTGCCGTTGCGCTATCCACAGAAGGCAGGCTCGAGAAACTTTATCTACAAGGACCACCCTCGAAAGTGAGGTCATATTATCGTTCCCTAACCTCAAAGTCTCAAGATTGGAAGTCAATGCAAACTTTCTGCGTAATTTCAAATCAGCAAGCTTCGGAAGCCTTAAATCTCTATCCATCACGCAATTAGCTTCAGAGTCTATAAAATTGTTGATTTCGGTTTTAATTTCTAACTCATTTTCTCTGAACTATCTACGCTTGGAGGAGTTGGCTACGGTGGAAGAGACAGGACAGATGCCGAACGAAGAAGACATCAACCTATCGTTTTCAAATCTCACCGGACTTAATTTGCAAGAGAATACAAGACTATTATCTCTCTTCGGAACAGCTAGCTTTAAGACATTGAGAAGCTTGGAGATTAACGGCCAAAAGCCTACTACGTCGATGAAAGATCTTCTGCCACTATTGCTCACTAACAGTTCTTCTCTAACAACACTCAGCTTGACATCATTAGAGCTCATGCAAGAGGAGATAGAACCAGTGTTCCAAACGACTTTTACAAGGTTACAGGAATTGAAGGTCGACACATGTTCTGCAACTCTGACTCAGTTCTTCCTCGACAATTCAGTGTTTCCGAAGCTTTCAGCTGCTGCTTTCAACATTTCTCAACCATACTTAAGAGTTTCATTCGGCAGTCTTTCCAACTTTATGAGACATAACTCCGACAGACTGAGGACGCTATGCCTAACGCTACGCCTAGAAGGGTTCTCTCAAGAGGAGGAAGAGATGAACTTTGGTGTAGGAGGTGCTCAAGTAATTATGTAGAGACTGAAAAAACTTTATCCTAGGAGGAACAGCCCTGCTTTCAATGAAAGGTTAAGGTCTAACACCTTCGTCTACTCTCAACAAATGAACTTAAATGTGGAGTAAGCAGTAACTAGAACGTAGGAAAAGTCAAGATGGAAATAAATTCGATGGATCAAATCTGAAGCAGAAGAGGAGGGAAAGGGGAGGGGGGAAGGAGAGGAAGGGAGAAGTAGAGAGCAGTCGGGTTTTCAGTTCATCTTTCATATTTTGTTGCCAATTTTGCTTCACCTTGAATCACTCTTGTAACATCTTTTCCCTCAAAATCCTTCTGTCAGCTCGAAAGAGAAGACTTGCCCATTTTCCTGGCGTGTAACGGTTGAGCACAAGCCACTTCTTATCGAGACACGGGAAGTTTCTCAAATCTCAAAGTTCTCCAGACTTTCTTTCTCTCCCCTCCACGACTATCAACATGACAACCACAACCAACGGAACAATAGCTCCAATTGACTATTCGAAAGCCAGCGATGGAACCAAAGTCATCTCCAATGACCCATGGTTGGAGCCCTTTGCACCTTCTCTACGTTCAAGATACTCCACCTACCAGAAGTGGTCCCAGGACATCAAGAACACTGAAGGAGGTCTAGCTGAATTCTCAAAAGGTTATGAAAAGATGGGTCTACTTGTAGATGAGAAGACTCAGGATTTGGTCTACAGAGAATGGGCTCCTGGTGTGACTGAGGCCAGCTTGTTTGGAGACTTCAATGGTTGGAACAGAGATCAATACAAGATGAAGAAGAACGACTTTGGGGTCTGGGAAGTTGAGTTGAAAGCTGAGAATGGCAAGTGCAAGATCCCTCACAACTCCAAGATCAAGTTCGCTGCTACCACAGTGGGAGGTGAGAAGATTGATAGGATTCCAACTTGGATCAAGTGAGTACAGGCCTACAGCTCCTCCCCTTCATTTTCCTTAGCCTTGGCAGTCCTTGCTATCAAATGGTGTATCAGAGATTTTGCACTTTCTGGCAAGCAAGGCTCGACCTGATCTTGAGTTCTCTTCTCTCTCCCCTCCTCTCGTTCTACCTCCACTAAGGCGAGTAACTCAAGATCTCTCGATCTCTCCAATCTATGATGCTGTCTTCTGGAACCCGCCCAAGAGCGAAAGATACATCATGAAGAACCAGAAACCTCCCAAGCCTCAGAGTGTGAAAGTTTATGAAGCTCACGGTGAGTTTCCCAGAGCAGGAAGATTTGGAGGGTGGGGCAGAGTGATAAGGAGATCCAGAGGGGGTCCCGCAGCAATCAGCAAGGACACCTCGCGATTAGAGCAGGAATGAAAATCAGATCTCTTCTTCAGACCCAAGAACGAGGAGAGCTCAGGGAAAGACTTGAAGGTCGCAAGGTCGCACAGGACTCTGCTTCACTCTCCTGGGCAAATCATGCCACTATTCGCCTTCCTTTCATTTCCCTATTCTTCTTTCCCCACTTGAATACAATTATGGTCCACGATAGCGTGCCGAAGTAGCTGTGGAACTGACATGCTGTTCCTTCCCTCTTTCTGTGTAGTTGGTATCGCAAGTCCAGAGCCAAAGGTCGCCAGCTTTAAAGAGTTCAGTGAGTAGAAAGTAGTCGAGTTTTGATTTGCGTCCCCTCGTCTCTCTTCTGACTCAAGCCATCCTTTGCTCTCATCCTCTTGCTCCTTTCTCTGCTTCCAATCAGCTCGCAACCTTCTCCCTCGCATCAAGGAGCTCGGATACAACGCAATTCAGTTGATGGCTATTCAAGAACATGCTTACTATGCTAGTTTCGGTTATCAAGTCACCAACTTCTTCGCAGCCAGTAGTAGATATGGTAAGTGTATGCTGACTCTCCTTTTTCTCTCTAAGGATAAGGTTCTGACTTCTCTTCCTTTCTAAATCGGTTCTTTGATCTAATTTCTGACACTTAAAGGTAACCCTGAAGATCTCAAAGAGCTCATAGATGTCGCTCACGGTCTCGGAATCACAGTTCTCCTCGACATCGTTCACTCTCACGCATGCAAGAACATCTTGGACGGAATGAACTATTTCGATGGTACGGATCATCTTTACTTCCACGAAGGTGCTAAAGGCAGACATGAGCTTTGGGACTCAAGGCTCTTCAACTATGGAAGTCACGAAGTCTTGAGGTTCTTGCTGAGTAACTGTAGATTCTGGATGGAGGAGTACGGCTTTGATGGATTCAGATTCGATGGTGTTACTTCGATGATCTACACGTGAGTCTTTTGAGTGATGCCTCCGGTCTTTCACAAGGACGGATTTGAAACTGCTGTCTCATCTCTATCTTCTTCGCTTTTCCCTGACCTTCTACTCCTGTCTCTCGCGCCCCCTTTCTTCTCTCTATAGTCATCACGGTATCGGAACGGGATTTTCTGGAGGATACCATGAATACTTCGGACCAAACGTTGACATCGAGGGTATTGTATACTTGATGTTAGCCAACGAGATGATTCACTCCGTCTTCCCAGATGCCCTCACCATCGCCGAGGACGTCAGTGGAATGCCTGCTCTTTGCAGACCGGTTTCTGAAGGCGGAGTCGGATTTGACTACAGGCTCAGCATGGCTGTACCTGGTGAGTGATGTCACTCGAGAACCAGGAAGGGAAACAAGCGATGTTTTGTGTTGACCGAAGCTGACCACCTTCCCTCTCTCCAGATATGTGGATCAAGCTCTTGAAAGAGACCAGGGATGAAGATTGGGATTTCGCCAACATCTGTCACACCTTGACAAACAGAAGGCACCTCGAGAAGAGCATTGCCTACGCCGAGAGTCACGACCAAGCCTTAGTCGGAGACAAGACTCTCGCTTTCTGGCTGATGGACAAAGAGATGTACACCAAGTGAGTGACCGAAGGCTTTTAGAACCCCCCCCCCCATGACGACTTGCGGACTGACGCTTTTTCTCCCTCGTCGCTTTCGCTTTCCTCCCATCTCTTCAGCATGTCCGACATGACTGAACGCACTCCAATCATCGACAGAGGTCTAGGAATGCATAAGCAGATCCGATTCATCACTCATGCTCTAGGAGGTGAAGGTTATCTCTCTTTCATTGGAAACGAGTTCGGTCATCCAGAGTGGTTAGATTTCCCAAGAGAAGGAAACGGAAACAGTTTCCAGCACGCTAGAAGACAGTTCAACTTGATCGACGATGATCTTCTAAGATACAAGTATCTCTACCGCTTTGATGCTGCCATGAACAATCTGGAGTCTCTCTACCATTGGTTATCTGCTCCTCAGGCTTACATTTCGTGAGTGTGAAGAGGCAGAGAGGGTTTATTCGCATCTCGATTCTGAACTCTTCTCCCCCCCCCCTTTTCATCTCTTTTTCATCTTTTTTCTGCACTTAGACTCAAGAATGAAGCCGACAGAGTTGTTGTCTTCGAACGTGGTAACCTCTTGTTCATCTTCAACTTCCACGGAGAAAATTCTTACACCGACTACAGAGTCGGGACTGACTGGGCTGGAGAATACTCGATCGCCTTGGATAGTGACGCAAAGGAATTCGGAGGTCACGGCAGAGTCGATCACGACACCAAGTTCTTCACCACTCCTATGGTATGGAACGGAAGGAGCAATTTCTTGCAGGTGAGTTCAGGCGGTCGTCGAGAGGTTTTTGCTAAGCCTCTTCGCTGACTTTTGTTTCCTTCCAATTATCTCTCACTCAAATCAGGTCTATCTCCCAACTCGTACCACTTTGGTACTCAAGCATTAAACCCTTCCGAGTGTTGTAAATATCAGAGTCACGAACATTACGCCAAGGTCTTTCCTTTCCTCCTCCTTCTCTAGATTTTACATCTTCAAGGCCATTTCCATCCACTTGAACTGTATCCAAAAAAACGACACCTATGTGTGAGCAAGCCAATCATCTTCCGGCTCGTCACTTTCGCTTTGAGTGTCTTCCGCGAGCGTTTCAGGTCAACAAAGAGAATGCGCACGAGGAAGTGATCATTTTATTGAGTCCAAGATGGAAAGAAGCGCATTACGAGGAGAGATAGAATCGCGGAGAGAGAAAAGATGGCACAACAGAGAAAAAGAAAAGGGAAGCGAAAAAGAGGCAGGAAAGATTTACAAGAAGGGGAAAGCGGTTAGTATGTTTCACTGTCAAAGTGCAGGTAGGAGTCGAAGGAATGAGGCGAAGAGAAGTATGAGACACATGTGAATCTTTTTTATGAGTTCGTTTTTTGGGATTTTGTAGAAGCTTAGATAGTTGAGGCATTGAAAACAATAAAGAAGAGCATGGAATAAGTTTTGAAAGGATCAAAGATCCTATAGAAAAGAGAAATAGGGGAAGATATTGCTGCCATGTTGGGGTGAAAGTTGAGAGGGGTTTCTGACAGAGACCGATGTATGACTTTTCCAGATTCCGTTTAGAAGAGAGAGAGAGAGAGATTGGGAGGCTTTCGAGAAGTTCTTTTTGAGAATGAAGGTTCATAGGAAGGAAATGGAGAAGAGACTTGACTGAATTTGAATTAATTTCTGTATTTTACGTTCTAGGAGAAGGACGAGTCATTGGTTGAAACATGCTTTGAGGTCTAGATCCAACTGTTGCAGAGCTAGAAGAAGGAACAGGTTTTCTAGTTGGAGTAGGGATTCCACTTTGATGAACTCCATAAGAAATTGGACGAGTTGAAGTTGAAGGAGTCTTTCTATGACTGGAGGCTAAAGAAGAAGGTGGAGTTGGAGCTGAAACTGGTGCGAAAGCAATTGAAGCTGGTCTAGATTTTCTTTCTGGAGTTGGCATTGCTTCTGAAACGTTAATTTGATCTGGAGCTTGCTTACTGACGCTCTTTCGAAGCGAACCGACCGGGATTTGAGAAGAAGTCTTGATAGGAGATGAATTGATTGGAGTTTGAGATTGAGGTCGGGATTGAGATTGAGAAGTCGGGATTGTCGTCCTTTTCTGAACTTCTCCATTCCTAGCTTTCAGCATATCAGTAGCCATGGTAGCCCAAACAGGAGCCACTGGAATGTCATTTTGAATAACCTTCTTGAAACAAGCTATCCAACTAGCTTTCTGTTCATCAGTATCAGCGAAGAAACTAATTCTCTCTCCATCTGCGAAAGTGATTCTGAAAGATCTCTCGACGTTGTAAGATTCGTCTAGTTCTTCTTCATCTGGAACCTTGTAGCCACTTCTGACCGTCGCTGCACGAGAAGGAGTCGAACCAGCATCACTTGGAGTACTAGCTGTTCCGGATTGAAGAGCAGGAGTCACTGGATCGTTGTTATCTTCCACAGCGACTGCTTTCGAGAGATCAATCTTGACAGTTGGCTTCTTGGTGATCTCGTTGAAGCAGATCAGATGAGCTCCTTGGGCTTTGACGGGACGACGACGCCAGCTCTGAGAGGAGGAAGAAGGAAAAGTCGAGAGAAGAAAAGCACGTTAGGTTTTAAGGGAACTGAACACAATCAGGCGCTTCTGTCTTTCTTGCTTCACCAAACCGAATACTCACCACACAATCACCTCCTAGCTGAGTAAGAACTCCTTCCAACCTCGGTTCAGTTTCTTTTGAAGCAGCAGCCTTCATTCCATTGATACAATCACCCAAGTTCTCAGGTAGAAGTTTCTTTGGAACACTAGGCATTGGAGGTAGATAGAATAACTTGAGTCTCAAAGTACCTCTAATTTTATTCAAGTTCCTATTGAAATCTATCCTACTATCAGTTCCAATATTTGCATTAAAAGGACCATTTAAACTCAAAGCGGGATCAGAGACCCCTTGAACTGGAAGTTCTAGAACCAAGCATCTAGCCAAGCATTGAGGAGCAACTTGTTCAAAGATGACACTAGCTCTACCAAAAGCACCTTCTTTATTGATGAAAGAAAGCATTGGTTCTCCTCTAATTTGTTGAGATTGATTTCCATTGATTGAACCGAATTTAGTTTCTCTTTCTCTTAATTTAGCAGCTTGCTTCTTTGGAGAAGTGAAGAATCTAGAGAAACCACCAACTTTCTTTGGAGAGCTTGGAATGGTTGGCGAATTATTGACTTGAGGAATCGGTTCGACTAAATGAGCATCTCTTTGAACAACAAGAGTAAGACTGAACTCTAAATTCTTATGTTGAATCAGTTCGAACTCTTGTCCGATTCGACTGGATTGACCAGCTCTTAGACTTGTTGTTCCAGTTTTGACCACATGTAGTCCGTTATCCAAGACTGCGTAGAATTTGGTTGGTCGACTTGGAACCGGAATGTTCTCTGGAGTGAAAGAATCGACCATGACGAAAACCTTTCCAAGTGCCTTCTTGGGATTTTCACTTTCACGATATTCTCTCAGCTCCTTGGCATATTCGTTCTGCAAATAGAAAGAGAGGAAGAGGATGAGGTCAGAACGGGATAAGAATTTGTATCCAGATCGTTGATTTGGCCATCTTCCAGAAACTCACGATGTCACTTGGTCTTCTTAATTTCCTCCAAGCCTTCCCACTATCAACATCTCTAGCCTTAGAGGAATGTCCAACCTTATCTTCAACTCCGGTGAAAGTTCCACGATCATTGACCTTATACTTTTGCTATGGGAGAAGAAGAGAGACAGAAAAGGTGGTAATGTCAGCTTCAACCTCAACAAATCCAAACGAAAAAGAAAAAGAAAAAAGCAACAGGCCTAGAGAGAATACTCACATCACCCTCTCTATAAATTCTACTGATCTCTCTCTCAATCCCTCTACCAAACCCAATTTCGATAGCCTTTTCCAAATTCCTATCCAAAATCTCTTTACTTCTAGCCAAATCCTTCCCAATACTTTGTCTAGAATTCAAGCTACTCTGATTTGAATTGGAAGCATTAGATCCATCTTCAGCAACACTATTACCGAAATCTTCAACCACTCCGTTTGAGGTAGCGGGTCTACTTCCAGGAGTACTTGAAGATCTTCTTCTAGTAGGTCTACCACTTGCACCTTCTTTCACAACTTTCTTAGATCTCCTTCTAGCAATGATTTGATCAGCAGCTTGAGCAGGAGTCAAGGGTTTTGGAGCTGGGCCTAGAAGTGATGGTGAAAGTCTACTTCCACCTGGAGAAGTTGGAAGAGGACTAGAAGAAGCTTCAGGAGCGTTTAAATAATCATTCTTTTGGCTTTGAGATTCAGGTTCAATTGAAGCATCTTCCTCATTAAACCAAGCTTGTTCTCTTTTCCTAGCTTCCAATTCAGAAAGATTACTTGAACTTGATAATTTGAATTCTCTCTTTGAAGGTAAAGTAGGAGGAGGAGGAGGAGGCATTGATTCTCTTTCTTTTTCTCCTTCCCCATTGATTTCAGAAGCAGCTAATTGTTCAGCAGCGACTTCGGAACTTAATCTTTCCAAAGGAGATTCTAAAGCAGAACCTCTTCTAGCTTTCTCTCCACTACCATTTAAGATTGGAGAATTTCCATCAATTCCAGAAAGTCCCAAACCTCTTTCTAAATCGTCTTCTTTAACTGGAGAAGGTTGAGGTGCAGCTTTTGGAGTAAAAGGTTCACTACCTCTAGCAGGTAATCCAGGTCTTTGAGTTTGAACGGATTGAGGTTCCGAATTTCTAGGTCTTGAAATTTCAATCTTATCTGAAAAAGAACCATGTTTAGAAAAATCAGAATGAGTTTGAGATTGAATTAAAATCTCATCTTTAGAAGTTTGAGTAGAATCTGAAGGTCTAGCAGAATTAGAATTAGAATTAGAATTGATTCTATTAAATTCTTCAGGATTTTGAGAATTCAAATCGTTTCTCTTTTTTTCTTTAGCTACTCTTTCTAAGATTTTGTCTCTTGAGATATGAGGTCTTAATCTGGTTGAATTGTTTCTTCTTGGTGATTCAATCCCACTGGAATTGGAAACAGAGGATTTAGATCCTCTTCTAACTGGTTTCTCTTCAACTTCAGATTCAACTTCTAATTCCTCTGAGACTGAATTTCCACTGTCTTCTCTAGAATGAGCTGATGGTGAAGGTAAATCTTCAACTTGAGGTAGAGGAGTTTGATCAAAGATTAAAGGAGACCAATTTGGTAGAGAAGGTAATTCAGAAGCTGAAGGTGCAGATTGAAGTCCATGGCCTACGATCTCTTGAGCTTGAAGTTTCTCTTGAGATGGTACTAACGATGGGTCTTCATCCTGAGTTGGAAGTGCAGGTGGTAAAGAAGGTAAAGGTTTACGACCAACTTGAATTTCGGAAGATTGAGATTGAGGTTCAGATCTAATTTCTTCAGCTCTATTCTTAGCTACTTGTAAAGCTTCAGCTTTTTCTCTTCCAGGACTAGCTAATAATTCTTCTTTCAATAATTCATCAACCATAGAATCAACTCTATGAATCCCACCTAAACCAACAGCTCCAAGACTATCTTCATTATCAAATTCTTCTCCTCCACCTCCATCTGGATCTCTAAAAGATTTGAAACTTTTTTCACCATCAACTTCATTTTCATCTTGATCTTCGTATCCAGCAGTTCTATATTTTTTTTCCCAACTTGCTGAAATGTCTCCCAAAGAAGTATTATGGATCTCTGGAGTTACAATCTGAGATTCAGATTCACTTGAATAATTCGAAGAGGAAGAAGAAATTGAAGGGGTCAATTCTTCACCGGTTGATTTATTTTGATGATGATGATGATGATGATGATGTTGTTGTTGTTGTTGTTGTTGAAGAATAGCTGGAGAAGCTTCACTTCCACTTTCTGAAAAGTTAGGAGAACCATTCTTGATAGAGAGTTTGATTGGAGAAGAACCGAAAACGTCTTGTCCTTCTCCTTCCTCACTTCTTTCTTGACTTTGTCCTTGATTTCTCCACATAATCTCTTCTTCATCATCTCCATTTGCGTTTCCATTTCCATTTGCACCTCCGAACAAATGTTGTTCAATTTCCAAAGCACTTCCTTCAGATCTTAAGCTCATCCCATCAAAACTACTCTCCTTATCAAATTCCTGAACTTCCAAAACTTCATCGAAAGTCACAGTCTTTCTTCTTTCTCTTTTACCAGTTCCAGCTCCATTTCCTTTCCATTCATCATCTTTACCATTCACAGAAGTCGGAGATGGAATTTCTCTTGGACCTCTCAAACGATTGGAGACCAATAGACCAGAGGTTTGATTGTTAGAAGAGGGAGAAGTTCTAGGAGTTGATTCCCTAGAAGTTGGAGTAGTTGGTAAATTACAACGTTCAGGAGTTGAAGTGATTGGATGTTGAAAAAGTTTGGGTTTCGTCGGAGTGGAAGGTTTAACACTAACATCAGATTGGGATGACGATGAAAGTTTTGAAGGTGAAGTTGGACTTTGACTTTTATTATTTCCGCCATTGTTGAAATTTGATGAAGATTCCTTTCCACCTTTAAAAGGAGAATTACTAACATAACTTCCTTGATGTAAGATTTCAACTCCTCTGGACTTTCTAGGTAAAACCTTTCCTCCTCCTCCTGTCCCTGTCATTCCACCAAGATTTGTTGAAGACTGACCTTGACCTAAACTTCCCAATTCATTTTCAACATCAGATCTTGAAGGTAAATGATTACTTTGAGGAGATCTTGATCTTTCACTTGAGGTTTGACGTTGATGAATTCCACCATGAATTCCACCATTGTTTGAGGATGGAGGACCTCCAATCCCAATTCCCAAACCCATTCCAACTTGCTTCCTATTCAAAACTTCTCTTCTTCCAGGTGAAAATTGTGATTTAGTCGTTGGTGATGGATTGGATTTGCTTGAGGGACCAGTTGATTGAGTGAAAATGCTATTAGAAACCAAACCATGAGATTTCAAGGAAGTGTAAGAATTTGAAATCTTTCGAGGAGATTGGGATTGATGATGTTGAAGTTCTGACGAAGAAGCTGAAACGGTTGTTGAAGGGGATTGAATAGAAGAAGTTGGTTTACGTGGAGAAGAGGAGGATGATGGAGAATGAGAATGAGACCATCCAGAAGAAGATGCTCCTAAGATTGCAGAAGTTGAAGCATCAGGTGAAGATAATAAACTCGGTTGAGCTTGACTTGACGGAGGTGACCGTAAAGTCGATGCCATCTTGGATGTGATTGGATGGATGCGGGTGTGTTGTGGAGACCAACAGAGGGAAGGGAAGGGAAGAGAGTGCGACTGGATGGAGTGAGTGAAGTGAGTGTGGATTAACCTGAGCAATTGAGACTAAAAGATAATATTCAATGACAATAGCAAGTCAAAAATGAATATGTGACCAATGTGGGATGAGGATGAAAGTAGAGAAGTATCAAGAATCAAAAGAGGGTTTCAAACACCAACACGCCCCCGATCCCCAAAGCGTCTGCTCACGTCTTCCTTCTTCCCCCACACGTGACAAACACAACTCTTCTTCAAACAAGTGAACTTTTCCAATTTCATCAATTCGATTTGAATTCATTTAAGTAACAGTACCGATTCAGTTCAAAGTACAAGATTCAAGTAAAAGCTTCAAGATGGAGTTCGACTAAAAAGAAAGAGAGGTGTCTCAAATCCCTCCCCTTTCCCTTTCCCTCCCTTCGCCATGCCGAAGCTTGACAGCTGCTTACAAAGGTTGATGGACCTCCCCTCCCACCCCTTTGCCAATGTTCATTCTGCTTTCTATTCCCGGTCTTTGTAATTCCAACGGAGCTCCATCGTTTGCAAATCGGATTCCAAACATCCAGTTTCTTTCTTTCCCTTTTCCCTCATTTCACTTCAAACCAACACGAGCTGGCTCAACTAGGTCAGGTCAGAAAAGGAGTAGATGCTCTCAGTTCAATAACGAGCATACTTTTAACAACCTTCCTCTTCAGACTTCTCCTACCACACACACTTTCTTTTACTCTGGGCCTGGTGCCAAACAACAACAGACAGACAACGCTCTTGAAGAGCTACATTCAGAAAACCTCACCAGTTTAGGGAGAGAGGATGGGAAGAATTGAAAAAGATCCATTACAATCCTTAGCTAAACAGGGGATTTTCAGATGTCAAGATCTAAGTCAAGATGAAGCTTGGAAAAAATTCGCTTTCAGATCTCAATTCGCCAGTGCAAGTCCAACTGCTAGTGCTATTTCAAATGCAAGACCGGCTTCTATGATCAATGGATCTACCACTGGATCTGGGAATGCGGGGAGAATACCAGATGGTTTTGGTGGTTACATTTTAGAAGGTCATGTTGGACGAAGAGACGAGTCTAGAACATCGCCGGTTAGATCCGAAGCACCACCTCAAACTTCTAAGAATGTTAGACCTTTTTCTTTTCCTATAAAAAATGCGAATGGAACTTCGAATGAAAATGGAAATGGTAGAAATCAAGTTGAAAATCAAAGCAAGGATGAAGGAGAATGGAAAGTAGTTGTAGCTGGTAGAAGAGGGAGGAAACCTAAACAAGCTTTACCACCACCTTCTTCTACTTCTTCTAACCAAATTAATTCTTTTAGATCAATAAACCATAATGGAATTCGAAGTTCAAACCTTGAATCATTCCAGCAGGCTGGAAATCCAAAGCAAAATCAAAACCATTCGATAAATCTGAATTCTTCAACTTATCCTTCTTCTCATCCTTTACACCCTTCAAATCAAAAACAAGAAAGAATCATGACCAAACCTCCTTCTTCTTCTCATCAAAGACAAATTTCAACTTCAACTACCTATTCAACTAGTTCTTCACTCTCGACTTTATCTTTGATTCCAGGTCAATTTTTACCTCCTTATTCATTACCTTTGAATTCTTCTCCTTTAAATTCTTTACCTTCAAATACTCCAAGAAGAGTAGTCAGTTCAGGACATCATTTCAATTTGATGCAGAAATTGAGTCGAGGTTCAAATTCTATTAGCAAGGTTTCAAATCCAAAACCTTCAACTCCAATTATCGATTCTTTAAGTCGAATGGTAGAAAAATGTGGTTTATCTCCAAGAAACAAATCAACTTCTATGTTTCCTGGAATCAAATCTCAGATTTCTAATCGAGTTGAAAGTGAAAGTGGAAATGTTGGGAGATTGTTGATTGGAACTCAAGTTTCACCTTTCGGATTTGGATTTCAAAAGAATCAAAACGTTAGAAAATTCAGTGCTCCTTCAAATTTACATTTTCCATCTTCTACAAATTCTAGAGTTTCTTCTATTTCTTCGATTTCAAAACCAGGCATCACAAGTTCAGATGTTGGTGGTAGGAGATATACTTCTGAAAGTGTCAATTCTGCTTCAGTTTCTAAACTTTCTAGAGCTTCAACTTTGATTCATATTCTTCCAATTGGAGAAGAAAATGGATTGGGAGCACCGAGTAACTTGGAAGATTCTCCTTATAGGATTTGTAGAGAAAAGAATTCAGGTGAAAGTGAAGGTGGAAGTTTGGTTGGAAGTTTCAAAAGACAATTGATTGGAAATCAAGGACAATTTCAAGAGGGAAATAGAAATCTCAATGAGAATGTTGGGAGATCTCAAGGAAATCAAGCATCTTTTGGGAATGGAAATTTGAATTCGCAAAGATCGAGATCTCAGCAACTTGAAATTCATCAACAACGTCAAATCGCAATTCATCAACAACAACAAAGAACTACACAAGTTTATGGAGTTCAATCTGAAAGACCTTTCATACCAAATTCAAGACCTCAACCTAGATCTTATGCTGCAGTTGCAAGTCAAAGCACCCAGAGATCAATCACTTGTTTTCAAAACCAAATTCAAAGTCGACAATTTCCACCTCAACAACCTTCTTCTTCCTTTAATCCAAGAGCAACTCCTTTCAAGTCGTCAAATCCTAATCAGTCAAGAACTCAAACTTCAAAACTTCAAAATCCAATTCCGATTTCGATACCAAATTCTTTAATGATTGGATCTCCTACTTTAACCACTGCTTCCAATGCTTCCACTTCCTTTTTGAAAGGTCCTAAGAATCCAAATTTGAAAGATAGAAGTTTTCCAATGCATGGAAGTTTATCTAAGGATTCCATTGGAAGTCAGAAAAGTTTCAGTGCAGGTGAAAAAATTGTGGTGGTTAGTCAAAGCGATTATAATCAGAGGCAAATGGCTAGAAAGATGAAAGTGAATCAGAAGAGCAGTGAGGACGGTGGGATCTTTGGAAGTGGAAGAGATCAGAAAATTCAGAATGGACTTCAGGGAGTTGGTGCGGATACGAAGGGACTTCAGACTGGTGAAAGAGGATTTCAATCTTCGACTCGATTTCAACAGGCTAGTCAAGTTCAATCAAACTCTTCTCAACAGCCTAATTCTTCTCAGCCGATTCTTGCTCATCAGAATCTTGCTCATGATACAAATTTTGATTACAGATCAATTCCTCCAGTTGAAAGAAATTCCGCTCCAGAACAACAGAGAGTGATTAATCCTCAAAGATTTCAAGCTCCACCAATGAAAGCGATTCAACAGCCGATCTCTAATTCAAGTCAACAGCAAAGTCCAATGTCAAATCAGTCAACTCCTAGACCTTTCGCTCAGACAAGGCCAACTTCACAAGCTAGACCAATTTCTCAAGTCCAAACTCCAGCTTCACTCCATAATTCAAGATCTCAAGTTGCTAATTCTTCAAACAGCTTCGGACAGGGTAGGGACGAGCCCAGAAAGGTGGTCCAAAATTCACCGTTGAGAGGGAATGCAATCATGACTTCTCAATTCACTTCTTCTCCAACTTCCATGACTGGTTCCAATTTAAGCACTCCGCTCACTCGATCTTCAAGACCATTCAGTGGATCTCCAGCCTCTACTGCAACCTCAACTCCCACGCAAGCTTCCAATAGTTCCGGCACAAGAAGACCCATCTCCACTCCTCAAATTTCTCCACCTTCAACGCCTTCCAAGCTGTCCAATCAACCTATCAATTCAGGTAGAAACATTTCTTCTAATCCAAAAATTTCAACCCCAACTTCTACCAAAAAAGTGAGAGGGTCTAGAGCTGAGAATGGTTCTATCTCAGAAGGTGAAAGATCTGAAGATGAAGCCGGAGCCTTGTGGAGATCTCTAGAGAAGAAATTGAACACGAATTTGGATTGTAGGCCAAAAAAAGTGATTACAAAGACTCTTGATAGATCGACTTCAACCCTAGCTAGTAGAAGACAAGTTGTAAACCTCCCGAAAGCTTTAGATCTAGTCAATCCTCATTCAAGTCCAAAATTTGAGAAATCATTGAATTCAGCTCCTTTGGAAAAGACAAAGGCGGTAGAGAAGAACAATCAAGTCTTGGAAAATCCAATTCCACTTTCTGCTGGTCTTCCTAAAACTACTTCTGATGGAATCAGACCTACGACGATGAAAAGTAGGATTCCAAGACCCGTTGCTAGGATTCAGAATGGGACTTCTAGGATTCCTATTGCATCTCCTCTCTCTTCAAGACTGAATTCCAGCTCTTCAACTTCTTCAATTTCGAAGACAAAGTCGACAGCTTCGAATCATAAGGTGAAATCTGACGAGATAGAAACCTTCATTCTACCTTTTCAACTCAAGGAAGATCGTCCAAAGTCAACCAAGAAAGTTCAAAATGGATCAGGCTCGGATTCAGAATCTATTGATTCAAAGATGAACAATCCAATGTCACCAAGAAGAGGAGCCATATCGATTTCAACCTTCAAGTCACCTCCTTGTCTTTCTCAAGGAATCGAAGAAGATGGTGCTGAGAGTTTAGCAAAAGCTTTCGCAGATGCTGAACTTGAATTGGAAAAAGTCGATTTGAATTTGGAGAAACAGAGAAAGTTAAGAATGGAATTGAAAGAATTGGAAAAGGAAAGTCAAGGATTTCAATCCAATTTGGATGATTCTAGTGGAGATGATTTCAGTCAAGAATCTGGAGAAGAAATCAATTCTGATTCTGATTCAGAAGAAGATAGAGATTCAGATGATGAATTAAATAGAGTAGTTCTGAGATTCTCAAAAACTTCCTCCATTTCTTCTGAGAATAGATTTCAATCTAATAGATCTTCTTCGGAAACTTCTCTTAAAGACTTCAAGACTACTGCTCTAAGATCAAAGATACCAGTCAATTCACGTTCTTCAATCTCAAATTCAGTCGTCAAAGCTTCTGGTTCTGCTTCAATCGTCTCTCTGTTAAGAACTCAATCTGTCTTAAAGGCTTCGGAAACTGATTTCAATGATGATAAAGTTTGGAGAGAAAGTGGAGATTATGTCAAAGTTCCAATTCATTGGAGTAGAAGAAGTTGGAAGGAAAGAAAGGAAATTCATGGGGAAAGGATCGAGGAATGAGGTTTTTGAGGTGGTTGGAGTCTCTCTGTTGATGTAATTCGACGTTGTGGTCTTTTTTTTGTTCTTTTGTTCTTTTTTCGTTCTCTTGTTTCATTCTTCTTCGTTGAAGGTTAAGATCTTTTCGTTTGATACGTAACCCTTGTTCTAGCTTTTGTTTCAATGTCACATTTTAATTCTGAAGATTTTTTTTCTATAGCTCTCATTGTCGCTAATTGAGATCGATGCGTATATCTCTCTAGCCTTTGCGAATCGGCGATGATCCGTGCTACCTTTGCCCTCCTCTGCTTCTCTATGTTTATCCTAATCAAATGGAGCAAATCTTTCCAATCCATCTTACTTCAAAACCTCCAGATCCAAGGAGACCATAGCGAGCGAAATTGAGAATCACTTCTCTTTCCCTTGTCTCGAACAGATTTTTCTGGAGTCGACGTCTCCGTTCATTTATGGCTTCCTCTCAACAATCGACACACCAAGTCTCAAAGTGCTAAGGATCCATTTTGTAAGATTCTAGGGTTCATACAATATTAGAGAAATGCAAGACAGTTACGGGCTGTCTTCTCAGTCTTCTCCATCGCTATCAGTCTCAACTGACAGTGCATCAGACTTCATCAGTCGAATGGGGCAAATAATCTTTAAACCTTAGAGACTTCTGTAAAGGTTATGGAACTGGAATTAGAATCCTTTCAATTCAAGTCCCCAACTAAGACCTAACTACGCCCTAATGGGTTTCACTGACCCATGATCCAACACTTATGGAGTTAACTCAGAGCGACAAAAGAGGTCAGATTACAAATTCTGAAGAATTCTCCAAATCTTACTGAAATCAGTACCTTGGAACATTTCATCTCTGATGAGGATGTAGTACATAGGGATGGATGAAGGTCGATGAAGGGATGGATATGAAGGGATGAAGGCGGAGGTCAAGGTGGAGAGGACCTGAAGAAGAATGAGAAGGAGCTTCAAGAGAAAGAATCTAAGCCCTTCTGACTCTGAAGACAGCTTTTTTGGATAATCATGAGTCGAGGTTGAAAGCTAGGTAGAATAGGTATCATTGAAATATTGAAGAGTCGCTCTCTCATTTTATAGTCTCAACTTCCTTTGTCTAATTGTCTTCTACTCTAACACTCAGTTCTTCAAATCGACTTGATCTCTACCATTCATCCTTCTATTCTGATATCCTCACCTCACAACAGCCTACACTCTCAACACAAGGCTTTCATCTCAAATCAGATCCAGAAGAAGAGATGGCTCAACCAGCTGCTCCAGGTGCCAACCCTGCCGAATCGTCCTTCCCTCCGTTCCTTCAGCAATCCTTCTGTCCAGAGAATGTTGGTCATAATGCCAAACAGCTCTACTAGTGAGTCTGCCTCAGAAGAATGAGTGACCTGTGGCTTGCGAGGAGGAGTATCCTGATAGCAACCCGAAGGAGAGCAAGAAGATTAGAGGATTTGGCCAACTTATTGACAACAGCATGGCATGAGATCAATTGAACTTTTCGGGGAAGTAATCATACTGGATTGTCCAGAAGCTCGTCGCCTAAAGTGGGGTGGGGTAGGTGGAAAGAAGTAGGCGAGGAAGGACGTTCAGTGGCTCTCCTCCATTGTCTCTGGCCAAGGTTGAAGCTTAGGTTTGTGAGCCATGATCAGAGTCAAACGCTTTTGTTATCCAAGATCTTCGGAAGGAAAAAGAGGACCTGGTAGATGTAATCGCTCCTTATCCATGCAACCTTCTAACCTCTTCCTGCTCCTCTTCCCTATAACAGCATCAGATCAGTCTCCCTCTCCCTAGCAGGCTCAACCTGTGGACTGTTAGGACTCACAAATCTCTCAGGCTTCCTATTCTATATTGCAGTTCTTGTTCTGATCAATCAAGCCATCTATCTATTCTCAGCGAGAGGAGCTCCTTCAAGCTATGATATTGGAGCTGCTAGCGTCAGGCAGGGGAAGCAAGCTAGGTGGTGGAATAAACGGGTGGAGTTGGAGAAGTCAAAAGGTGGAAGGACAAAAGGTCAAGAGGCGATCAAAGTTCAGACTCCAGGTTTGGGATTGGTGGATTATGGAACTTTGTTATTGAATGGTGGTCAGGAGAATGCCTTCTCTTATATTCTTTGGTGGACTTTTTGGTATGGAATCGTACATGGTGAGTAGTTTTGATCTTAGTGAGAACGGAGATAGTTGAGAGGATTCCAAAGAGTTGGATTTGAGAGCACGAGAGCTCTGTAGATGAAAGTGCAGAAGAAGTGACTGTCTAGATTCGACACTTTGCTTTCCTGCTTTGGAAATTTCCCCTTCAATCGAAAGCTAGACCGAAAGATAAGCTTACGATGAGCTCTGCCTTTCCTCTCCCTTTACTTCAACCCTCCCGTCTCTGGTCTACATTCAAACCTTACTTTCTCCTTTCATCTCTACAGTGTACGATTAGATGTTCAATCAAGAACAGCTGAAGAGATAACAAAGTGGGAGAACTGTGTCAAGGAATTGGAACCATCTACTACGAATCGAAGATTCATCTTTCTTCTGTACATTGATGTTACACAGCAACTTTTCAAGTCACCCTTCAACATCTGGTGACCTCCTTCCGAGAGTCTGTTTCAAATTGCATCAAACTGACTGGAATCTAGTCGTCCAGTACCTCTTGCTTCCAGGCTTTCGTCTCCCGACTCATTGTGGAAATGGAATGAAGATGACTCTCAGTTTGGAAGCTTGGGTGATATCGATCAGAGTTACGGGCTTTCGCGACGTTCAGTCGAATGCCAGAGGGCTGATCGTCAGTTGAGCTCCACTCGAAGGTGAAAATGGGAAGACTGAGTCTGGAAGATTCACGTTCAAATACACAGTAGATCAAGATAGGCATATCGGTCAGAATGAGAGAACAGTTCAGGAGACAAACTTAGATGAAGTTGGAATGGGAAGTGATCGAGTCCATGAGATGTCCTAGTTTGAAGTTGAAGCTCTAATTCATGAAGTTGACTCCCGTGACTACAAGCATGACACCAAGTCCCAATGAAAGTTTCCAGCCCATAGGAAGGGGTGCAGCTAAGTGGGAAGAATTGTCATCCTCTAGCGAGTAGCGAGTAGCAAGCGGCGCTGGAGTTGACGGCTTTTCCAAGACACTGAAGAAGTAGCTCTTGACCATGGCTTGCCGGATCGTAGCTGCAGTCAAACTTGCGAGGATGTCCGTACTTGCCTGGCGAGACGGATCATGGGATTGCTGCAGCACTTGTCGAAGATTGGACCGTATTCGTTGAAAAAAGGACCTGTAGTGAATTCGCAGGAGTAAAGCATTGACATTGTTTTGTTGAGATCTTGAAATGAGAAGTGGGTTTGCTTTGAAGGAAATGAGAGGATCAAGGAAATGAGCTGGCTGCTTTTATAGCTTTGGAAAAAATAGGGGGTACATAAGTCGAAAAGACACAAGGTCTCCTAGATATCAATCTCAAAAACAATTGATCGTCATTAGCGCAGTTCGACTTCGATTCTTTGAGTCGTGTTCTTTTGATGGATTCTATAGTCGCTCTTTACGTCACTATTGAAGGAGACTAGCTGACTATAGTCGAAACGAGAATCAGGGGTGGCCAAAGAGAGGCGGGTGCCTAGAAATTCGTTGGCCTGGAGAGACGTCATGAGATGACATCTTTTCTTGGCTCTGTGAGCTCACTGATATACTGATAGATGAGAGGATCGAAGTGTGAAGCCCTTCCAGATCAATGAGGTCTTCCGACGTCATCGCGTCATCACTGTAGCACTCTGTCCCTGCCAACCTATCAGAGCCTGTCTGACTTCTTTTTTTCCTGTCACTGTAGCACAACTCATTCTTCACTTTTCGTGCTTGAGGTTCTGATCTGTCGAACGCTCCAAATATCAGTCGCTGACGTTGCAAACTTCTGTCGCGCAAGGCGTAAGGCTCACGCGTTCACACCTTGCCCAGCCTTCTAAGGTGTCGCTTTCAGAGGATCTACTTATTCATCAGGAAATTTAGACTAGATACTCAGTCTTTGGTTCGAATCGGAGCGAAGATTCATCACGAAAGTTTCGTCGATGTCGATTTCCTTCTGTTTCTCGTCGATGCTGAAAGAATCTATCAGCAAGCTCGCTTCTCAGATACCTCTTCCCTCATTAAGTCCTCAGAACTAACTGGAGGAAATGAGTGAGAGAAGCTCGGAGAGCACCTCGTTTGCATTGAGGTTAGGCGAAGATGAAGAAGAAGAGGATGAAGCAACTTGAGTGGACATCTTCGAGATTGAGGTATGCACTGTGGGATAGAACGACGCAGGTGAGAAAGAAAAATATTGGAAAGTTCAATGAGCGGGAGATTGTAGCCGAAGGAAGAGACGACTTCCAATCCGTGAGTACTGTGCAAAGATCAGACATTCGAGATTCCAGCAGAAGCAAATCGGTCTTTCTTGGCTCTCCCTTCTAATCTTTGACGACTTACCCTCAGAGATAGCGATTGAAGGAGGTTTGAGGAGGCCACAAAAAAGCAAAGAGGTGGGGTGACTGGAATGAGGTGGTGGGAGAGAGGACAGAAAGAGATCATCTCATTCTCAGCTTGCCAATTGCTCTATCATTTCTATCACTCCCATCTCTTTGGAGAGATTCGATTTCCTTCTCTCATTCAATCTCTTGATGGCTCGCTGCGGTGAAGCAAGGGGATCCCAATTCGGAATCTAGAATTCTATCACGCTAGCGGAAGCAATTCATCCATCACTTCTTTCCTTCCTTCCTTTCTCAACGTCTCAAACTTTCCGGCATAGATAGAACTTCTGAGGATGACTTCGAGTAACTACTCGAGTAGTTCAAATCCTCAAGTGATTCCACAAAAGAGAGCTTCAACATCTTCAGATCATCCTCAACACCTAGCTCCACCACCACCTCAACCTTCATCTTCATCCACTTCAACATACCATCAACCTCGCTCGAACCAGCAATCTCATTCTCAACATCACTATTCACACCACTCTGTCAGACCAGATGGTCTCAATCACCCGACGCTGCCTAGCATCAATCATGGTCATCCACTTCATCTCCCGGCTCAATATGATCCCCGAGCTACAATCGTACTTATTGGAATGAGAGGCGTAGGAAAGGTCAGTAGTCGATGCAAGCTTGATTTGTCGGAGACTTTTAGGAGCTCTTCAGATGGAATGCGTGTGTAGAGGGCGAGCGGGACATGAGCAGGAATGTAAGAGGACGCTGAGAAGAAAGTGGCTGAGTAGAGCTAGTGGAAGGACTTTATGCAGCTGCTCCCATCTTACTCTGCGGCCTTGCTTTCAAGTCTAGACAGGCGGTTTGGGCTGATTGGGCCCTACTGAGCCTTCCTGGGTTGCTCAACGAGCTTGGATTGCTCCCAGCAGAAAGACTGGGCGGATCAGGTTCCGAAGGGCCACCACAGAAAGTGCACCTCTCTGACTTCTTCTCACCTCTGCTTCGCTCTAAAGCACAATAGAGGGCTTCTGATATCGTTCAGTTGTGTCGATGACGATCCACTACAGTCCACTCCTTCTAACTCATGGACCCTTCCCCCACCTTCCTTTTTCACAGACAACCTTGGGTCTAATAGCATCCACTGCTCTATCTCGACGATTCATAGATGCCGATTCAGTCTTCAAGACAGTCACCTCTCAATCAGTAGCCGAATTCGTTCGCGCCAATGGTTGGCCAGCCTTCCGAGCAAAAGAGAGTTCAATCCTTCGATCCATTCTCAACAGATATCCAAGAGACGCAGTCATCTCTTGCGGTGGAGGAATAGTCGAGTCCAGTGAAGCCAGAGAATTTCTTCGAGCCTCAAGAGCAACTAGTCCAGTGATTCTAGTACTTCGAGAAAAGGAAGAGGTACTCAAAGGTCTAGTTGAAGCTTCCAATGCTTCAAATCCTGATGGAAATCTCAATCCTGTCTCTTCTCACTCTCATGCAACTGGGAGTGGTCTTGGCACTGGAAGTGTTGAAGCAAATAATGGAACTTACACTTCGGAAGCTAATGCGGAACAGAGACCTGATTGGGGAGAAGCAGTTAGAGACGTTTGGAGAAGAAGAGAACCTTGGTTCTGGGAATGCGCAAGTCATGTTTTCGTTTCCTTAACTGCTCAATCAAGCAGCGCAAGTCTGGTCCAAGGTGGAATTATCTCGAAAGAAAGTGCCGGAACTTCTCACTCGAATCCGATTTCAGGTTCTACCACTCCGAACCCCAATGCTCAACAAACGAATCCTCATCAAGCTTCATCTGCTACAACTACTTCAAGAAGGTTACCAACTCATCCTTTGGCTTTGAAAGCAGTAGAACAATCATTCTTGAGATTGATTAGATTTATCTTGTCCGACCCAGAAGCCAGGAAACCAATGCTTTCTAGATCTCCTACTCCAACTCCTTCTAGGCCAACTTCACCAACTAGTCATAAACCGAGCTCCTTCTCTCACAAGGCACCAACCTCAAGCTCTCATTCATTGATCTCGAAATTCAATCTGAGAATGCCAGGTCCTCCAGAAGTGACTTCAAGATCCTCTTTACTTTCGACTTCTTCCAGTTTCTTATCTTTAGCTTTCCCAGACTTAAGAGATGTTCAGATTAAAACTTTTTCTAAAGTCATCGAGGGAGTAGACTGTATAGAAATAAGAGCCGATTTATTGGATTGTTTGAAACCGGCTTCCACCTCGTACAGATTAGCTGAAATGGCTGCTTTGAAACCAAATTGTGCCCTCGCCCCACCTGTTATCGACTTTTCCGAACTAGCGCTTCAAATTGAAACTCTCAGATTACATTCAAGAGGTTTACCGATTCTATTCACAGTCAGATCGCAACGAGAAGGTGGAGCATTTCACGATGACAGAGATCACAAAGCAGGTTCGATGAAATCCTTACACTCCGAGTACCTCTACTTCAAACTCCTAGATCTAGCATTAAAGATGGGTGTGGAACTGTTAGATATAGAAATGGCTTGGTCCTCATCAATGGTTCAGAGTCTGCTTTCTAGAAGAGGTAGAACTAGAGCAAAGTTGTCTTATCACGATTTATCCGGGATCTTCAGATGGGATTCTAATCATTCCATTGCTCTATATGAAAGAGCTAACAACTTTGGTGCTGATCTAGTTGGCTTATACGGAACTGCAAAGGAGGAAAAGGAAGAACAGAATTGGCATTTATTGAGTTTCCAAGCTAAGGTCTTGAATAACGCTAGATTGGATAAGAAAAGGAAACTCCCTCCTCTGGTTGCTATCAACATGGGAGATCAAGGTAAAACCACTCGAACTTTCAATCCATGCCTCACTCCCGTAGCTCATCCTGCTCAACCGGCTCTAGCTGCTCCTGGTCAAATGTCAGTCAAGGATATTGGAAGAGCTAGATCCGGTCTTGGGTTTGGGAAACTGAGCAGATTCTATGTCTTATTTGGAGAGGAAAGGGAAGAGAGAGAAGTCGAAGAAACAGCCGAGAGTAGTGGATCTCAAAACTTCAATATCTCTACAGATTTAGTCAAAGATTCTTTGGAAGCTGGAGTTTTGGTTCTAGGTTTACCACATTCAGTCCGTTTCTTACCAGAGTCTTCGGCCTTCGTTCTCAGACATTCTGAAGCTTTAGAAGAAGCGACAAGCAAAGAGAGCAGTTCAAGTCAGCCGCTATCGTTGCCTTTGGAGTTCTCTTCAGAACAGTTTGGAGGAGCCTTTCTCGGTGGATCAGCCACATCTAGGCTCCAGACAAGGTTAAAAGGAAAATTGATCACGAATCTAGGTGCTGTTGGAGGTGACAGTGATCGAATCGAGGACATCTCTACCGAAGTTCAAGAATCAGGTTATCTTCCTTCTACAAGAGACTCAGATCTGGTCGGAGCAGTTGACCTGATCGTTAGATTAGAAGACGACGGAAACAGTCTGGCAAGTACTTCCACTTCTATCGCTGCTTTGAAAAGCTATAACTTAAAAGGTGGCTTGATTCCTTCCTCGTCATCTCATTCACAATTTCACTCTTCAACTCAAAATCAACATTCAAGCTCTAATTCTTCGGCCGCTCATCCAGCAGGTTTGCACGCAGCTTTAACCGCTCTTGGAAATTCAGATTCTCCTTCAAACAACAAGTCAATTTCCAATAACAACTCAAATGGAATCTCATCCCCTTCAACTCCCAACAAATGCTCTTCTTCCACTAACTCATCAAATTCGCAATTCCTTTTAGCAGATCATACTTTGCCGAAAGCTATCGAACGAGTGGTTTGCTCTCATCTGTCTCCGATCAACGCTCCTGGTCCTACCTCTTCCGCTTTGGTTCTCATCTTGGATAGGCCTCGAAGTTCTGCATCCAACAGGAAAGGAAAGGCCAGGGCAGAAACGGGAATTGAAGTTGAAGTAGAGGGAGAGGAAAGTGAAGAGGTCAAGCAAGACGAGTATGATTCAGCTACCAAGATCGCTACTAAGTCAGCTGTCGTAGCTATCTCGAGACTTGGATTTGGGAAATGCGTTGTGGTCGAGATGGAAGATCAACGGGGATCAGAGGGAGGAAAAAAGGGGGAAGCGAACCAAACTTCGACTTCTAGCTGGGTACATCCCACTTCAGGAGAGCACAATTCAACAGAGGATCCCTCGGAAATGGATTGGTGGGCCAACTCCTTAACTCACTCCATCTGGGAAGAATCTATCAAGAGAGAGTCGTGGACTTCCAAGCACCCTCAACATCAAGCTTCTTCAGGCTTCGCAGATTTATCTCATCCCAACCCAGTGGTTCCGACTCACAATCAGGCCGGAGGAGACCCCACTTACAGGTGTCAACCCTTCTCTCTCAAGTCGAAGTCGCTGGAAGATCTACCCAAAGGTTTGCTTTCCGTTTTCAATCGAGAACCCATAGCAACCGAAGGAGCAACTCCCACTCTCAAAGTCGGAAGACCTGCTTCAACCATCTTTCTAATAGGAGGATCTGAAGAATCTAGAAGCAGAGCCATCAAATTTCTAGACAGCCCTCCAGATAGCAGAGAAACATCTGAGAAACCTGCAAACAACGAAGCTGACTCGGAAATGAAAGATGGAGAGAAAGGGGTTCCAAATCAAGATCCTTCAAAGGAACACAGCGAACCCTCTTTGCCATCCGAACTTTGGGATTCTCTGATGGGAGGAGTCATTCTGTCCATTCCCTGCTCTTCACGCTCCACTTCCACATCTACTTCCAACTTATCTCAGAATCAAGCATTCTCTCCCTCCAAAAATCAACCTAGACCTTCAATCTCATTTCCATCAAGTTCAAACACGCCGAACCTCAATCAAAATCCAAGTGCAAACTTCAACTCGAATCTCACTCCAAGTCTTCATAGGAATGGTTGGTTGGTTTTGCCTAACAAACTTTTGGAATTGGAAAGACTGACAAGAGGAGTCTTTGAACCTTGGATGAGGAAGCGAGCCCCAAGAGCTTCGATGGGTAGATCTCTCGGTGGCTGATCTCAATTCTCAATCTGGCTTGCCTCTGCTTGACCCAGGCATGTTTCTCTGTTGCTGAAATGAGTGGCGGAGCAAGGGGGAGGGAAAGGGTGAAGAGGGTTGGAGTTGTCACCTGTCGGTCTGCAGATTCATTTCTCATTGTTTAGAATCCGGTTTCTTCTCGTTTCCATCTTCATTTTCTTCTCTTTTTGTCTTCTTCCTTTCAATTGCCTTTTCTGCTTTCGATTCGTTCCTGTCCTCGCTTCTCTTTCGTTCATTTTACTTTTCGTGTACTTCATCTGTCACCACTCTCGTATCTCGCCTTGGGTTTAAAATCGCAATGAAAGCGTTCTTGTTATTCGGAAACGTATATCGTTTCTGTTGAATGTAGAAGACAACTTTGGTTTGCTTCGAGTCGATCACGGGCAAGATGTACAAAGGAAAGGGGGGAGAACGAGATTTGTCGAAGGAGACAACGAGAAGCTGGAAGTCAAGATGAATTATTGCCAAAGAGAGAGAATTTATGGAAACTGAGGAGAGGATAAAGCTACGATCATGGAGACAACAAATGCAGAAGAATCAAACGAAAGATCGGAGACGAAAAGCGAGTTGGTGATACAGAGGTTGAGGGTGGACAGCTGAGATTATTGACTCCATGCTAGTAGAGTCGAGAGGAGCTCTACCTTCCACATTGTAGCCTTGATCTTTGACTATTGAGGGAACGGAGAGATCCAGTAAATTGTTGAAAAGCAGTTCTCTCCTTTGGACTTGTCACCGACTGGGAAGAAAGGAAGTGAGGAGAGCATCCGAGGTCAGATTTCAGAGCTGACGTCGGTATTTGTATCTCTCACTCACCTGTCTTTCCTAGCTCTAAAGTTCTCAGCTTGACCTTTCCACTCTTTACCCGCTCGTTCTCTCTCAGTACCTCCCTCGACTCTTTCCAAAGTCTGACTGAGCGCAGAGAGTTCGCCTCTCGACTGTAAATACCGATTTGCCTAGAAGGGAGTACGGTTTCTCCTAAGTTTGGCAGATCCCACTTAAAACAATGCCTGATAGAAGCCTCTCTTCTTCGAAGTCGCCATCCCTGGGTCGAGCCTCTTCGAACCAGTAGAATGGAAGATGTAAATTCTCGACGATTGACAGCGAGGAACCTAGCTTTCCTTTCTTCATCTCCAACAACGTGAAACAATCCAAACTTAAGATCTTTAGGTCTGTAAAGATTGAGAGATCTATCTTGCTGGATTCGGGAAGAAAGAGATGGATCAGGCGAAGGTGTTTGATGGAAAAATGAGAGTTGGAGAGACTTGAGAGACAGTCTACTGATACTTCTGCGGTCGAACGTATCCCAGAGGAAGTGAATCCAGCTCCACTAATATATTCCAGCGATTCGAGAGATTTGTTAACCCGGAGGAAGTGATAAACCGCCGTTGTCTCTTCATTGCTTCCCACTAATTCATCTCCCAGCTTCTTACCTCTTTGTCTTAGGACGGTTCACGACTTCTTGGTGCAGATACCCGGCAGAGAGAGTAAATTCATCATTATGGATCAGCAAGAAGTCTTGGATCTGATCTTCGATTGCCCTGCCGAGGATTGAGGATTGATTGGGAATTGACTGGGCAAGAGACTAGAAGCCAAGCTCTAGTCAAACTGAGCTTGCTTCGATGATTTGCTGACTCGGACTCTCGAGGAAGATGGAGAGGGACAGAAGGTTCTAAAGGGGATGGGATTTGAAGCTTCGATTCGGAGGGTGAGGGTGTCGAGCTCCTCCCATCAGTTCTCACCATTTCATCTTCCTCTTTCTTTTCCTATGGACTTGGACCAGATTTTTCAGAGTCCTCATCGGCATCTTGCTCTGGAGGTAGTTCATCTACATCTTCCTCCATCCTCTAAAGGTAAGTCTTGGGTTGAGTCTATTTCGTTGCCGAACTGTTGGTAGTCTACTTCATTCTCTACTACTTCATTCATTCAGTTTCAACAGATATTGACCTTGCTCCAGAGATCAAAGTTCCATATCCACCTACGACCTCCAAAGAGTCGAGAGAGCTCGTTGTTAGAAGAAAATGATAGATTGCTGCTGTCTCTAAATTCCCTCCCGCCAAGCTACTCATTCTACCTTTCCACCTTAACCAACTCCCGGTGGTAAGAGAACCATCATCCCCGATGAATCGGGGTGTGAGAGCTAGCTGTTTGACTCTTGATAGACCTTTGAAGGTTTCCGAGTACTCCAAAAGATAAGCGAATGACACGTAATCTAAAGTGAAGGCTATTGAAGCCTGTGTCAAACATGGGAAGAACACTATTGCCATTCAGATCATGTGGGGAAAATAGGAGGCCAGGGGAAAGATTGGAGGTCAGTTTGAGGGCAAGCGGAGAGACAAGGGATCTTTTCAACTCACCCAGGATCCAGATCATAATCTGTGCTGTCATGTTGCTTTTGTAATGTGCACTGGAATTCAAAAAGAGCCTCTTCAGAGAGTGACTTAGGAAAGGGAGTGGGAGGCTCCTTCCTTGACTAATAGCCACCAATGGGAACGAGTAGATTCCACCTGCTAGGACTAGATTTTGGAGGTTCTGGCACTTGATCAGAATGCTCCCCAAAGCATAATATCCAGCTTCGACTTGAGTGAGTCTTCGTCCGGCTGCAGAATTCAGAGCCATCCACAATTTGATCAAAGACGCCTGTTGATCTTTGGTTGGGTTACTCTTGAAGGCCTGCATCACCAGCTGCTGGATTTGACGACCGAATTCCGCGGCTCTCTTTGAAGGAGAGAGCTGATTGACTACATGGTGGGCATACTGAAGGTAACGTTCTGGAGCAGAAAAAGATACCAACTGGAGTAGGCTGATCTTGAAGTCGAGGCGACAGAGAGAAGGGTAGAGTCCCTGAATCTATTGTCGGAATATTTAAGAAGATCTCAAATCAGTGGAGAACGATGAAGGTGGGGCGGAAAAGGAGAAGAAGGCTACCCACCTTCTTCCTTTTTCTCTTTGCTCTTGAAAATCTTCGCCCAAATCCTCCTTCTGTCCCCAGCTCCTCATGAATCCGACGACTAGAGGAACAAGATCTTCAGGAAGTGTACTGAAAGATGGTGGCTCTTTACTCGGGCCTTTGATGGCCGGATGTTCATTCATGATCCAAAGGCTGAGAGGGGGAGAGATGGAAAGAGGCAAAGAATCAGATCTAAGGCTGTCGCCTATTAGGAGTCAGCTTGACAGGTACTCACTCTAGACAAAGTATATCGAGATGAGCTGAACCTTTCGTTTAAGTTGAAAAGGCAGAAGATGTGAAGTTTAGAAGGAAGAAAGAAGAGTTTTTGAGGAAGACTTTTCGTGAGAAACGCGGCCATCTCAGACTCCTTCTTCAATCAATCAACTAATCCATCGAAAGATAGTGGCAGCGTGGCAAATGAGTTCAACGTTCAACGTTCAGATTTTTGATTCAAAAAATATCTTTGTCTCGTGAACAATCCCTACAGCACTAGGAGCAGAAATACTGTGAGGATGTGAGTGAGAGATGGAGTGGAACGGTGCCGAAAGTACCTTCAGTAGACAAACGCTAGATCAAATTGATTCGAGGTATGAACTCTTTGTTTCTTGTGGTTTGTCTAGGGTGTCACGTGTCACCTTGTTGAGGAGCATAACCCCCAATGGAACGTCCTTTCATTTGATTCTGACTGTTTGAGAAAGAAAGACAAAAGAAAGAAGAAGCAGAATCAGAAACGAGCAAAAATACCCAGACAAACATGACGGTGCTTCTACGAGAGAAGGAAAAATGGAAAGAGGGGGAAGATGGTAACAAAAATCTCGTGTACGAAGATGTCAAGAGGAGTAGTGATGATGTCGCGCGAATGAGCTCCCCACCCTCTGGTTTTTTTCGAAGCATCCGAGAAAAGATATGATGACTATCTACAGTTTGAGGATTGGTTATTATGTACATTAGTTAAATTGATTGGCAATAGATGCTATCGGGAAGAGAAATAGAAGGACTGAGAGAAATGATCGAAGTTTGCTGACGAGAAGGACGAGGCAGAAAGTGAGACGGGATGGCTGATAAACATTGATAGATGTATTTGAAGCTGATGAAGGCTCGAGTGGCCGGAAAGCATGAGAGCGAAGAGCAGGAAGGCAGAGAGAGGAGAAATAAAGGCGAGTGGATGTCTTGTAGACACGTTATTCTGGAATTGTGATTCGATCTTGACGTTTGGAAACCGTGAATGAAACTGGAAGTGAAAACTGTTGAAGTTCTGAGAAACGGTTTGAAGTTTTGTTGAGGGCGAGCCTTGTGCTGCTTCCCTCGCCCTACCAATCTTCCCCCCCCCCCAACTCTTGCACCTTGAAGTTCCTCAGGTCCTCCCCAAATTCCAACCAATTTCATCTCCGTTCCTACCCAGCCCTCTCTTAGCAGCTTCAGACCCAGATCTATGTCTTCCAGTATCATAGCTTTCAGCGCTAAATTCCATTTCAGCGATTTTCTCCGCCAAACTAAGTTCATTAGAATTAGTAGAAGAAGAAGTAGAAGAAGAAGAAATCCTATGACTTGCATCTTGAGAATTGGATCCACTGTGATTACCGTTCAATTTGAAAGAATTATCAGCTTGTCTTTCTCTCATGACCAAAGCATCTTTGAAATTCGAACCTTCAGCTCTTCTATTAGAAAGCAATTGATCTTCTTCATCTTCATCTGAGAGATCTCTGTCACTTTCATCCACACTCCCACTTTTCTCTTCGTCGCTTCCATCGACTGCTCTTCGATTTCTTCTCAAAGCATCGACGTCATAGACTCCGTCATCTTCGTCTTCGTCGTCTAGTTCATCCACAGCTCTTCTAGCAACGACCAACAAGTAGAGGAAGATTCCAATGCATAGACCGACTCCAACGAAGCCTGCGATTCTTTTAGTTCTTTCTGCAGAAGCCGTTGCTTCGTCTGTGACTCCTCCCACTGCTCCAGTCGAGTCTGTTGAGTTTGAAGAGGGATTTTCATCGACAATAGTAGAATTCGAGCTTGAAGGATTTGAAGTTTCGACTCCATGATAAGCGCCAAAGCTACTGATGTTAGCTCCTAGCCAACAATGGACCAATAGTTTGGGCAGGGCTAAAGCCGTGCAAATGGTATAGGTCTTGAGACTTAAAGTTCTTGAGGATGCTAGCAAAGTATTCATTAGATTGTAAGGATAAGGTGCTAGACGGATTAGAAAGAGTAGTTTGGGTTGTTTTTCGATCGCAAAGACGACCTGTGAGAAGTGGGCAAAGATGAAAGATGGGGTGAGAAGAAAGGTCATCGAAGAAGGAAGAGTTTTTTAATAACTCTACTCTGGGTCACAGGTCCTAAAGCTCACCTTCTTCAACCCTCCACTCTTCTCCAGTAAACCTCTCATCCAACCTCTCAAGAAAGTTCTACTCAGAACGAAAACCATGATCGCACCCGAAAGAGCTGCGATATATGAGACGATGAACCCTTGGATCAGCCCAAAGGTGAAGCCCGAGAGGATGATCAAAGTCGAGTAGAGTGGGAGTGGAGCTGTGAGGCAAGCAGATGGAGATGAGAAAAGGGAAGAAATGAGCTTCCGGATGGGCTGAGCTTCGAGCGGGAATCCGCAAAGGGACAAGTGGAAATCTTCGAATACTCACGAAAAGTAGTAATGAAAATCAAAGCCCCCATCCCAACCTCACCTTTCCAACCCATTTCTCTCAATCCGCTAGCCAATCTATCCAGAAACCCGAAAACTTCAGTATGAAAACTCAAGACTAAAATCGTAGAACTCAAACTAATCCCTAACCAAATGAGTAATGGAATGTAAGCTTCAAACCAAGTAGGCTTGAATGTTCTTCTCCCAGTAATTGGATTCCTAAAAGATTCATCTAAAGCTCTGACCGAAGAACTCAAAGATTCGAAAACATTCGAAAATAAAAGATTAGGAGATTTAAGCAAAGTCAAGAAAGCTCGAAAAGAATGATAAAGATTTGAAAGATCTGAAAGAAGAGTTGGAGAGGGCTTCTTTTGCTTCTTAGAACGTTTCGACTTTTTCTTTGAGGATGATGAAGATAGATTAATAGAGCCATGTCTTGCTAAAGGATTAACAATTTTCAAACTACCGTTTGAAATCGAATTGGTCATAGAAATTGAAATTTCAGATTGTGATTCATCATAATAATTGAGTGAATTACCATTTTGATTTCCGGTACCATTTGAGTTCTTCCTAGAACTTTCTTCTAAAGGTCTATAAACTTTCGGAGTTTTCCTACCACTGAAACTTGAGTTTTCATTTCTTCTTTCTCTTCTCTTTCCATCCTTTTCTTTTTCTGTAAGTTCATCATCATCTAGATTCAAATCCTCATCAAAAATTGGAGATCTATCAAATTCTCCATAACCATTCCCATTCTCCCAACTCTTGCCCTTCCCTTTCGCCTTACCTTTTCCCTTATCAAAACCTCCATTTTTCGATCCCAAATCATCCAATATAGATTCTCTAGAAGCATTCATTCCGTCATCATCATCTTCATCGTCCATCGAACTCGGATCATCAAAAACTGGTTGATGATCTCTCTCCCTCTCTTTATCTCTACTTCCAAACCAGCTCGTAGGAGTGAATCTTCCAGTACTGGAACTTGTTATCGTATTTCCAGATCCACTTCTCAAAGGATGACCTTTGAACTTCTCATCATCAACACTCTCATCTTGAGCTCTCTCATCTTGTTGAGAAGCAGAGGAACGAGACATACTCCTGGAAGTAGGACGTGAAAGGTTATGAGAATGAGAATTAGATCTTGAATGTGAAGTGGCTGAAGGAGATGAGGTTTGAGATAGAGATTGAGAAGTTGAATGTCTGGAGGAAGTGGTTGTGATACTATAAGCGTAGAGACGGGGTGGGAGAAGGAAAGGTCAGAAAGAGGAAAGAGGAAAGGAATAGAAAGCAACGTTTCACCGACAAGGGGAGACGGGAAAGTATGACCTCGTGGAGAGAGAGAGGTTCATGTTGCTATGCGATAAGGGGACATTGCAAATGCGTGACGAAATTCTCCGATCCTTCCGTTCCGTGAAGCGAAGATCAAGCTTTTAAGATCCAAGAACTTTGAAATGGCAGTGTTGTCATCGGCTTGAAACGTGGGCGGAAGGGAATGGGTAGGAAGGGAGGCTGCGAGTAGATAGTGAAAGATGTACCCCTACTATTTCGTACTTTCTCTCTGGAACATCCTCCCAAAAGGGAAATAAAGCTCAGAAATAGATTCCAGAAGCTTTGAGCGAGTCTCATCTTGACTTGTCCTTCCTCCGAGCGTTCTCGAGGAACGGAATCTCCCACCCCCTCCCCCATTCGTCCTACTACCGCCTCGGTCCCATTCTCTCTCCTACTCCTCTGTTTAACCTAATCTAAATCTACTCTTTCACTCCGAATGAAAATCAACTCTAAAGCTTGATACTCACTGAGGACTGGTAGGTCTCTTCCCCTCCTCATCTCTCACTCCACCAATGCCATGTGCATGGCCATGACCGTGACCATGACCAGTCAAAGTGCGTCTCTTGTTAGCTGAACTTGATTGATTAGTTTGAACAGTAGATTGAACAGGTGAAATCATGTTGACTATACTAGTATTGCCATTGGTATTAGTGTTGATAGGAGATGGCTTCTTTTTTAATCGGGAATCTTGAGGTAAATCAGAAGTTGAAGGGGATCGATTGGATTGAAATTGAGATTTTGAATGAGTGTTGTTCTTGTTCTTGTTATGGTTGATGGTTAGAGGATCTGAGGATAATTCGAAATTGGGAGTGGATCCTGCCAGGCTATGAGAATGAGTAGTTGCATGGCTCGTCGAGGGAGCCATCCTGAGATGGTAAAGTAGGAGAGAGAGAGAATGGAAAAGATGATGTTAAGAAGTATTATTTAGAGAGAAGTTGAGAAGAAAGAAGAAAAGAATTCCAGAGTACAGGTGATAAGGGAACAACGTGGTCGCCCTCTCATCTCCGCTTGAGACCAAAAATAGAGTTCGTTCTCCTGCTCTCTCTTCCTTCTCCTGATCTCCTCGAGCTCATCTCATCTTTTTTTTGATTCTTTCTTCCCGAAATCCCAACCATCACATCAACTCTTCTCTCCTCTTCATCTTCTTCATCAGTTCCAACCGATTTCTTTAACTCTACTGGCGCACACTCCAAGTCTATCTTGATTTTCAGGTTTGGAATCAGTTTTAGATTTAGACTCTGTAGGTGCTTGGAGAATGTTCTAGATCTCAAAACAAAAGGGACCGATGGGAAAGATTCTCGGAAAGGACTTAGCTTTCTACTTTCTCATCTCCAAGTTCCCCCTCTCCCCCTCTTTCCTTCCTTCTCACTTCCTTTCGACACCCCATTCCACACCTCCTTCTCTCGTAGAAGCACCTTCATGCTTGACTGGGTATTCTTGGTCGTTTCTGATTCTAATTCTTCTTTCTTTTGCTTTCTTTCTCAAACAGTCAGAATCAAATAAAAGGACGATCCATTGGTGGTTATGCTCCTCAACAAGGTGACACCAAAACGTTTACAAGAGCCCTTAGGGGAGAAACAACGATTTGGTGGAACTGTTTGAATTGGTGACAGAGTATAAATTGGACACAGGAAACCGAGGGTTACTTTGAGAAGAGGACCGGGGAAGATAACAGAGATTGAGAAAGAGACAAGAAGGGCGGTCGCAAAGCGTGTGATCATAGAAGGAAAAGAGAAAAATCGGAGCGGTAGGTTCACCTATACTAAGATCCACCGCAGAACTCCAAGACATCGTTTCCAGACCCAGTCATTTCGATATCCGCGGGAACAAACACGGAATTGGTGGAAGGCATAGGGGAAGGAACATTGAGAGAGATTCCGTTCCATCTCAAGACGAAAGTGTTCGAAGTCTGAGAAAAGAGCCAAGGTTTTCATAGGGATTGTAGTACTTTGTTAACCCGCTGTAATAGGAACCAGAATCGCCATGTCCACACCCATAAATCGCAGTGTTGACGCCACCTGAAAGGATCCAGTTGTCGTCATTTCTGAACTTTCCGTTGACAATTGAATTGATTCGATTGTAACCTCTGCTCATGGTGACCTCTAACTTCAATTGTGCGTTTCCTGAATAAGTGGCTCCCGAATTAGTGATTGGAGCGGCGTAGAACTGGCACGTATAGGTCGTTGGCATTTTGTCGACCAGAGATCTCCAAATGTTGAAGGATTGACAGGTTCCGAGCTGATCATGAGCTGGTCGACTGTTGCAGAGAGCTGCACAAGCAGTGACGTCGTACGAGCTGATAGTGGCAGAGCCAAGGAATGACCCGTCCGTGCTAGCTAGAGAAGTGGGATCGAAAGACAGGGAGTAGCCTGTTGGAGTGGAAGGGGTGAAAGGAGTCTCCTTGGAGAACCCGGTAGAAAGAGTGATACGAGCGAGTGGTTCTGGAGCTGTTGACCTATGAGATAGAAAGATGGAGAGTTGAAGGTAAGTTTCGGGCTTCTCTCTGTTGGTTTGAGACAGCCACTGCTCACCTGCAAAGTTCGTCTTCTCAGCCGCAGTGTGTACGTCTCCTTAGATCGCACCGACTGAATTGCTCTTCTCAGAGAAGACCCTGAAGAAACACGAAAACATTTGATGCCGGGAAAAGAAGTCAGTGTGTGGAGGAAACTTAAACGAGCTTCCGCCTCGAATCTACTCCACTACTCACCAATCGTACAAGGCATTGTTGAATTCGTAATAGACATTGGCGAAATGACACTCTCGAATTGAATCGCAGAAAGCCAAATAGTCATTGGCGTTGTAGGTGGAGTTGGAGACCAACTTGTACGTGAGATAGGCCGTTCCCTGTATCGAAGGGTCTCTCGTAGAGGTGGAAGCCTCGGAGGTGATGTGGTCATTGGCCCCAAGACTCTGAACTACATTTCCTTTGTTGAAGCAAGGCTCTCAACTCCTGACGGCAACTCTCGTTTCCAAAGGAGAACGACGCTGGCTAGAGATCCCAGCTTCAGTAAGCTTTCTCCATCGACAGCAGTGACTTCAGTTTCAGCTGGAGGTTGGTTGGGAGCGGCGGTGGGATCAACGCCTCCGGTTTGTTCTATTTTGAGGGCGGTTGCTTCGATAGACTTGAGGTCGGTAGGGAAGGCGCTGCCATCTTCAATAGGACCTCCTGCAGCGACTTGAGGACTTGGAGCTGCATCTGGAGAAGAGTCTTAAGCTCGCACGCGGATTAAGGCGAAAGTGAGTGAGATGAAGGTGAGGTATGAGAGTCTCATGATGCTTGATGAGAAGTTTGAAGAATAGAGAGGAAGACAGAGTAAGGGATGGTGGGGAAAGAGAGAACAGGTGACTAAGACCTCGTCTCTTTTATACTATTCCCACCCGATTTGGTTCTCCTTCCTTTGCGACCAACGCAGTAGTTTCTCTGGAAGTAGTTACAGAAAAAACTGCCAAACGTTGAGCGTTGAACCTCAACCTGGACCTGATCAAGTCGTCTGGAGAGTCTGGGTCGACGGAAACCGTTTCAGCTTGGCAGGGAGTAGGCCCCACTGAGCTGAGTCTAGGGTCTGAACACAACTAGAATTGAAATTTACTGAGTCAGCTGATGGAAAGCGACGAGACAAAGAAATGAACAAATGTAGAAAGAGAATTGAGGACCCGTTACTTCGCTGCACTGGGAAGAACTCTGCATCCAGTTCCTTTTTCTTTCTGAGAGTAGCCAGCCGAAATCAGATTTTCTGAGATCTGGAAAGTTTCGGGCCTGTTCTGGGTACTCTCCCCTTTCCTTTCTGTGTATTCTTCTCGCCTGCCTCCCCTCATGATCCCTTCTCGTAGGTCTTGTCAGCTCACCACTTCCGCAACCTTGAACACGAAAAAAACTCCTGGAAATCTTTAGATGCTTGTTCACCTTGAAAATTCACTGGAAACAGTCGAATTCTTGAAGAACTGAAAGAGTTGCGCTTTAAGCACATTTGCTTCTTCTCGACTTCATCTTCGTCTTTCTTCCGGTCTGTTCTTTACCGACCTTGTCAAACGGATTTATGATTTACCATTTTCACTTTCCTTCGAATACTCTTCTGTTTTTTTTGGGGGGGGGTTTTCTTCTCTACCACTCTCTTCTGTTTCTTCTCGCCTCGTCTCGATCTTCTCCCGTCATGTCGCCAATTTTCTATGACCTCGAGAGAAAGAATCTCGTAACCTTTTCGATCTTTCCTTGACTAGGATTCAAATCACCTCTACTAAGAAATCCGAGGAAAATCAGACCAACCAATTCATTCCAGATGAGACTCCAAGAACTTGTTCAACAAGGTGCATTCGACGCTCTGCTGTCTAATCTTTTTCGCACCCCTTGTAAATTCCAGGCACTGCCACCATACATCCCTCAGAATCTCTAGAAGGATCACAATCGATAGGATCTTTGCAGCATCTTATACATGCTCTGCTGACGTCAGGTTCTGCAGGGAAAACAAGGGTAAGGCAGAGAAGAACGAAGATCAGAGGGGCTCTATCGGCTCAGATCTGGAGCAAAAAAAGCATACACTTACCGATAATCTCCAGATATGAGTTGTATCCGGTACACGTACTTCCGGGTGGAGATCCGCTCCCGTCCTCCCCTCCAGCTGAGCTGAAAGATCCCCCTTCATCTGCAGACATGAATGGAAAGCAAAAGAGAAGATGGGTCGAGAAACGACAATGCCTTCCAGAAAGACCCTTTTTACACTTTAGACTCACCAGTCGCTAACAAGTGAAGAGTTGAACGAGGTCTGATGCAACCTGGTTATGGGTAAAGAGAAATGAGTGAATGAGAAAGGTTGAAAGAAATAAATTCTCTAACAACTTCTTAGTGCATCTACTCACCAGTTAGTTGAACATATCTAGGAGTCTTTTTGAAGTGCACCGCGCCCTTCTTCCAAAACGTAGCCGGCAGTTTGCCTGAAAAAGGAAATTGTCGTCAATACTGAGAAAGCATTGAAGAGAAAAGGAATCTTCTCACCTTGACCAGCCAGACCTTTCTTTGTACAAAAGCTTTGGCCGCCACTTTGTGCATAAAAAGGGGAGAGAAAAGAAGACGGGTCAACTGAAGCACTAGCGCGCGTGGGAGTGAAACCAAGCATCACTCTGAAGAAGGGAAGAAAATAGTTACCCTGGACCTTCACTGGCATCTACAGTGGTCTGCTTAGCTTTGGGAAGAATTAGACAGTGGTCTAAAACTGAAGTGACCTTAACCTGTTGGGAGGAGGCGAGAGGCAATGAGCAACGGTTTGACGCATCAGTATCGAGGAGAAATGGCGGCCACTGCTTGCAATCAGCATTTGAGGTGACGCTCTTTCAATTGATCCGAATGTTTGAAACTCACCGTGTTGTCGGGCGCTGCCCTTTCCCCGATGGGAGATCCTGAAACCATCAAGCTTGCTGCTACCAGAGCCAAAACATTCACTTGAAGGGGAAGCATTAGAAGACGGAAGGAGTAGAAGAAAAGATGAGCAAGTTTACTGAGAAAAGGAAGGTCAAGAGAAAGACAAACCGATCTTGAGAGTTCTTATAAGGAGAGCACGAAAGGGGTTGGTTGATGGACAAGCCATGCTCTGTTCACGCACTAGTCGCTTGGCTGCATATTTCATACGCTCTAACTTCATTCTATGTAGTCCTAAACTTGCGAATTCAATTTTCTTCCGTGTGCACATCTTGTTGCGCGAAGTCGTTCTAATCTTTGCAGAAAGAGTCAGTCAACAAACCATCGTTCAATCTCTCTTTCGGAACATGCCATTCCATCCCTCCGTCAATTACATATGAAAGAGAGAATTGAGTTTTGAGGAAATGAGTCTTCCGGGATCGCTCTCGTAGCTTCGTGGGCAGGGTAGGTCTGTCACATAACGATGGCTGAATCAATTTGGGTTTGGTGTCACATTTTGCCACCCATCGAAGGGACTCTTCTCTCTTCTTTTTTTTTGCCTCATCGCCTTATTCTGGCATTGCAACCTCTTTCTTCCGGGATTCGTCTCATCTTGTTCCACACTTCAACTCTATCTTTCCAAGGCAGACTTCTGAATGTTTCCTTCAGATGGCACGGGGAAGTAGAAATCGAAGTTCGCGAAATGCCTGAGTATTTCGAGTCCGACATTCTGTGAAACTCGTTTTTCGAGAGAGTGCTTCAAGAGGAGAAACAAAGGAGGGATGAGTATGTGGGAAAGGAGGTCTCAAATTGAAAGCACGACGCCTCCCTATCAAAAACAAGGGGGTGACGTGCAGCGTGAACCTACGGCCCCTGCGGCTCTATTTTTGCAACACGCACACGACAACTTTCCAAATGCTTCTTGACAGCGGCTGGAGATTCAATTCTCCTGTGGGTTTGACCCCTTCTTTCGGCCTAGAGAAGTTAAATTGGGAATTGTTGGGGAGATTAAGATTGGACCTCTTCTTCTGACCAACCCTCTCCCATTTCACTTTGAGGGGACCAAGCCTCTTTCTCCCGCCTCTTTCTCTCTTTCGTCCTTTCATTTTCTTCTCTCACGCCCTCACGATACATCTTGGATCGTCTGTGGCCATCAATTCAGTTTCAAGAAGAGAGAGTTCGTCCGACGTTCATCTCTATTTCTCCAATCTGCACCACCAATCTTCCACTTCCAGTCACTGTCTCATCAAAAGAACGAATGTTCTCCCACTCACCCTTCTACTTTCTTCTCTTTCTACTATTTAAATCGCAAGTTCAATTGATAGCAGCAACAAACCCAGATTCTCTTTCAAGCGGTGGAAAGATTGTGGGGAGAGATGATAAGGTTCAGGTCAACCCAAAGATGGTGAAGAAGAGAATTGGAAGCTCAACTAGAAGAAGAACTTCTAAGAAGGAGTGAGTATCTAGTTCTCAGACTAGGAGTTGAGGAGTTGGAGTGGAGGAAGGGGAAGATAGCATCTCGTTATTTTTGGATATCTATCTTCGGAGACAAAAGGAAAGTTCTCATATCACTTCTCTTTCTCATCTTTCAGCTGGCTCCCTCTTCATCCACATGAACTGCCAAAGCATCACTCAGACGAAAAAGAAGAGGTTGTCAAAGAATATCTGGAGAATCTAGAGAAAGATGGTTATGCTGTGGACCCCGCAAACCATCCTCTTCCTTGATGGTAGATTCCTCTCTCCCCTTTTCCCTTCGACATTTTTCTCGCTATAGACGGTTCGATATACGTCTCACTCAGACCCCCACAATCTCTTCAAGAATCAGTTCTGTCTTTGTAAATAAAGCATCAATGACCCAATCTTCGCCCGCCTACCTTAATTCTTGACAGCGTCAAGAACGACCTTTTGACTTCTAACTGTAGATACTATTTCATCACATTCAACATACAATACTAGTTCTCATTATTCAATCCTCTTCCTCAATCACTTCTTTGGTCAACTGATCTTGTCCTACCCACCCTGCCCCACAAGCCTCAAACCTCGTTTGTCACTTGCAAAAAAATTCGAGCTGTAACGTGTTCTACCTCGTCCAAAGAGCGTCAAATAAAGGTCAAAAATTGGTATCTGTATCAAAAAGGTTTGTCAACTGCGAGACCATAGCGCTACTTTCAGGTAATTACCGCCTAGCATTCCCAGGATCCGAAGAGAACGTTGGAGAGAGGTCAACTTGGGTGAGCTGCGCTGTTGCCAGCCTGACTCGATCTTAACATACCCAGTTACTTGAGAACTTGATTAACAACGTGTGAACGACGTTAACACGAAGGACTACCTCTCTCTCTCTACGGGTGAGATGACCATATGTGGCGAGCACGGTGGTGTCAACATTCCAAAGTTGCACCCACGACAGGTTGGACTGACCAGTTGCGCTAGAAATGAGCAAGGCAGCCTTTGACGACTTTCTTGACGTGTGCAGAGTTTGGAGGGTAACTCTCTTCCTGACCTTCTACACTCACATTTCAAACACTCAATAATCCTTCGGGGCTTGTTTCTAATCAAACGTATAGATCAGTTTAGCAAATTTCGAGGATTCACCTCATTTCTCGCCGGTCAAAGCTTTTGAGGTAGATCTTCCTCCGAGGGCAACTCTCACTTCGACTGGTACTGGAAGGTCTCCTTCTTCAACTCCTTTAGATGAATTCTCCATCTCATCTGAATTCCTATTCTACATCCAATCCACATGCCGATTGGGAATCCAAACTGAAGAGAGCTCAGGTAAGTTCCCATCGTTCTACTGAAGCATCTTCTTATCATCTGATTCCCTCCCCCTCTTCTTTCTCTCAGGATCTAACAACACAAGCTACCCAACAAGAATTCTCATCTCAATACTCTCTAGCTCAAACCTCTTATACCAAGGCTGCAGAACTCTACGTTTGGCTGGTCAGGAACTTCTCTCACAAGAGTACAGCGACCAACTCTACTTCTCTTTACAATGGAGCCTCGAACGACACAGAGTTACGGAGTAGGATCACAAAGGCCTGTGAGAAGGTATTGAAGAGAGCCGAAATGATCAGGGAAAAGTATGGAGGGGTTGGGATAGTGAGAGATAGGCTGAGTGAAGGTGAGTCTTGATAGAGATAGATGCTGGATTGCTGGATTGAAAGGAGGATTTGACCAGTCTGAGGCTCGGAACTGAAAGAAATGACGCTTGGGGGAAAAGTTATCACTGGTTTTCGAAAGATCAAGAAGCTGATAATGGTGGTTTCTTCATCTTCTGGAATCAGAGGAGCAATCTAGAGTGCTATCTCTCTCGTCTAAGATCAATGGAGTAGAGCTCAAGCCATGGAGTGATCCCTTGCCTGAACTGCTGTCATCAGACTCATCTTTAGTTATGTTCAAGTGAGTGCATGAGTGGGACGAAGAGGGCTTAGCGGCGTTTCAGGGGGCCTGATCCCTCCCTCTTGTCCTCCATCAGCGATCCAGATGGACAGCCGACTCTATGCCCCACCCAGATCTCACAGCAAGCCATATACTCTAGATCTCATAGATCTGGCTCTTCTTCGAGGTCTCGATCAACACTGTATGACGAGACTCGACCCCTGAGAGGTCGAGATATCGTCCAAGACGTTGTGACTGATTGTAGTTTCGTAGCTGCTTTGGAAGTCGCCGCAGAGCATGATCGAAGGTGGGGTACCAAGGTGAGCTTTTCGTTGATCTTTGCATTTGCTGAAAGAGTGCCACTAACTTTCTTCTTCCCTCTTCCCTCTTCCCCATCGCAGCTAGCTGCATCGGCTCTATACCCTCAGTCCCCTTCAGGAATTCCCATCTCTTCTACAACAGGTCGACATGCTCTGAAGCTTTTCATCAATGGCTTACCTAGAGAAGTACCACTAGACGACTCACTTCCCACCAGACCCTCGGGAGAACTAGTCTGTGCTTCTTCCTCATCTTCTTCGAATCCTCAATACTGGCCAGCTTTGATCGAGAAAGGTTACCTCAAAGTGATGGGAGGATACGATTTTCCAGGATCAAATTCTTCAATTGATTTACACGCTTTGACTAATTGGATACCAGAACAGATTTGGTTAACTCACGCCGGTTTCCAGAGGGAGAAAAGTTGGAAGCGATTAAGTGAAGCTTGGAAGAAAGGAGAGTGTATGATTACGGCGGGGACTGGAAAAGGTGGAGATTTCGATATGAATGGAAATGAACATAAAGACGTTCTCAACCTGGATTTGGGCGATGGAACTAAGCTTATTCCAAGTCACGATTATGCGATTCTAGAGATTAGAGAATATGGAAATAGAAGAGAAGTTACTCTCATGAACCCTTGGAGAAGAGCTCCTCCTACCTTGGTTGCAATCGGAACAACTGCCATAGAAACTACCGGCAGAGATCTTTCTGCCGCTTTGGCTCCAACTTCAAATGCAACTACCTCCATCCAACCCTCTGCTAGTCCTTCTTCTCCTCAACACGTCTTTACGATCTCTTGGGACACTCTTTGCTCTCACTTCCACTCCCTCTATCTAAATTGGAATCCCTCTATTTTCCGACATTCGATTACCGCCCATTCTTCCTGGAGGAAAGAGTCTTCCGCAACTCCATCAACTTTGACTTCTGGGAACGCCAGCGGCACCTCGACTCCGACCAAATCGTCAGCGGCTTCTGCAAGTGCCTCCTCCTCTCTCGTCGGTCAAATCATTAGTCAAAATCCTCAATTTAGACTCTCTATCGGAGAGACGAAGTCTCCATCGATATCCCACCGACCCTCAACTGCCTCCTTTCCTTCGCCTTCTCAATTCCAAACTTCAACACCTCCGAGGCCTTCTGCCTATCGATCTACTTCCACTAATTCCAGTTTCAAGACTCCAATCGCTTCAGCAGCAAAATCAAAGGTGAAAGAGGATGAAATAGAGGTCTGGCTGCTTCTCGTGAGGCACATCAAGAGGAAAGAGGCTGTGGATGAGGATAAGAATGAATTCATAGCTCTGCATGTCTTTGAGCATAATGAGAAATCGAGTCCCTACTCTCCTCGAAGTAGTGTCAAGCTGGTGAGTCTATTTTCGTTGAGATTCAGTGTTCGTTGACCTTTTTCTGACTGCTTGTCTTTCTCTCCTCTTGTCATTTGCAGGGAACCTACGTGGATGGCACTCACAACCTCATAAGATTCAAAGCTTCTAATTTATCACCTTCCTACACTCTGGTAGTGTCGCGGCATAGGACATCCTCTAGCTCTCTTTCTCATCCAACTCTAACCTCGACTGCAGAAGAAGAGGTCGGATTCACTCTGTCGGCGTACTCTCAGTCAGAGCTTTCGCTATCCGAGATGCCTCGCAAGTTTCCCTTCAGACAGAAGCTGGATGGTTACTGGAAAGGTCGAACTGCTGGAGGAAACGTTTCCAATCCAACTTTCATGGACAATCCTCAATTCTCGATTACGATTCCACCTTCTTCTACCTTGACGCCTGGCTCCACTCCTTCGGGAAACGCACTTCTCTCAACTCCATCTCCGAACAGACGACCGAACTCTTCAAGTGGAAACCTTCCCTCGACTCCTACTGCCAGCTCAAGTACCGGATCTTCAATCCTAGTTCTCTTGGAAGCACCAAAAGATCTACCGATTCAAATCCTCCTAGCTTACACTTCTAATTCTTCGCCTTCAAAAAGTGCTCAACTTCAAGATCAAAGAGTCTCGCGTCTAGTTGAAGGAGATGTGGTAGCTTCTTCTGGAGCTTATCATCATGGAGTCGCAGTCCTGGAGACGTCGAACTTGAATCCTGGAACGTACACTCTTATCATCTCTTCTTTTGAACCCGGAAGATTAGGTCAGGGTCCCTTTTCCTTGACTCTGGATTCTGAGACGAAGCTGAAGATGGGATCAATTCCTCTAGAAGGAGCAGGAATGTATCACAGGACTTTGAAAGGTGAATGGGATGTAGCCAAAGGGACAGCCTGTGGAAGTCCGAGCAATTCAAGGAATCTAACCCCTCAAGGTGAAGTGATAGGCAGCTCGTATGGTAGTGGATCTTTCGACAGAAATCCAATTTGGTTAATCAAAGTCGGAGCCAGTGGAACCTCTAGTCTTACGGATACGTCATCAGCCAGATTCTTGATTCGATTGCACTCAATTTTAGACGATGCACACAAGGAAGTCAGACCTTACATCAACGCTTCAATCTTCTCGATCAACCGATGCTCATCTTCTGACTACACTCTGTCTCAAGAACTCTTTTCTTCCGGACCGTACGATGATCACGTCTCTGGAGTCTCGGTGGACTTCAAGAATTCTTTGGTTGGGAAAGGCGAATATGCTTTGATTTTGAGTACTTTCAAACCTGGTTGGCAGGGGAGATTCAGAGTTGAGGTGTATTCGGATAAGTCGATAGATTGTGAGAGGATCAGATAGGCTCCTTTTCGAAATTTGATAGCCGAAGCTTTTCTTTTTCTGATGAATGTCTTGGGTTTCTGAATCATTGGTAGACTGCCGAGCTTCGACAAACCAAACAGTAGAGACGAGTGACATTTCGAAGACTGAGAGAGCGACTTCTCTTTAGAATCTTACATCTGACTGAACGAGGAGAGAATAACAGAGTGACTGGGGAAACAGTGAAACTAGTGAAACAAGAAGGACAAAGTGAAAGGAGAATTGCTCGGAATAGGGACGAAGAATAAGAGGGAAAGAAGATTCGGGGGACGGAAAGGGATCAAGTTCTGGCACCGGAGTGCTTGAGAAGAGAATCCAACGAGCTACTAGTCGCCATTCTCATATCTCCAGTCTCTAGATTTTGAAGTTGAAGAAGAACCGGATAGAAAGCTGCGAGAGTGGTAGATTGAGGATCAACCGCTAGGGGGAGACTTGGGCGGAAGGCTGAGCACATCAATCCAAAGAGGAAGACAAATCCGAAATAAAATATCTGGAAAAGAGATAGAAGGAGATGTGATTCATGAGCCTCCAACAGTCCAAAATCAAAGGAAACGGAACACAACTCACCATCAGCGAAGGGTAGACGACAGCTAGGGCCTTTTGAACCAGATCGTATTTCAACGCCGTAACAGCTTGCGATCCTACGAGAAACGGCAAAGTGTTTCGGGAGTCAAGTGATCCAAATAACACCTCGAGATTAGCCATGTCTAAACTTCTCCCTTTTTCATCTTGGACCAAAAGGGAGGACATGGTCGGGCTGATTCCCCACTGTAAATCTTGTTGATCTAAGCTGAAATACAGAGGTCCCGAAAGGGGAAGGGAGAGGTGAGTCATTCGAAGCTATCTATCGATGTTTGTTAGGAAACTTACTTCGATTTTCTGATCTCACTTCTCGCTTCCTTGGATACATCACTGTAGAATTCGAACACTCTTGAAGCATCGAAAGAGTCTCCGACTTTCAAAGAGGGCGTCATTCTATTCCAAGGCAGCAACGTGGCCCCTGCGGCGACAGGGTAGACTGTGCTCAATCCAGAGGCTGAGCTGTAACTGAGAACAGTCAGAGGCTCGACGATGGAAACGCAAACCGAAAAGTCTATCAGAGTGAGGAGACGGAAGGTCATTAGAGTCAATGTGTGACATTCAGAGTCGCAGTCATGATCGTAAACTCACCCAAACCCAGTTTGACGGATGAATCTACCAACGTAAAGCTGGAATCCTCGAAAGCCAGGTCAGTATTGACTCTCGTGAAGACCGAGTCAACGCTGATCAGGAGATTTTCAGGTTCTCTCGAAAGATAAGAAGTAGTATTGGTTGCTAAAGTCCTACCATCCCATGGAAAAGAAGAAGTAATGGCGATTGTGGCCGGATCGATGTTGTTAAGAGCTACCAGTTCGTGATCCATCGTTTTGTTCGAGAGATCAGGAAGGGAGACGTTGAGACTCCTGAAGATATCCTCCAAGATGATTATGGGTACTGCAAAGAAGAAGCTCTCTTGATCGGATGAGGTCTCGGGGAGAACTAGATGGTTCGAGAGGAATTGAGTCTCATTGAACGCCTGGCATTTAACTCTTTGTGCCCAACGCTGCCAGAGCAGATAGGAAGCATCTCGTTCGCTCAGAGTCAGGTTAGATTCAGCAGTTGCCAAATCTGTCAAGGTGCTCGGATCCTGAGGGACGACGATGGGAAGAATGATGTCAAAAACGAGTGGGCGGGTGGCGAGTGACTGAAGAGCTGCGCCACTCGATACTCACCCCCTTAAAAGATCCATAACCGCCGACACCAGAACTGAGATTCAAGACCCAGTTTCCTACGGCAGACAAATAAACATTTTGATCTAGATGATTAGGATGTTGAGTGAAGAGAGCCTCCGGGCGCGGAGTTTCCGTTAAAGACGGCCCTAGCGCGTAGAATTGAGTGTCTGTTGTAAATTCTAGAAGGATCTCAATTTCTTCTGAAGTAACTGCACCCAACACTTGAATCTCGGTGTAACTACTGTCTTGGTATTCGAGGAAGACCTCCAATTCCACCATGCGGCCATAGAGAATAGGAGTTCCAATTCCAAGAACGAGGCTTGAGAGGAAGCAAAAGCAGTACCATTTCCAACGAATACCAAGACTGCGTCTCTTGCTAAATAGTTGAAAAAAGATAATGTTAATTGCCGACATTAATCCAACACTTTCTAACCATCCATCTAGAGCTCCGATTGATAGAGTCTGTGAGCGTTGAGATTCAGAATTCGGAGCCAAGAGACCATCTGCGATTAATATGGACCAAACTGCTGAATCGAAAGAATGCCTTGCGATAGATCCAAGAGCAAAGCTGACGGAAACTCCAATCACAGTTGCTACGACGGAAATAACAGCACGACTGAAGAACATTGGAGTACAGCGGTGGAGAGAGACGTCAGAAAGAGCTCGCAAGGGGAGTGCTTCTGTGGATGTACTGACCTGACGAAAAGAGTCTGATCGAAGAGAGCAAAGTAAGGAACCAGAAAACCGATAGGGCATGAAAGAGCTGTTCCACGAGCAATGTTGATAGAGAGTAGAGGTGAGAGGAGGAAGCATACGAGAAGGAAAGTTAGATCGATGGGAGGGGGGAAGAAAACGAGACAAGAAAAGTAAGAAGACTCACCACATACAACGAACAAGAGAAAGACATCTTTCCAAATGATTGACTGGAAACGACGTCTTTTCCGAACTCCGGAAGAAGTTGGAAAGTCGAGGAGAGTCTGACCTGAAGAAGAACCAAAAGAAGTTGAGCGATCGAAAGTTGAATCTGCAGAACCTGAGTTTGATTGTTCTGGAGAGTTGACTTCCTTCAGAGGGAAGTACGATCCGTTTTTGGAGTATTTGACCATATTTTTTGATTGAGCGATGGTCTGGGAAGGAAAAAACAAAGCAGACGAAGAAAGAAAGAAAATTCATGAGAGCTCGAGCGACCATCTCCGAAGCACCGCTTCGCCTCATTCTCACGCGAGGCCTTCTTTCTCTCCCACCTCTCTCTACGTTCGTTCTGTTTTTGACTGCTTAGCACCGCTTTTGAGAATCCCAACTACAGTTTCACCTTTCCGAGGAACAGATTCGAACCCGACGAGCGAGCTCATCGTGACAGGATTCTTAGTCACACTCAGAGAAAAGATACTATAAGTAGTAGAGAAGTGCGTATGATTCGATCGCTTTACGGTTCTTATGGTGCTACAAGGGAGGTCGAAATGGTCAGAAGAACAAGATGAGAAGAGGTCTGCATGTTGAATCTAGATGACTGAGCTTGGACATTTACAGAAGGGGGTAGACAGCTAGACAGAGAGCGACTGACAGAGCAAGAGAGGAAAGAGAATCATACTGGAAAGGTTGAGGATAAAATAGAAGAGATAGAAGTTTGGAAGGAGTGGGGGATATGGACAGCTTTCATTTTCCAGAGTGATATTTTGCGAAACCCAAGGCGACTTCTTGAGAGTGATGATTAAAAGTTTGGAAATCAAGTCGAGATTGTCCAATTGAGACTCAGAACACTTTCTAGGAGCGTAACCTTTCTCTTTCTACCTCTCTTAAAACTCCAGCTACTACACTTTGAACGATGCAAACGTATTGTCGATTAGTTTGAACTGTACTCATTCTTTGTTCTCTACAACTATCAACTAATTTTCTAATCAAATCGACTGATGCATCATGAGCGAAGTCGATTGATAGGGTTTGCTTCGATTCAGGAGAACGCATTTCAGTGAGAGTAGAAGTAGAGGTTGAAGTTGGAAGACCAGAGATGACAGCGGACTCTTGAGAGGACTGACCAGAGAAAGAGTCCATGGAGCTTGGTGTAGTAGAGAAAGGAGAAATAGCAGCGTTGTTGGGAGTGGGAAGGGTTGAGAAATGATGTTGATTTCCAGTTTCCGGACTCAAATGCATGCTATCGAGAGCTCTACTTGGAGTTCCTGGATCACTTCGGTCTCCATTCCCAGAAGGAGCGGGGCTTGAGAGTATGCCTGAGATTCCAGGAGTCAACCCCGAAGAGGCAGAAGAGTCTTGAGGAGGATCGAAGAATCCAGCTTCTTGCTGAGCATCTTCCAAGTTCTCCGTACTGCTTCTGCTCCTTCTCAAAGGTGGCGGAGATGAGACATCTCTACTTCTGGCACTTGAAGAAGCTACAGTAGAATTGCTCTTGCTGCTTGCAGTGCTCTTGGTGGATTGAGATCTACCGAGTTGAGTTTGACCAAAAGAGAAAGCATCTTTCGAACCTGTTTCATTGAAATTGACACATCCATTATTGCTAGGTTGAGATCCAGCATTAGCAAAGAAAGGAGATTGGGATCGATTATTGCTAGAGGAGGAAGGGCTCGAATCCTCCATATGTTCGTCAGCGGTGGGAGACAAGTCTCTCTTGAGACTTTTTCTAGCACTTGCAGAGGTTTCAGTAGAGTTGAAGAAGGATGAAGGAGTGCCTCTTGAAAGCTCCAGCTGTTTCGAAGGATCTCGAGGAGGGGTGAAAGGGACCGATCCAGATTCGCTCATGATAGAATCGCCATCGGACGACTTCCTATGCTGTTGACTAGAAGCCAGAGCTTCATCTCTTCCTAAAGATCCAGTACCATCATCCCAGGTAGACGGAGAACCCTGCCCTCTCTGCTTAGCTCTGAACTTTCTGAGAATTTCGAGGGCAGCGTCGATGACGATGAAGGTTCCAGTCCTTCCGACCCCAGCTGAGCAGTGAACTAGCATGGGACCTGGAGATCCGTTGGAAGAGGCTTGAATTTGCTTCTTATGATTAAAAGAGGAAGTAGTCGAAGGTTGAGAATCCGCTTCCAGCTGAGCTGCAGAAGCTAGCTCTGCGAAATTCAACAGCGAATCAGGAGTTTCTGGGATGTGATAATCCGGCCAAGCGATGTAGTGAAGTTGAGTAATCTTTCGCCTTGGCTCCTTTGACTTGACGTTAGAGAGATAAAGAGTTCGGATCATCATGCTCGGCTCGTCAGATTCTATGGCTTCGACAGTTCCCTTCTGCCCCTTCGGTTCCTCTCCGTCGATGGGAGCTTTCTTCTCCATAATCGGAAACATCCCGTTGCCTTTCTCCTTTTCCGCTTTCTCGTCTTTAAAAGACTTCATTGGGTTGGAACCATCTCCAGTCTCCAAGACCCTTCCTCTGTCGTTCAGCGACTTCTCTTGCTCTACTTCGACTCTCCAATCACCATACTTCTCTCCAGTCCAGTAGTCGTGAGCTTGTTGTCTTCCACCTTCATGCTCTCTAGTCAACATAACAATGACTCGGCAATTCTGTTCATAGATGGCTGTCCAGAAGGCTTCGAACGTGCTTGGTAAAGGAGCTTGAGTTGCGATATAAGATCTCTTAGAACCGAACTGTTTAGCTGGATAAAGATGAGAAGCGTTCAAGTAATCTGATCCTTCGTCTGAAGGAACTTGAGGTTTTGAAAGTTTGATTCTAGTATGCTCATAAGGCCAAATGTTGTTGTATCGGTTTTGAGAACCTCTTTCCAAGGCTGCACAGATACTAAAAGGGAAGTCATCGACTGGTTCATTCTCCTTTTCATCTCCAGTCATCCTGACGTCTAGCTTCTTGCTCCTTGGATCAGCTCCACTTTCACTTGCGTGCTTCTGCATCGTTTCCATCAGCCTTCGTTGTTCATCTCTTTCCACCTCATAGAAGTTCTGAGCTAGATCTTGAGCTTGTTCTTCTCCAGACATAGAGATGAGCTTTCGTAGGAAGGCTGGAAGAGAGGACAGTTGCGAAGGAGTTAAGGGAGGAAGGTCTAGTGGAACTCGTTCGGTGATGCCGTGAGCCAGCTCTCTATTCTGTCGAATGTTGTCGAAGAAAGGATTGGCAGACGAAGTAGGAAGCTAAAGAAAGAAGAACAGATGATTGAAACAGAGTTGGTTGGTCAGCCAAATGAAAAGGGAAAAAGAGCCTCTGCTTCTCCTTACTCACAGAGGCAGATTTCCCACCAGCAGTTCCACCCGTCCTAGCTCCAGTATTAGATGCTCCCCATCCTCCAGCTCCGACTCCAGGAGTTTTCAGACCCGCAATATTGCCACCAGCGTTGGTGGTACTGAGAACACTGAAAGCCTCGAGAGGTAGACCTCTAGGCTGAACCAAAGAATGATGCCTACCACCTTTCTTAGCTTTGCTGGTTGCTTGACCAGGAATCTTGAGATCCATGGAATCGAGGTTTGAAGAATTGGATAAACTGGTGAAAGGATTTTGAAAAGTAGAAGTCGGAGAAGGAGCAGAAGCTCGTCTTTTCCCAGAATCACTTCTTATAAGCGAGGGTTTGATCGGATTTGAATCAGAGGTTTCTTGAGAAGGTGGAGCTGGGAAAGAGATCGAGGGAATAGATCCTGGTGGTAAAGACGGTTTGAGATTTGAAGTTGTGGAATTGATTGAAGGTTGAAGCATGTTTCCTTCTGGTTCTTCTTCTTCTTCATCGCTTTCTTCTCCTAGATCTCTTGGTCCTTGTTCGATTAAGCTTTCAGCACCTCCATCAGAAGAACTAGAGACCTTCTCGCTCCAGCTTGACCACGCTCCGAATCCACCTTCCAGAAAGTAAAGTTCGCCATCATAACCTGCTAAATCGAACTTCTTCAGAAGGCCAGCCAGACATTTCCCGCCACCTCCACTTGCTGGGGCTCCTGGAGCTGAGAGATTTGAAGTACTGGCATCTAGAACGACGACAGCTCTGTGTTTCTCTTCTCCTTTCTTGGCTTCTCCTACCTTCGACGGATCTTCTTTCTTCTTCCCTTTCCTCCAATTCGAAAATATCCTCCTATCGACCTCACAGCTTAACATCTCTTCCTCTAATCTTTCAACTCCTATACCAGCCCTCTTTAGTAAAGTAGATGGAGCACATATGTTGACACTTCCAGGGATTCTTGAGAGTTGGTATGAAGTTGAAGGTCTGATATCCAAGATCAGGATGTTTTCTGCCGGACAAATAGAATTTGAGGTTGAATTTGAGGTACTAGAAGAAGAGGAGGAAGAAGAAGAAGTGGTGAAACCACTCTGACTCGTCGATCCAGAGGAGCAAGATTGAGATTCTTCAACCATCATCTCTCTCAACTGTAAAGGACTTAATCCTTTAAAGTTCTCCGTATCATCAGTAAAATTTACTCTTCCGCTCGTCAAGTTGCTAGCGATCCCAGGAAGGCTTAAACTCATTCCTCTACTAGGCATAGCAACGGAACCAGGCCGCTGAGATTGAGCTTCAAGATAAGGATTACTTCCAGAGGTAGAGACCGAAGGCATTCTCATTGGAATTGAAGTTCTAGATAGATTGAAGTTGTCATTCTCTCCAGTTTGAAAGGTTCCACTCGGAAAGATTGCACCTGGAGTGGGAGGGATTTGATTTATAGAGCCTCCACCACCTGCTAAGATTGAAGCCCAAGGATGAGAACTGGAACTTGAAGTCGATGAATGGGATTGACCTGGGAAAGCTGTGGTTCCACTTGGTGTTGCATCTCCACCAGAACCGCTTCCACTGCCACTACCACTTCCCTTTCGAGAGAGCTGAGGATCTAGGAGTGGACTTTTGGCTGCTGATCTCATCTCTGTGTCTTGAGTAGGTGAAGTTGATCGTTTGATTGAAGTTGAGGAAGCTCCTCCAAAATAGTCTGGTTCTGAACCATTGGAGGTTGTAGGCTGGGTTCGGTGGAGTGGAGCTGAGGGAAAGAGGGAGGGGAAGGGGGAGGACAGGAAGGAAGAGACGATCTGTGCTCAGCTACCGATCGCTGACTCAATCCTGCTTTGGCTCTTCTTCCAGTATGAAGACAGCACATATTTTACCCCAATCAGGAGGTCACTCGTTTCGTTTGCTGAGCAGCATACTGGCTGGAAGGAAGGAGGCTGAGCAGGATGACTTGACCTCCCTTGCTCTTCCTTTCGCTCTATCTCCGTCATGACCTCCTGCAGCATGGCGTATCATTTTCAACCTGGCTCTGTTGGCTTCGAGTTCACTTGTTCTGTCCTCCCGAATCTCATCACCAAGGCAGTCCTTTGCTGAGCGCTCTGTGATGGTCTCAGACACTCGCCCTTCGCCACATTCTAACTCTGCTCTTTCAGTTCCACTCACTTTGCATTCCATCTTCTCCATTCCCTTGTCTCAATCCCATCCACCCAGGTGATATCTCCGGTATGGGATCTTGGTTGTTAGACTGCTGTTGATTGAATTCAAATGGGTTTGAAGTTGAGGTGGAGTTTTGCGACTGCGAGTTAGAAGAGGAAGAAGCTTGAAGTGCAGAGTTGATTGAAAGTAAGCGACCGAGATGGATGGTAAGATATGTTAGATAAAGATAATGATTAAGAGAATAGAGACAGACAGTGAGAAACGAGCGAAAAGTTGTTGCTGTCTGTTGAACTCCACTTTTGAACCTTGCCAACTCACCTTTACTGTTGGCCTCCTTCCCCAGCTTATCTGAATCTAACCTCATTCTCATAAGCCCGTAATCTTCAATTTTCTTTCCTCTGTGTCTTTCTTGAGGTCGATGACGTTTGTTCTTGGGAAGGATGAGTTAGAAGGAACTGTAACTCCAAATAGCCTCCCTCGAGGACCGAGGCATTAAAGCAGACGCGGTAGAATTCTCGCGGGCCACAGCTCTTGGCCGTAATGGCCGCAGGTCTCTCTGAATTTTTTTTCTTTCGTTTCAAGTTTCAATGTTTTGATACAAGGAACAAAAATGAAAGAAGGAACGAAGGAAAGTGGACAGGGAGCGTTCCGTCTCTCTCCTACGAGAAGCGGTGAGCGCAACTCACAGAATCCCTCAGAGATGGAACCCTTTCGAAGATTAAGTGGGAACAGAACGTGGTCGTATCTGGATAGATTCAGGTGAAGTTGAAGATCAAAATGTGTAGTTCAAGTGGTTTCGTGACTCGAAGTTGATGCTGTCGTCTGACTGTCAACTCGTGACTGAAGGAAGAAACTAGAGGATTCGAAAGATAGTAGGTGTTTGAAAACTTAGCAACTTTACTACCAATACCAGTCAATTTTTCGAGAATCTTGAGAGTGGGAACATCTAGCCCGGAAAACCTCAAAAGAATGATTGAGGCTTGTCGACTTCAACTCCTGTCACCTTTCTCAAGCCGTTCGTTTCGCTTTCTCTGCCCTTCTTGTACTAATTTTTGATAAGAGTGAAAATGTTTATACAAATCTATTTTCTAGAGCCCAGCAAAGCTTCATACTGATCCTGAGCTTTAAGAAGTTGAAGCAGAAGGCTTCGAAATGAGAGGGCAAACTAAATTTCTGTAGAACTTTTCACTTGATCTCCGTCGAAATTCCAAATCTAAAGAAGTGAGTTTAGGTAGTTCGAAGGTTTCGAAAGGATGAAGATCCTCAATTGATTCTTGATGCTCTTCGACAGTTCCATCTTTGTCTTTTTCTTCGATCGAGACTTCGGTCAGAGATTCACTAGCTTCCTTCATAATCCTAAGACTGTTCATATGATGGACTTCTTTTAGATCAACAGAAAATTTAGTAGTAAGATGTAAAGCTTTTAGGACAGGATAAGAATGACTAGCAAAAGATTCAACTGGACCTGAAACGACAAGCGTCTCGATCTTTGGAAAGACTAAAGGAGTTGATGTTTCAGGAACAGAAGTTAAGATTATACCACTTAGAAATATGCTTTCAAGCTTCTGACTGCAATTACTTAACAAAGATTCAAATATTTTGAAATCCACTTCGTTAGGTTCTTCTTCGTCTCTTTGAGTGTTAGCCAGATCTGATACATTACACCCGACCCATTTCGTGAAGCTTTCATCTATTACTGCGTGGCCTTTGCGGAATTCCATTACCAGGAGGTTCAAGCTGGAGCTCGTTGGATACTCCACATCTTCTGTAATCTGAAGCCGATGCTTTGACGCTCGTACCTCCAGAAGTTGTGTTCATGGACAATAGACTGCGAACTTGAACCAAATCTCACCGGAGAGAGCTGGACCCAAGCTAAGGTTGAAATCATGCATAGTTTCTTTACTTGACACCTTTAATTCTTCTAGAACAGCATCACCCACTCCATCCCATCAAACCATGCTAACTCCGAAATTCCACTTCCAGTAGATCTCATCATCTCTTTCAGAATCTCTACACGCATTGAAGCACTGAATTTCGATTCTGGGGAATCCTCAAAAGATCGGTCACTTCTGATGAAAAGATATCTAGAGGCAGATCTAGAGCCAAGGACGCTCCACCAACGAGACCCAAAAAGATGAAAGCTGTAGGTTGAGCTGTCAATGAAAATCCACCGTTTTTATCTTCCTCGCCAGGAGAATTGGATTGAGAGTTAGACTGGGAGTTTGAGGTGTCTTCATCGGTATCGGTTGTGGAAGTGGAGAGGTTGGAAGCAGGATTGGCGGAAGACTTTGAGGTTGGAGTAGAGGTAGCAATGGAAATATGAGTACTGCTTTGATTGAGAGTGGTAGAAGTGTTGTAGCAAACGTCATCTGGGAAGGAGCAGAAATAGGTGTGGATTGAGGAGAACGTTAGGACTTCGTCGTCACCTGAAAGTCACACTCGAGAACAGAAAGGAAAATCAACTCACGGACCAAGTCACCTTCACAACAAATCTTATCACTGCCGAATTGGATTTTGACACCTATACAAGGTCCATCTCCGTGAGTGATAGCTTGGGTGGGGTACACTCCAGCGTAACCATCTCCACGTGCACTGCCTTCATCAGGATCTTGGTCGAGGCAGAAAGGATCCGAACCATCACCCCCACTGGTTGCACCGGTGGAAGGTTGATCGAACTGTCTTGTAGCCATAGCTCCTCCAGTGGCGACGGGCCCAGAAGCTGGGAACGCGGCGACTGAGGTGGCAACAGCGACGAAGGAGAGAACTTGAAGCTTCATTTTCTTGAAAGTGAGATTGTTTGATGAAATGATGAGAGTTGAAAGAGAGGACGAACTTTGTTGTTGAAGGTTGGACAAAGAGTTGAAGTGGTTGGATCCTTTAATGCCCTTTCTTCCTCCTCGAGACGGGCTTCCGAACAAGTTCGATCTCATCTTGGCAAAGTTTCGAATCTTAAATTAAGAGATGAATGTATTTCTCGCAAGTGGACATCCACTCAAAGCAGAAGAAGAGAGAGAATCTTGCATGTGGCGTTCAACCTTCAGCCCTCGATAGGCCAAAAACTTCGATGAAAGTCCGTCGATATACCTACCCATCCACAAATAAAATCTTGTTTTCAGACCTATACTTTTTCACAGAGAAGCCGTGCCTGACGGAAGCGACGCCAATTCGAAGCACCCGAAGCCAAGGGGTCGCAGGGGTGAATGAAGGTCTCTGCCTCTCCTCATCTCATCGTGCATCTCAACTCACAGCAAGATATCAGAATTTTTGCTCGAGAAAAAAGAAGACTGAGAGATCTAGGAGAAAGAAAAGTAGTCAGAGAGAGAAAGAGATGACAGCAGGAGAAGCTTATTTAGAAGGCAAGAACTGCTTAACGACGAGGTTGTAGATTGGCAGCCTCAGAATTCACTTTCAGACTCTTCAATTGAACTTTGATGAGTTGTGAATTGTTTCAATGCCAAAACACGAATCAGTTCGTTACTACAAGTCCCACCACATCCTTGAATTTCCGATCCTTGTTCTTGTTCTTCATTCCCTCCAGCTCCAGAACCATTCTCACCCTACATCCTTTGGATCCACAGCCTCGATTTTCTCTTGATTACCTGCTTCTCACCTAGGTGAAGAGGGCCATTAGCTTCGATTGATTTGGTGGTTGAGTTAGAGCAACGCCCTCAAGCAAATTGTCTTAATGGAGTATTTCAGTTTCCCCCATCTTCTCTTTTCCCTCTCCTTCTCATTTTCTTCCAAGACCCCATTTCGATTTCAGATATCGAACACTCGAAATCTTTCTTCATGGCTTCAATCTCATTCAGAGTAGTATCGATTTCATATATTTTCAGGGACTGTTGTAGAGAGCATGTGGTAGAGAAGAGAGTACAAATTCGAGAGATGTGGGAAAGGGAAAGGGAGCGAGTCCGTGAAGAGTGAAAGCTATGTACAAGAGCATGTACAGAACTTGTTCGAAGGTCTTTGAAATCATAGAGCCTTTGACCTTAAGCTTGGCTAAGGAGATCCCCAACCCTTCTTCCCATTCTTCCAAAACTTCTTTCCCATTATTTCACCTTCACCTCCCTTTCCATGACGATGATGATGGTCCTTCCCATCCTTTCCGTGATGACCGTGGCGATGCTTTCCATAACGGCCATGGCCGTGATGACCTCCATCGAGTTCATCGATTCTCAGAGACTTTGAGAGTTCTTTCAATTTGTCGTTGAGTCTTTCGATTTCTGACTCTAATCCCTTGCTTTGGTCTAGGGTGATCGCTTCGGTGACTCCTGGGAGAGTAGTGGCTCCGTAACCTAAGAGTAAAGAATGGGGAGGAGAAGAATGAGAACGAGGGGTAGAAAAGGGGATGAACAGATTAGGTCAGGGGTGAGAGCATGAGGTTAGACAAAGCAACCAATCATGGAGTATGTCAGAGAGAGCAGGAGAGTTTGAATCGACAATCCACAGCGCACGAGGATCGGAAACTCACCTAACCAACGACCAGGAGCGACAACTAAATGTCTATACCATTCCCTTCCAGCCAACCCTTTGTCATCAATGAAATGACTTTCATACTTAATTAGTTTCTGATTGATCATCCTCATCTCTTTCAACAGCTGAATGAAAGTTTGGAAGTCAGGTCTAGAAGTGATTGAACTTATCTCATCGATTGAAGTACTGTGGTTTCCAAAGAAGCTATCAATTCCCTTTTGAACTTCCATTTGTCTGGCCCCTAAAGATTTTGAAACCTTTTCCAATCTCTTGACCGAATGTTTGAGACCATTCAAAATGTCTTTATCAGCATTCGATTTCTTGACAAGGACCTTTTCTACGTTCGCTAGATACTGTCCAATTTCTTCAGAGTAATCTTGAACGTTAATCTCTAGGAAACCACTGCTAACACTTCTTAAAAGAACAACTCCTAGTAGCTTAGAAATCGTGACGTGTCTTTCGAAAGTTGGATCACCGAAATTTTCCATCCAATGGAAAGAATCGTAGTTAGAATGATAATGATAAACCGGATCCTCGTCTTTCTTATCAATAGATCTGGAATAACCAAAGTTAGTAGAAGCGATTCCTAAATGTTGTAAAAAGACAGTGTAATCACTACCACTCCCCAAAGGTCTAATTTTGTTCATTCTATCATTAGTAGTCAAAGTTCCATTCTTCTCTGGATCTTGAATAGACTCTCCAGATTCTTGAAGAAGTTTCTTTAAAGAAGGTGAAGCTTGAACTTCTAAGAATGAACCACTTACACTAACATCTACGTTGTGATAGGAGATGACGTGTTCTTGAATCCATTTAGCGTAATCTTCTCCCATTTCTGTTGAGCCTACTAAACCATATTCTTCGGCGTCCCAAGCTGCGATGAGGATTGATCTGGCTGGTTTCCATCCTCTCTTGTAAAGAGAACCTAAACCTTTGACAAGCTCGTGAACTGATGCTGTACCTGAGTTTGGATCAGCAGCTCCGAAAGTCCAGGCGTCGACATGGTTTCCGACTGAGGGAAAGAACATTGTGGCAAGGATGAGAACCCGGAGAAAGAGAAAGAGCATGAAGTCAGTTGAGAGGAAAGACAGAATGTCAGGGTGATGATCTTTGATGAGATTAGTCTCTCAACTCTAAGCACCATGTCCTTTCGTTCAAACCTTCTCTCAGCTCTCACAACTCACCAATAACAACCTTGTCACTTTCAATCACTCCGGGAATATAAAGATAAGTGTTCCAAATATCTCTAACCTTCATTTCCGAGTTATTTTCAATTTCCACCACTTCTTGATCTTGACCCTCAACATTCCCTTCTCCAGTCCAATATTCAACTCCTTGAATTCCACCTTTCCACCTTTTCCCCATTTCCTCACCCTTTTTACCTTTCCCTTGAATCCTTTGCAAAAGGCCTTTAGCATCCTTCCAACTCAAGGGTAAACTTGGAATTCCAGCCAAACTCTCTGCCTCATCTTCCTTCAACCTAGTAGCATTTCTATAACTAGGTTTTCCAGGAGTACCTGGATCTCCAGGATAAAGACTTAAAGCTTGAACGCTACCTCTTTGAACAGAATCTCCATTTCTAGCTTTCCCTTCTGGATATGGTTGATAACCATTCACTTCTGTGATTCCAGAATCTTCAGCTGGATCTGAATAGATTAAAATCCCAATACATCCAGCATCTGTTGCTGCTCTAACTTTCAAACCTCTGAAATTACCTCCATAACGTACTAAGGCTACTGTTCCTTCTAAGTTGATACCTTGAGATTTTAGAAGAGCGAAATCTTCAATCGTACCTCTGTTGGCATAAACAAGAGGTCCGGAAACTTTCCCGGCTTTTGAATATCCATGGAAAATTGGAACTCCTTGGGATCCATCGATTGGATCTTCTTTGACTATTTTAGAGAGAGAGAAGGAGAGGGGAGATGAAAGCTCGAATCAGCAAAGACGACCTCCACTTCCAAGACCTCCGAATCCGAACTCAAACCCAACTAGGTACTCACGCTTAGCTTCCCACAAAACTTTACCACCTGAATCTTTAACTCTAACTCCATTAGGTTCATCTTTCACAGGCCAATTCAACCAAACTGAATAAGTATCAACCCAACTTCTTGGATGAAATCTCTCAATGTCATCTTCTGCGAACCCAGCTCCTGTCATATGTTTGATCGATTCCGATGAACCTGAATCAAAGACCTTTTCCGAAAGGTTGGAAGGTTGAGAGATTGAGAGATGAGTTGACCATTCTGAGAGGAGACGGAGAGATAGGGATCGGTCCGAAGGAGTACCGGCGTAGTGAGGTCTGAGGAGAAGGAGAGAAAAATAGGAAAGAAAGGTTAGGAGAGGGTTGGAAGGAGAGTAGATGTGGCATATGGATTTGTGACTCCACGCATTCTTAAGATGAGGTGCCACCCCTCGGACTCAGCTTCTCTAACCCCAACCTTCGACTCTATGTATGTTACTCACTTTGAAGTGTATCTTCTCAAAGCCTCCTTAGCAGATTCAGCAGTTGGAACTTGCAGAAAAGCCTGTTGAACCTTTCTATTCAATTCTTTCCAAGGATTGGTTGCCCTCATGAATCCTTCTTCTTGGTGTCCTACTTCTTCCCCATTCCATTGAATAGAATTCTGATCTCTGAAATAATCAATCAAGTTATCAGCTTGTTCGATCTGATTGAGTCTCTCTAATTTATGAAGACAAGGACCACCTCTGTTGAAAGGATTGAAATCAGTTGGTAAACTTGGTAAATGGAAACCAAAAGTGAAAATGTAAAGCTTGAATAACAAGACCAAAGATAAGAAAGACAAAATTCTCTTTAAAGGATTTGATCTTCTGATAGAAGAAGTGAAGAATTCTTCATCTTCTGAGTCAGTGATCGAATCGATTGAAGTTTTTGATGGGACTTCTATTAGAATCGTCTCTGATTTAATCTTCTCATCTAAGAAAGGTGAGCCTTCATCTTTTGAATAACGTGGCGGTAATGGAGCCATCTTCAAGTCAAGAGGAGAAGAGAGTTGGGGGAAAGGAAAGGAACAGAAGGTATTAACAATTCGCAATCGAAGAGTCGATGAGACGATAAAGATTTTCGGGTTATCGGACGCGTCTCTTGGCGTGTGTGACGCTGAAAAGGCTGATATTTGGCGACGCCTTGCGGATTTTCTCGCTGGACGCTGTTGAAATCAAATGATTAGTGAGATTGAATCTTATACTCACAATCAAATTCTTCATCTGATTCTATTCTTGAGAACCAGCGTTTTGACAGATAATAGATCGGCAGAAGTAATCAACCGATCCAATCCAATCCGAGTCAGAAGGAATCTCAATCTTACAAAAGGGAGGCAAGGCAATTCAAGTCTTCTTCCCATCCTCTTCCGTTCCGTCCTAGTCATCCTCTTCTCTTGAATCAAGCATGTCGATTTCAGTCTCTCGAATTCCAACTAGGTTTCCTCAAAAGTTGACTTTGATTCGATCTTTCAGCTCAACGTCTAGGATTTCAGCAGTAAGTGTTCTTCTCAATTCCCCAGTTCTTCTTCCACTTGGTGTGGTGCTAATCTAATCTTGCCAAACTCATCTATCTCTCTTTGCCAGCCATGTTCTTCCTACATCTCAATCACTCATCCAGATTTACCTTCCACAACTTCTTCCACAGTTTCATCAACTCTTGAAAGATTTGACAAATCAACTTTGGCAACTTATTCTCGACCAAACGTCTTATTAACCAGAGGGAAAGGTTTGGATTTATGGGCTGCTCAAGATCCAGATCCAAATTCAAATTCTGCTCCACCCTCTTCCACTTCCACATCCTCTTCAGAATATGAAGAAAGAAAGTACCTAGATTTCTCCTCTGGAATCGCAGTCAATTCACTTGGACATTCGGATTCTCAAATCGCAGAGATTGCATTCGATCAAGCTAACAAATTGGTTCATTCTAGTAATCTATATCATAATCAATGGAGTGGTGAATTGGCTCATAAATTGGTGGAATTGACAAAGGAGTTTGGAGGTTTGGGTTATGAGAAGGGAAGTCAGAATAAGAATGAAGAAGCTGGGGAAGGTTTGAAGGTGTTTTTGGCCAATAGTGGGACTGAAGCTAATGAAGGTGAGTAGAAGTTGTGTCGATAATGAAATAGAGAAGAGTGTGTCCATGAGATACGAATGAGTTCAAAGCTTTGAAAGCTGGTGGGTTTTCACAAGAGGTTAAGAAGAGGTGAAAGGAAAGAGATAAGGAGCTTGGGAATTTTAAGGACTTTTTATGTTCTTGTCTTTCAGAGACTTCTCTCTCAAAATTCTCGAGTCAATTTGAGTTTAGATTGGAAGGAGAAATTAAGAAAGAGGAAAGGGTTGGTGGGCTGGGTCTTGTTTCTCTTCCGAGACCTTTTAATCTGAGAAGAGAGCAATTTGAGAAGCTTCCTTCTTTACTGCTGTCTCCAAGAAGAAAGTTCAAGAACTGCCCTGGAAAGGAAACCAAATAGAGGTCGCAGCTTCGTGCTGAATTCGAGTGGTGGAGAGTGAGAGAAAACTGTGACTCGACCTCTTCCTGGAGCCTTCTTCCTTTCTATATCTCTAACCTCTTGGTTCTCTCATTTCCCTTCTTCAATCTCCTTCTATCAATTTCAACTTCATTCCTCTAGCCGCCTTGAAATTTGCTCGTAAACACGGAGGCATGGTAGCATCTCCAGGTCAAAAAAAGACAGGTTTAGTTTCCTTCACAAATGCCTTCCACGGACGAACAATGGGAGCTTTATCAATGACCCCGAATCCAAAATATCAAGCACCCTTTGCTCCCTTAATAGGGGATGTCTCAACCGGAACTTACAACGACATCTCATCTCTAACAACTTTAATCACCGAATCAACGGCTGGAGTAATTATAGAACCTCTTCAAGGAGAAGGTGGTATCTTTCCAGCCAATCCCGAATTTTTAAAGGCTTTAAGAAAGAGATGTAATGAAGTCAAGGCAGTTTTAATCTTTGATGAAATTCAGTGTGGATTGTTTAGAAGTGGAGATTTATGGTTTCATTCTGAATTAGAGAAAGAATGCCATCCTGATTTAGTTACCATTGCTAAACCTTTAGCTAATGGTTTCCCAATAGGCGCTGTACTTATGAAAAAATCTGTAGCTGAAAAAATCTTGGTTGGTGATCATGGTACTACTTTTGGTGGTGGTCCTTTGGTTTCCAGAATTGGTCATCATGTTTTGGGAAGATTAAGTTCTCCAAATCTTATTAATAACATTAAAACTTCTTCAAAATATTTAATGGAAAGGTTAACAACTTTAAGAAAGGATTTTCCAGATTTAATAGCTCATAATCAAGGGATTAAGGAATCTCCTAGAGGTAAAGGACTTTTGATTGGGATCTCAACCATCAAACCTGAATGGGCTGGGAAAATTGTCAAGTTGGCAAGGGAAAGAGGTTTGATTGTTTTAACTGCTGGGAACGATACTGTTAGAATCGTTCCTAGTTTGATTGTGGAGAAACATCAAATCGATAAGGCTGTGGATATTTTGGAAAGTTGTTGTTTGGTTTTGAGAGGCGAGGTTGAGAAGGAAGGGAAGTGAAGGCTTAATGGGTTAGGGGTAGTTATGGGGAAGACACCTTAGAAGGGAGAAGGGGCGAAGGCTAGATAGAGACGAAATGGTGAAACTTCGAAACTCAAATAGATCTGTACTTTAAAAAGAAAAAACCTCTCTCTCTCTCTCGATGCTTCAAAATAGATTTTCTGCTCAATCTCATCTTAAATACTATTATCATCTTCAACTTCCGGGCAGCCTTGGCTGGCACTTCTGGCTGATCGACTGCTCGGATGACTCTTCGCCAATCTGTCTACAAATTCACGAAATTGATTGAATCGAGTGAAATGTGCAAAGAAACTTTGTGAAAGAGTTTGACATGGATTTGGAATTTTGGATGAGAGTTTCGGGACATAGGAGTTGTTGATGCGAGTTTGTGAGACGCGTTAGAATAAGGCATATCCAAAGAAGGATGGAGAGGAAGTAGTGAACGAAATCTCGATGATTGGAGAAGCATTGAAAGAACAGAGCATGAAGATCCCAAAAACTGGCACTTGAAAGTGTTGGCATTGGTCAAGCTTCAAGTTTCAAGCTTGATAGTGAGATTGAAATTGAAATTTCGGAGTCCAAAGACTATGCTCGGTCAGCGTCGAATTCAGATCTGAAAGAAGGGTGAAAGGCAAGGATTCAGTTAGAGGTCCGGAAGTGATGGGCCAACGGCGAAGTGTGGCTCAGGCTTCTTCGAAGATAGAAATTGGCCGAAGAATGAAGCACAGCTGCTTGAGGTGTGAACAGCTTCTAGACTTGAAGGGCCATCTTGGAAGGAAAGCTAGTGACCATTCTCCATCTGGATTTCCTCTTAATCAGTTTTGCTCTTAATCGGTGGTAAAGGGATCAACTACAAATTGGCGCTCTTCTAATCTTCTTTTGTTCTTCATGATAGATTCTTTCGTCCAAGCTCCGATGCTACTCTCCTAGAGCAACTATATTCTCATCTTCTTGACATCAAAACCTCCACTTCTAAATTTCTTCCTCCGTACACGATTTTTCAAGAGTTTCTCCTTCAAGTTGTGGAGCATTTGGTAACCACAATCTTCTGATCTCTTCAATGTCATCTTCGTCTCCATCCGTATGAGCTTCAGTAACCAGTTCTTTGAGCTGGGGATAATCGAATTTGCTGAAAAACTTTGCCACACAAAGATCGGTGCTCCAAAAATACAAAAAGAGAGATTTTGATCTTCTCCTCCTTCTTCTATACGTAAATCTTCTTCTTCTCCTTCTTCTCCATGACTCAAATTCAAAAAGGTGTTTTTTTTTGAGAATGTTGTTAAGTACGGATTGAAAGAAAGTCGAGGAACAGTAACTGATAGACATTGATTCTAATCTGGGTAATGAGATTCGTTCTTTGAACAGAACCTCTCCATCAATTCTGATGCTCCGAAGGTGCAGTTCCTTTAGATTGCAGGCACCTGAAGGAATGATTGATCTGATGCCTTGCAAAATTGTTGCATTGTAGTCTGGCAAAGATTCCGGATAATCGTCCACCCAATCATCAACCAAGTTCACCTCAAGAATCTCCAAGTTGGCTAATGGAGAAGCGGAAAAGAAACCTATGAAAACAGAAAAGACTCCTTTGAGGCTGAGCTCCTTCAGATCCGGGAAAGAATAAACCTTCTGTCTGTTGAAAATTAACTCTATCTGTTCATTTGACAAAGACATTTCCCCATCCAGCTTCACTGTCTCTAGAGACAGCCTGGAGCGAGAAAGTGAGTCGATCGTGGTTTGGAATGATTGCAGCTGAGAAGGAGTGTGACATAGACTCTTGAGTTTTGTGATCTGAAATAACCTACGTAAATTCTTTGTTCTTGAAGAGCCTGAAGCAAAGCATTCGACAAGCTCAGGGAAAGATATCGGTTCTTGATCCACGTCAACATTTGACGATTGACCAATCTCACGATCATAGATACGTAGGGACGTCAAAGATGAGGATGCAGGACTTGAAGAGAGACCTAATTTTTTGGAAAGCAATCGAGTTTTCGAACAAACAGCTTTCATCTGGTATTGGGTTCCCATCATCGTCTCGAGCTGTCGCTGTCTCCATCTCAACATTTAATGTCTTCAGCATAGGCATGTATGCGTTCCTGAACATCACAGTTCCGTAGAGATAAACACAACATAGCCCCAAGAATTCGAGATTCAGAAGAGAAATGATCTGTTGATCAGTTGAAGAAGAAAGTCTGGAAACTGAAAGATAATTTGACGAAACCCTCTTTAAGTTTGGATTAGAATTGAAAATGGGGATCAAACTTTACATCGGGATTTTATCAAAAGGAGGTAAAGCTGAATCATGTTCCAAGTAGAGTTCAAATTCTTCTAACCCATTTCCAACCCAATTTAAGAAAGAAGGAGAAGTACATCTAGCGCCGCCTGGCTAAAGTCCAAGCGCAATACTCTTAGATTGGAAGGCAACACATTCTGTGGAAATTCGATTAGGGTACTCGAACTGTCTGGAGACCTCGTCCAAATTGAACTGAAGTCTAATTCTAAGACTCCAAGGTTTCGACACTTGACTAAGAATTCGAGAGCTGAATTCGGTACAGAACGAATCTGAATGTCTAGCTTGGGATCTTCTGGAGTTGAGTTATATTTATGAAATGATCTGAAGAGCTGCATTAACGATGTACGTTTAAGTTGAACACCCCTTGACAGCTCTTCAACAGCATTGTGCGGCTCAGTGTCCACGAAAAAGGATTTGAAACTAAGTCGTCTTGGTCCACATCCGGCGAACTTCTCTATACGATTTAAAAGTCCTACACAATCATCAGTATCCCAATTATGATACTCTAATCCCTTGGAGGGGGCGATGGCTAACCTTTTCCCATCTTTTCCCTTAAATTCGACTAAGATCGGGAATGGGACCTTAGACTCCAGCTCTCTTAATTCGTCCATCATGAGATCCAGTTCGAAGCCTCCTTTGATGATAGCCTGACTAAATGGAACTGAAATGAGGTCAAAATGGTCGTTCAACCACTCCGATCCTAAAAGCTGAAGAGAGAGTTTGTCTAATCTGCCATTTGTTGCGAGAGCTATTCAGGTGATTAATGAATGAAATCGGTTCGGTGAATTTAAAGTTGTGTGATAGAAACTATATTTAGAAGTAGATCTGAGGTCGTGTAGACGTTTTAACTCCTTGAAGAAACAGGATAGATCGATTCGGATTTCGTTCTTGGAATGAGAGGAGAGGGAAGCTAACCTATGGAGCACCTTGATCAGCTCTAGTTCGTTTAAAGGTTTCGTTAGGTTTGTGAGATCCACTATTCGATTTAGAGTTGAGTCTGAAAGTAGATTGTTTCTCCAATTGCGAGTAGCTCCATTTGATAAAGTTCGTTCGGGGGTTGAGAGAAGACTGAAGGTGGAAGTGATCAGCTCACTTGGAAGCTTCTTGATCGGATCTGGCATGAATGAGATTGAAGATGATGTGTAGATTGATGGGAATTGAGGTGAAAGAAGAGGTATCAAACAGGACTGAAAGAGTGAAAGCAGTGAGATTCTGGAGGGTTGTAGAGAGGATTGAAGGAAGCCCGCTCTACAGCGCAACCCTGCAGGTTTTGCGGATCTTTCTGTAGATAGAAAGCGATACCGATGGGTTGATTGATGTAGTGATGAGTGAATTGAGATTAGAAGACCAAAGGGGATTAACGATTCAGGTTTGGAGCAACTTTGTTCGACGTTGTCTTCGTCTTTTCAGATGAGCGATGAGCTTGTTGCTTCGCTTCCCACCCAACCTACTGTATTTCATCTTCACTTCTATCGCCCAAGTTACATCCAATCTCAAAACATATTCTCTAATAGACTCTTCCAGATCATTCCCTTACGATGTCACGCTTTGTTAGACCCTCCAAGTACAGGTAAGAGTCAGCACGAAGGAGAGGGTAGAGGTAGAGGGTTGGATTAGGAATTGAAGTTCAAGGCAAAGTAAGCCAACTTGCCTTTCGCTTTCTCTTCTTTGGAATCTCACAGGCATGTTTATGGAACAGCTGCAAAAAGAGAGGCTTCATTCGATAACGTAAAGGTACGTCAAGCTTCCAAACTTCCCTCCTATCTCTAATCTTCCTAATCTCTCCCTCTTTGGAGCCTCCAATTCCTTTGCCTTCCCTTCAACTCATCAATCCTTCCTCTACTTCTTTCACTCTCTTTTCTTACTGTGCTCGTGTCTTCAATTCAACCTAGGTCTCAACCAACGTAAGTCAACCCATCCCCAACTCCAGCTCCTTACCTCGCTCGCATCCTGACTTATTCCCTCTACTCTCCCTCCAACCAGGCATGGGATACCAACTTAGTCTCAGGAAATGGATCCTATATCTCAGTCAACTGGGCAGCTTCAGGAGGTGGTGCTTTCTGTGTGATTCCAACTTCTTTGACTGGAAAGCTTCCAGACATCTATCCTCTTTGTAGAGGTCATTCTGCAACAGTCCTAGACACCACCTTCTCACCTCATGACGATTCTTTCATTGCCAGTGGAAGTGATGATGGAACTGTTGGACTTTGGAAAATGAAAGGAGATGAATTCGACCTGCTTAAATTGAGCGAGAAGGAAAGGGAAAAAGCTGGTGGAGTTAAAGATATTGATCCTGTTGCTAAGATCAGTGGAGGTGGTCGGTGAGTAAACTAGGTCAAGAAAGTGAAGATGAGATCAAGACAGGTTCTGAACTTGCAAAAGAGAAGGAAAGAGATGAAAATGGAAAAGGACAGTGAACAGATAGAACTCCACCCAAACTCAGATCAACCTCTCCTCCCCTCCCTAATCTTTCCCATCTCTCCCAGAAAAATCGGTCAAGTTCTCTTCCATCCAACCGCATCTTCAGTCCTAGCAGCAACCACCGGAGATCACGTCATCAAACTCTTCGACGTAACTTCTCCTTCCTCTTCTTCCGTCAAGGTCACTTTAACTGGTTTCAACGATTCGATTCAATCTCTCTCTTTCGATCATACCGGAACGATTCTGGCCGCTTCATGTAGAGATCGTAAATTGAGAACTTTTGATGTTAGAATTGGTGGGAAACCTGTGACGGAAGTGGCTAGTCATGAAGGGATCAAAGGAGCTAGAGTTGAATGGTGTGGGAACAGGGATAGGATTATTACTACTGGTTTTAGTAAGATGAGTGACAGGCAGATGTTTTTGTGAGTATGGGAAAAGATGGGGGGGCGAGTAGGCGAGAGAGTGTGGCTGATCTTGGCTTGCTTTTTTGTCCTACCCTTTCTCCTTCAGATGGGATTCTAAGAACCTTTCAGCTCCAATCAGTGAGTAAAGATATACTTCTGGTGTTCAAAATCTTCAGAGGCAAGACTCATTCGAGAGATACATTCTTCAAGATGTGACCCAGCTTATCACTTCTCTCACCCCCCCCCTCTTTCCAGAAACACTCTCCCTCGACTCTTCCAGTGGTGTCGTGATGCCTTTCTGGTCAGACAACGGAGTCTTGTTCTTAGCTGGAAAGGGAGATGGAAACATCAGATATTACGAATTAGAATCCGACGAATTCCACTATCTAACCGAACATAAATCAGTAGAACCAGCTCGTGGAATGACTTTCGTTCCACGTCGTTGTCTAAATGCCAGTGAAAATGAAATCGCAAGAGCCTACAAAGTGACTGGAAATATGGTTCAACCAATTTCTTTCTACGTTCCAAGAAGAGCTGAATCTTTCCAATCAGATATTTTCCCTCCTGCTCCAAGTTCAATTCCAAGTCTTAACGCCCAAGAACTATTCGGGGGAAACAAGAGTTCTGAACCTAATTACATTAGTTTAGAAGATGGTGCTGGAGTTGCTGGAGAAGCTCCACCTCCTTCATTCGCAACTGCTCCTGCTCCTGCTCCTGCTCCCACTCCAGCTCCAATCTCTTCTACTTCCTCAAACACACCTAGTCGACAAACTTCAGCTACGGAAGTTCAACCTACTCCAACTCCTACTGCATCAGCTCCTGCCCCATCTCCTTCACCAATCCCAACTTCGACTCAGCAAACTTCTCTTCCAACCCCTTCAAGAGCAAATACGTCATCGTCTTCTCAAGCTGCTTCTCCTTCACAGACGGCTGCCCCTCCAGGACCGCAATCTACCTTCTTGGCCAAGACCAACGGAAAAGGCTCTGCTGTTACGAATGGAGGTGGAGGAGACACCTCAGGAGTGAGTTTTCCTTCTGAAATCGGTTCCTTTTCTGAATCCATACTGACCTGTGCTCTCTTCTACTTCCAGTTTGAAGCTCAGCTGCAGAAACTGAAACTAGAATTGGCTGAGAAGGATGCGATCATCAGATCTTTGGAGGTTGAGAACGAAAAGTGAGTCTTACGATAAGTGTCTCGATAGCCATCTTTCTTCTCTCTGTTCTGATCTCAGACTTTTGCCCTATCCCCCACTTCTTTATAACCCTCTAGACTCAAGACCAACGCTCAGAAAGTCAGAGACGCTATGTCAGCGTAGTCTTGAAAACAAACCTGTCTGTTCTTTCAACGCTGCCTCTAGAAGAGCACCTTTACAGCACAGCTCCGACAACTCGAGATCAGTAGAAAGAAGGAGGGAAAGCAATCTTAGTGGTGGGCTGTTGATGGGGTTGGGTCTGGGATAAAGACTTGAAGAGATGGGCGACTCAGGTTTCAAATACTTCAGACTACACTTTGTTTTCTTTCTTCTTCGATGTTCTCTCTATCAATTTATTTGCGATTTCTGTTTGGACGCTGAGTCTCTGCCGTGAAATTATCCTTTTGGCGAAACCTTGCATCCAGGAGGACACAATTAAGCTGCTTCAATTGGCAGACGAAGTGCGACTTCAGTCGAGTCTCCATTCAATCTCTGAACGTTGCCTTCGTTTGGCTGAAGCAGAACGATTGAATCAAAAAGAGGGGTCTGAGACCATCTCGTGGGGGACAAAGAGATTGCAATCTTGGTTCCTACTCGGATCTCGAAGCACCCTCTCCTTGACTCCTTCCCACCAAGTTCGTCACTCTCTTAAGGACGATGGCACCCAAAAAAGATTTGAAGTCTTTACCGACTCGGACAACAAAGCCAAAGCCAAATGGAACTTCAAACTCAACTTCAACCACCAAGAAATTGGAAGAAGGACCTCCAGCCATCACTTCTTCCAATTCACCCGTTATCTTAATCTACCTCTTCTTCTTCATCTCCTCGATCGCAACTCTGGCAATTCATTTACACTACAAGTTACCAACTCCAATCTCTTTTGCTGAATCTGCTCTTAGTGAAAAGGAAGGTAATGGAGCTCTCTTCTCAGAGGAACAAGCCATCACTGTCATGGACAAGCTTGCAGTTCAGATAGGTTATAGAATCGTTGGTACTACTGAACATGTAGAAGCTGAAGATTGGTTGGAAGGGATTTTGAATGAAACCAGGGGAACCTTACCTAAGAGGAAGGATATGGAGAATGACCATGAGGTTGAAATGGAGGTTTGGAAACAGATTGGAGATGGTAGTCATAAGTGAGTGATGTCGCACGAGTTGGAGTCGGAGATGGTGATTGGAAGATCAGAGTGATGAGATGAACTGGTCAAGATGCTCGGAAGCAACGTCAGACCGGAGGAAAGTGCTGTCGAAGGACGATGTTCTTCTATTCCTTTGTTCCCTTACTGATCGCTGGCACTCTTATTAACCTTCCCATAGATTCGACTTCATGTCCAATGTGGTTTGGAAGAAGTACTATGGAATGTCAAACCTTGTCGTCAGACTCTCTGACGGAACCGATGAAGGAAAAGTGAGATTCTCAACCTCCCTTCTCGACCTAATCGTCCAAAATCACTGATAGCCAAACTCCCCTCTTCTTCCCTCCAGGAACATGCTCTCCTCCTCAACGCCCATCTAGACTCAACACTACCATCTCCAGGAGCAGCAGACGATGGAGTAGGAGTCGCAATTCTCCTAGAAATCATCAGAGTTCTAACGACTCCTCCTCGACCTAAACTCAAACACTCTGTCATCCTACTCTTCAACAACGGGGAAGAATCTCTTCAGGATGGATCTCATCTTTATACTACTCAACATGAAACTGTACCTTCAGTTCAAGCAGTCATTAATCTTGAAGCTTGTGGAGTTAGTGGACCTGAATTGCTTTTCCAGTCCACTTCGGAGGTCATGATAAGAGCTTATTCCAAAGCTCCTTATCCTTGGGCTACGGTTCTTGCTAACGACGTATTTGGAACTGGAATCGTACTCTCTGATACAGATTTCAGACAGTTCGTCGAGTATGGTGGGATTGGGGGATTGGACATGGCGGTCGTAGGGAACTCTTGGCTTTAGTGAGTAAGAAGTCGAATCTTCAAGAGAAGTTCATTCGATCTGACCAGACATCTTATCCCTATCTCTTAACAGCCACACTCGAAAAGACACTCCTGAACATCTAGAACCAGGAGTCACTCAACATTTCGGAGAAAACGTTCTAGCAATAGTCAAGGAACTGATAGTCAATCCGGAATCCAAGCTAAGCACCATCAAGTCTGTAGAATCCAAGTTTAACGGACCAATGCCAATTTACTTTGCTCTACTTGGAAGGATCTTCATCTTGATTCCAGCTGCTGGTTTCAAAACTCTTTCGATGGGGATGTCAGTCTTTGGTCAAATAATTCTTCACACAACTGTCAAAGCTGAACCTCATTTCGATGCTCTCAAAGCTACTACTTTGGCAATGCTCGGAACGATCGGAAGTCTACTATTTTCAATCATCACTTCAAATATCGTTGCTTTGATCATGACCAAAGGACTTGGAAAGGGAATGAGCTGGTTCACCCATGAATGGTTACCCATCCCTCTTTATGGTCCTCCTGCTATTCTTGGGTCTCTCATAATTCAATTCCTTTTGAGCAAAGCTATGAAGAAGGAGACCAGACCGTTCATGGAAAGAGCATCTTTGGTCGGGATGCTCACTATCTTCAATTTGAGTTTGCTGATTCTTAATGGATTTGGAATCGGAAGTGCTTACATGTTTGCTCTTTCTACCGGAGTGATGTTGGCTTGGTGAGTTCTAGAGATGGCAGCAGATGAAGCGTTAGAAGAAAGGCGGAATCTTCTAGTCTAATCTATTTCTTTTTCTCTCAGTGTCGCTGTCAATGACTTCATGCTCATCGGATTCGAATCAATCCAGTTCAAGAAGCTCGCTGCCAACAAGCGAGTTCATCCAGCAACTTACTTCGTCATGATGGCAGTTCCTTCAGTCGTTGGAGCAGAAGGAATCTCAGCCTTCCTAGATCTTTTCGTTCCTCTCACTGGAAGGACGGGTGAAATCAGTCCAGCTGATAACATCATTGCAACAATCGTTTCAGCTCTTCTCTTCTTCAGTCTTCCAGCTATCATTCCTCTAAGTCATCGATTCGGATCTGCTGGACTGAAGAAAGCAATTGGAATCATGGCTGCACTTTCTCTTCTCATGATTGCTATCTATTCAAGCCCTAGAATGCAACCTTTCGATTCGATGCATCCAAAGAGACTCTTTGTTCATCAAGTTGAGAACATCACCTCAGGTGAATGGATCATGAATCTGGGGTCTGCGGATCCAGCTCCCAAGTTTAGAGATTTGGTAGATGATCTTCATGAGCAGCTGGGAGTTCAAGATCAAAAAGCTGAACTTTTGGAAATGAATGGTGAGTTGGGGAAGCTTTGACGATAGAGAGTTCGACAAAAAGCTGCTGAGACCGAATGAGAAGAATGATGATAGACGCAGACTCGAGTCTTTCATTTTCCAAAGCTTTTGGTCGACTAACTTTACTCTTCTTTCTTTTGGCTCTTCTATCTTTCTTTCTGCGCTCTCTAGACATGAATGTCGATTTCGACATTCTCTATCCAGTCTCTCAATTCATCACTCCCTACAAGTTCTCACTCCCAAGACCTGACTCCTCAGAGATCTCTCAGTGGATTGACTCTTCCTCTGGTCACTCCAAGTTTCAAATCCAAGCCACCAACGAAGTCGTAGATCTAGAAGCGGGAACGAGAAGTCTCACATTGGAGATCAGGCATCCAGGATTGATCTGGACCGTCGTTGCCTTTACAGGACACGTTCTAGAGTGGGATCTCCCCGAAGCTCCGCCTACTGGAGTTCAACGTCATCACATCAAGGAAGTCTCCAGGTATGGGAGAGATACGTGGAGCATCAAGCTTTTGATGAAGTTGGATAATGAGGCTCTAGCAGCTTTCAAGAAGAGAGGTCAAGACCCAAAACCTTTCGGAAAACTCGTCAGAGTTGATCCTACAAATCAAAGTGAGGATTTAAGTGCTGCTGAAGATAGAGATCCAAGTAGACTTTGGATCGATTTCTCTGGGTTGGATGAAAATGGAATGTGGCCGCAGAAGAAAGTTAGTGGAGGAGATCAGAGAAATGTCAAAATTTTCAAAAAGATGGACGAATATTTGGAGAAAGACCATCCTGAAGTTGATGCAATGTTGTTGGGAGTTGTAGGAGGCGTCGTTGTTTGTTAGAGACGGAATGTAACAGAGATCAAAAATGTGAATAAGCTTTTGATTCAGCTCTTTCTTTGGAGCAGACAGAAGATGAGATCAAAGACAGTCTACTGATACATCGCACTTGGTTGGAGTTCAGGGCTACAAACGAAGGAATCTTGCTTCGAAACGGGGAGAGAATGTGGGAGGAATGAGTCTGCATTATAAGCGAACAAAAAAGCGGTCCAGAGGACTGGAAGCGAATGTCATTCAGGGAGGAAATTTTGATGGGAAAAGGGAACGGAAGATGCAATCTGATTGAAGGGGCAAGATCTAATCTTGAGGATGAAGTCTGCGAATTGATTCTTCCCTTTTTGTCTCTTTGTTCCCGACTCAAACCATCTCTCTTTCTTCCAACTCTAACCTATCCCCTAATTGGCCTTTCCTCAGTCTCGAATTGAAGTTCCCTACAGGCCGTCTTTCCCACCAGACCGATCCAATCCTCCTTCTGATCTACCTTCTTTTCATCGTCTTGAATCTGTCATAACTTTGCTTCTCATTCCTCAGAACGGATGGACTTCATGAGTTAAACTTCCCTACTCGTCGTCAGTAGTATTCCTTTGGTTTCCTCTAAGAATTACCCCTCTGAGAATTTGCCTCTCGCAGCGTCTGTCGTCCGAAAATTTCTGAGATTGGGACAAGGGAATCTTGAAAACCATTTAGCGAAAATGTCATTGTTGATGGGACAAACCAAGGTCACCAAAAAGGAAAAGAGAGTGAAAGTTCTGCCGGCATAAGCTGAGGTGGGTCTGAACTAGGATGAAGAAATGTCATAGAAGTTAAGGTTGATTGTGAGAATGTAAAAGAATTAGGAGGAAAGCACAGCCCAGCATCAAGGCACTTCACCTTCCTTTCCCAATTTTGTCAGTCTCTTTTCTCCTCATCCTATCTTAAATTTCTGCTTTTGGTCGCAATGGAATTCGACAGATTCGATTAAAAATTAAAATTAAAATTGAAAAATAAAAAAGCTTTCAAGTACATCATACAATGCAGTAGCTTGGATGAGAGTTAGTTAACTAATCATGAATGCTTTCTGCTTTTGCTTTCAGTGTCTCTCCCGAGTGTCTCTGGCTAGGTTCTATCACCAGACCTTCTCAGCGTTTCATGTAGAAGCTGAGGAAGGGATAATTGAGAAATGGGGGCCAGAGTCTCAAGGTTGTTCTCTAATGAAGTGGGATGACATAAGAGAGTCTCTTTAAGATGACTCAAGTCAAGAGAAGTAGGAAATTTCAAACGGAATGGAATTAGTGGAAGCAAGAATCAAAGGTTTCATAGAAGGAACTCAAAACTCAAGACTCACTAAACCCAAAATTTGAAACAGCAAAGAAACTCATTGATGACTGTTTTACATGACAAATGAAGCTCGTCGGCTGGTACTATGATTTCGATTAGGGTTAGGGTTAAGGTAATGTATCACTTTTCTTCCCTTTCTCCCCTTAAGATCACAGTAATTGCATTCACAAGGCTCAGTTGCATTCCCAAGACTCGAAAGTATTACAAAATCCCCAAAATTCAGGGTTTGAAGGGCATCTCATTCAAAATGATGAAAAAATGTGGTTCCTTGCGGTCTGATTTATTCTCTCAGGCGATCAATGTTCGCTGATGGACACTTTTTGCAATCCTTTCTAGACACTGTGACCGAGTGGTTAAGGTGATCGATTAGAATATTCTAATTACTATTGCATAAGTGCATCGATTTCAGTTTCTGAGCAGGAGTTCGAATCTCTTCAGTGTCTCATCTTTTGTTTTGCACTTGAAATGATGTTTTCACCCTCTCTCCCCTTCAAATTGCTTCTCATGGAGCCAAACATTCTCTTTCATGTTTCACAAATCACACTTTTGACAGTGGGTCAACATAAGACCTTCATTGGTTTTGAGACAGCTTGGAGATGCATGTGAGTAAGAGTTTTGGGTGGTTGAGCTGGCTGTCACTAGGAAAACAGTAAATCCAGCCAACATTCCCCACTCCTCCAACTCCCAGTCTACCAAATTTGGTCCAGCTAGTGTATCTTTTCTAAGTCCACAGAGCAGAAAAGGATTGGATCAGTCAAACAGCTAGGAGGCTGTTGGGAGGAACCACCCACAAGCTCTACAATGGGAGAGGTCCCACAAGTTAATTTGGAACCAGGAAACCTCTTTGGTCTCTATTGAGATAGCAGGTTTGGGCGGAGTCCAACAATGGGTCCACTTTATGTGATCGAATGTCTGATCTGTTGTAGGGGTCTGACAATTGATAAATACTTACTTATAGTCACTTTACCTCCAGCCCTCTCATATCCATGGTGTGTAATTTTGATCTGGGAATCCCAAAATGATATCTAGTCAGTGTCCAGTTTGAGGAATAATTAAGTATATTGGTTTTAGTATTCTTGGACCATGTAACATGTAGTGCACGAATCTTATCTTGTATTCCCATTTTGTATTCCTACACTTCTTCCTGACACATTCAAGTTGTGTCACAGACTAGGTTTGACTTTCAAGCCTAGAGTTCTTCTTTCAAGAAGATCTCTAGCATTAAAGGTTGTGTCCTGACTGAAAAGCCTTACAATTGGACAAAGCAACTGGTTGAGGAGGATCTTGGTAGAGGAATAGATGGAGAAAGTTCAGGTCCTTGAAGTGAACATATTCAACTTGAGAAATCTGCTCTGAGCCATGTCCATAGTCAATCAGCTTAGGAAAGTACTCAGAATACCATAACCGTAGTTACTCCTATATATTTCAAGAATGGCTAGAATGACTAAAATAGATGGTTTGACTATAGCATGCTAAGAACCAACCCTGTGTTCCTGTTGGCTTAGCTACCCAATGTCATTTGCAGTGTGAAGCACACTCCAGATTCAGTCCTTCAGATCTTGAATATGCAGACAAGCACTCTTTATGGGCCATTTTCTCCAACTCAGGAGTTTTGTGTGTGCAGGTGCCTTTGCTGTGATCACCTACTTGTGTGGATCTGACAGCCTGCAACAGGATGCAAGTGAGCCAGCACTTTTCCTCTTTCATGAATTGGGCTTGGTTCTATCCCAGGCTTCCCTTTGAGGTTAGAGCAGAGTGTCTGGATGCTCTTCTCCCCAGAATTCAAGTTGATGAAGTCTCATTATGCTCTTTTCAAGGGCTGGAAGGATCAAGATAAGAAGAGAGAAAGGAGCTGCCTTTGACTGAATGTGAGACAACTTGAAGACCTTTTGGAGACAACTTGGAGAGTGAAATGAGAAACCAATGCCAGAAGGGTCTGTTTGTTGACCGTTAAAGGGAGACACTGGTTGAAGGGGCAAAAGAGGCTGGAAGTCAAGACACAAGGTGTTGAAAGGCTAAAGTAAGGCTGAAAGGAGGTTTAAAGAGGAGAGATGGTGAAATTAACAAATGAGGAGATTAGGAGTCGAGGTTTATATAGGAATGAAATTGCAGATGGCACCAGGCCAAATCCAAACAAGAGATGCAGGAGCCCAGAGTGAGGAGAGCCAGCAAGTGCAGCTAAAACAGGGACACATAAGAGAGGAGAGAAGAAGAAGGAAATGAGAGAGAAGAAAGAGAGAAAGAGAGACGATCAGGAGTTTGAGACTCGTCTACCACTCATCCCTTGTGACATTGACTTGGCTAAGGAGATGCAGCTCCTCAAAAGCATCATCTCCCCCCAACACCTAGAAGTCATCATGAGAAGGAGACCAAGGTCCTGGGCACAGCCCAACAGAGAAAAAATTGTCAATTTCAGTTTTTCTGATACTGATCACTTTGACTGGCTCATCATCATCTGCTTGTCCATGCTTTCATCATGGTGGGGTGAAGAAAGGCAATCCACAGGTCACACCACTGTCTGCACTCATTGCTCTTGGGGCTCTCTATGTATTGTAAGATAAGATCAGAGAGTTAAGAACAAACTGATGATGCTTGGTCAGACCAAGCTTCAAGAGGAGGCAGCTTGTCACGCAATGAAAGAGTTTGGGGTCATGTAAGTCAATGGCAGAGAAAAAATCCCCGGAGACCATTGCAAGATCCACCCTGAGCTTTGATCTCTACAAAGATAAAATGGGAAGGAAGATTGTGTGTGGAAGTTGGAAGGGAAAGGTCACCCTGTGTCTAGTCCAGTCATCTCTGCCAGGATCACTTCTTGAAAATCAACTCAGTCTACCTCCTCTTTCCTTCTCAAAGAGTGAGAAGCTAAGTCTTGTTGATCCAGAGTCTAGAAATTTGTCCTCATTGTGAATTTCTGCTTGGAAAAGCTGGGACTGGTGCTCAGACGAGAAGAATCAAGAATTACCTGAGCTCCTGAGAGCACAAGTCTCCTCTCTTTTGACTCACATACACTCTTGGATATGGATCTATGTTTTGAAAGTCCAGACTTGAATTTAGAGAAAGAAATGGATGGAAGGAGAGAGTGGCAGCACCTGAAAGGATTGGGAGTGGCTAGTGGCCAGAGCCGGCCTTTTAGGCTGCCTCTTTTGATTTTTTTAGGAAAAGTGCTTGCCCTGAAAGCTTGCACCGCCTTGTTTCCCAGAACCTTTTGTTTGTTGCACAAGAAAGTATTCCAGGCAGGTGTTGTTTCCAGTCTCTGGTGAGACAGCAAGAAGGTCAGGGACCAAGAAGTGTTCATGGTGAAATGAGTAATTTGGAGATAAACACATCTTGCTTCAGCCTCCTGAAGGAAGGCACATTGCCTCACCCTCATGGTAATGAACGGCTGCCCTGCTGAAAGCCAAAGAGCCTGTTCCGCCTCTCTGAGCTGGTTTTCCACCCAACCACCAGCAACCCCGCAATTGACTAATCTAGATCTGAAAATGCCGTTGGCCACTAGAACACTCCCAGAGCCAGACAGAAGCTGGTATTCCCTTATTGCTGCATCTAGGAGCAAGTGAATGCATTGGAAGATGTAGAGTGACGGTGCAAAAATCACATCGAATCAAGATTTGATGAACCTCCACTGCACTCACCCACTCTTTTCACTCCTGTCCATCCTCTTCACCAGAGGTCACTCCTTTCCCTTCCTTCACTCTGACATCTCTCGACTTCTCCTCCAAAGTCAAAGATAGGTAAAAGAAAGGGGGAGGAAGCAAGCCAGGGAAGTGGGGTCTGGCCAAGCAACAATGTTGACACCTGAAACCAGGTAAGGTTGACCCACTGTCAAAAGTGTGATTTGTGAAACATGAAAGAGAATGTTTGGCTCCATGAGAAGCAATTTGAAGGGGAGAGAGGGTGAAAACATCATTTCAAGTGCAAAACAAAAGATGAGACACTGAAGAGATTCGAACTCCTGCTCAGAAACTGAAATCGATGCACTTATGCAATAGTAATTAGAATATTCTAATCGATCACCTTAACCACTCGGTCACAGTGTCTAGAAAGGATTGCAAAAAGTGTCCATCAGCGAACATTGATCGCCTGAGAGAATAAATCAGACCGCAAGGAACCACATTTTTTCATCATTTTGAATGAGATGCCCTTCAAACCCTGAATTTTGGGGATTTTGTAATACTTTCGAGTCTTGGGAATGCAACTGAGCCTTGTGAATGCAATTACTGTGATCTTAAGGGGAGAAAGGGAAGAAAAGTGATACATTACCTTAACCCTAACCCTAATCGAAATCATAGTACCAGCCGACGAGCTTCATTTGTCATGTAAAACAGTCATCAATGAGTTTCTTTGCTGTTTCAAATTTTGGGTTTAGTGAGTCTTGAGTTTTGAGTTCCTTCTATGAAACCTTTGATTCTTGCTTCCACTAATTCCATTCCGTTTGAAATTTCCTACTTCTCTTGACTTGAGTCATCTTAAAGAGACTCTCTTATGTCATCCCACTTCATTAGAGAACAACCTTGAGACTCTGGCCCCCATTTCTCAATTATCCCTTCCTCAGCTTCTACATCCCAAACACCATCATTCATGTTTACCTTTTCAATGATTGTTTTCCTCTGGCACGGTATTTTTCAGTCTTGGGAATGCAGATGGTTTGATTGACATCCTTGAGTTCATGTGTTGAAGTCTTGTAGTTCAAAGCAGTGATGTTTGAGGAGGTCACAAAAGAGAAAGGATTCTAAATCTGTCTCTGCTCCCACTATGTGGGCGGCGAAAGCCAAAACCTTCCTTTAGCCAACGATCTTGATTTCCACTTTGAAGCTCATCTCTTTTTGGTCCAGATCCTCAGGTCAACAAAATGGACTTTTTTGCCTTTAACAGGTGGAAGCTTGAGAATGAAAGGTGGAATTCCTCTTGAGGGATGGTAACTCCAAGCTCTGCATCATTGCGAAAGTCTAGTTACAAGTGACAAGAAATGAAACTATCAAAGGAAACTTCTAGGTGTCACGGGCAGCTTTACTGGCCAACTCTGAAATTTCAACAGCTAGGTGCCTGAGGATGGCAGCGAGGTAGGACAGTAGGACTGCATTGGTGGAGAGAGGCAGAGAGGTAGGTTAGAAATGAGGTGCCAAAGAGGCAAGAAGAGAAAGAGAATGAGACAATCAGAAAATGAACTCACCTGGAGCTTCAGCACCAACACTTCGAGCAGAGTTTCCATTTCTGAGGAGACAGTGGATACCTCAAACTGGGATTGAAGTCTTGCCTTTGCAGAATGAGATTGAGACTTGGAAGTGGAAGCATCTCCAGCCTTTCCTTAGTGTGGGTTGAAAATCTTAATTGGGAGAGGCTGGAGCCAGACTAGCCTTTCCTCCTCAAAGAGTGCGACACCACCAAATCCAGCAAACCATTCATCTCCTTGTTCATCTACTTTATTCACATCCATTTCTAGAACCACAACTCTCTCTCAAATCCTCTTAGCCGGCGAATTTAATTATTCTGAGTCATATCAAAATGTCAAAGAGCAGCAACTTTCCCCTCCAAGATTGATGTTGACCCTTTCTTGTCTCTCTAAATCAATTTTGACTCAATCTAAATTCAGTTCCTGAGTTTTGCGAAAGTCAATTGATCAGCTAGAATCAACAGCAGATAGACAAATGCTCAATGAGTGAGCAGGTAATCCTAGGCAACAAGAGCGGAACATCATCTTTCAGGCTCGAGGAAGGGCAAGAATCCATTGTTTGAGGGTTGAGAGTGTGAGTTGAGCCCCTTGTTCAAGGAGGAAAGAATGGATAGTCTTGCGAGTGGAGAGTGGAAACGTCAGCGTGGATTCCAAGCCAGTTTCATTTTGACAAATGGAAGACTTAGAATTGAAGGGATTGCAGCTATGGGAAGGAGCATGAAAAAGAGATGGAGATAGTTGGGAGGAAGGTTTGGAATCACGCATTGAGGACATACTTCTTCCTCGTTTCCCAACTAACTTTTCAAGCTTTAAATCATCTTTCTCCTGAAACTGGCACCGTGAACTCACCCAGAGCTTTGAAATTTAAGTGTTCACACACCACTCAAGCTTCAAGTCTCAGACATGATTGAGATCAGGACAACAACTTTGATTCCTCGTCATGCGACAGATCATTCTCTTTTCAAAATTCGCACTCCGATGCAATTCGCTTCAATTTCAGAGTTGCATCAACTTCTAATCTCACAAAACACTTCAAACTCTTTCAGAACTTCTCTCGTCATTTCTCTCACCCTCATCAACTTCCATTCCCTCATCTCTTTCCTTTGATCTTCTCCTTCTTTTCCCACCATCGTCTCCATCATCATCGAACCTATCCTCCATCACCTCTTTCTCCCTCTCCCTCTCCCCGTTTCCATCCACTTCCATCTCCACCTCCTTCTTCTTCTTTTCCCTCTCTCTTTCTCTTTCTCTTTCTCTTTCTCTTTCTTTCTCCCTACTTTCCTTTTCAACCTTTCTGATGCTCTTCAATTCTTCCTTTTTCCTCTCAACTCTTTCTTTAATTCTTTCCAAATTCCCTTTCAATTCCTTCAGATTCCTGAATAAAGCCTCATCCATTTTTGCCAATTCATCATCACATTTGTCTTCCTGTTCATCTAATTTGTCCTCTTGAGAAGCCGTCATTTTCTTGGGTAAGAAGTAGAGAGAATAGGTTGCAGGTGGAATTGAAGGTGTCTTAACGAGCGGGTTTAAAGGAGAAATTCCTCTTTTGGGAGAATCTCTTGGGGGAGGCGAAGGATCTTTTGAAACTTTATTAGGAGAATCTCTTCTCCTATCTCTAGAAGGAGAACTCTCTCTTTTTCTGTCGTCATCTCCTCTTGTAGAATTCTTTCGCCCACTATCTCTAGGAGGAGAGTCTCGATCTCTACTATCACTTGGAGGTCTAGGAAGTAAAGCTCCAGGAACGTAGGGTGCAATAATGTCTCTATCTTCCTTTCTTCCACCATTTCTATGAACACCTCTCCCTCTATAACCTCTTCCTCCATCTCTAGCAACCCCGTAAGAAGGTTCTTCAGTTTTAGTGACCAAGAAACTAGCCAACCTTCTCTTTTGATTCTTCAAGCTTTTGAATTTTATTTCTTCGTTGATGATTCTGTCTACTATTGATCTTAGAGCTAATTGATCTCTTTTGAGGTCTTCTTCTAATTTGAGCTTGTTTTTGAAAAGAGGAGTTGGGATTGGGTTTGAAGGATACGATTGGGGGAGAGTTTTGGTTTGAAGACGAGCTTCTAAGGATGCTCTTTGTTTGGCCTGCGAAAGAGTGATGAAGAGAAAATGAATGAAAATCGGATCCCAAGTCAGGAAGAAGAGAAAAGACGAAGAAGAGATGAGAGGGAGGGAATAACGGAGGGTATGAGGAAACTCAAGCATCCTTCTGACTTTTCGTCCTCTTGCCTCTTACTCTCTGGGCATACCTGAAATACTATCAGATCAAAACATATCTGATGTATCTCTCTTTCGTACTCACAGCGTCTCCCTTCTCATTTTTCTCATTCTCAACTTTTGCCTGCTTTAAGGTCGAATTGACTAGACCGAATAGAGATCGATTAGCTCCGCCTCCACCTCCTAAACCAAGTGACAAACGAGGCCTCTTTCTTTCTGTTGTCTCTGGATTCGCTGAAGACCTGAGTCGAGTGAGGAATTCAGAGAAGGATGGAGAAGGTTGAGAGACAGGTATGGCTTGGCTTTCCAATCTCATCTCCCCTTCTTGCTACTTTGCTCGCCCAGATAGGATTTTTGCAGACAGGAGTCTAATCCTTCAGCTATACTCTAGACTAAGAAGCTCAGTTGACTGCACTCACCTTAAACCATCTCTTTCACTCTCTTTGCCATTAGTAGCTCTTGTACTATCTCGATCTGCTGCCATCTGGCTAGTATCCCTATCTCTCTTCCTATCTTTATCTCCAAACAGTTCTCTGGAACCTGAAGGTTCCCTTGAATCTTCAACTCTACTCATAAGATCCAATCTTGAGGTTTGCTGCTTTTGGATGGAGTGGTGCGTTGGAGACAGCTTCTCGCCTTTACATATCACATTTCACATCTTCACATCGACCGTCGACCACTAGCATCATCAAACTCGGTTTAAGATGTTAGCCAACGCTCACATTGAAGCCTACGATCCATCAGAGTACATTCAAACTGTAAGTCATCCCTCAAACCTTCCTTACCTTCCTCCTCCTCCTCCTCCTCTCACACCTCCTAATCTCTACTCCCCAATCTCCAGGCGGTAACAGGTAATCGAGTCTCTCGACGATCCATCATTCTAGGGTCTGGGAACATCATTTTAGGAGGGAAATGTATTATTCATCATTCAGCTCTAGTAAGAGGTGATCTTAAAAGATCTGCTTCTACTACAGCCACTTCTCAGCAAGGGACTACTACTACCTCGGTTGTGATCACTATTGGGAGGTATTGTGTCATGGGAGAGGGAAGCGTGATAAGACCCGCCTATAAAACATACAAAGGGTGAGTTCTGGGAGAAGATACGAAGGAGGTGGGGAGGTGGGAGGGGAGAGGGAGAACAACACTTCGGAGGCGGGTTGGAAAAGGATACCTCTGTCTTTCTTTGACTCTTCCTGAGAAGTGCAGTTTGAGAAGAAAAACAGGCAGATGAAAAGCGACGTCTTCAATCTATCATCAATCTTATAGAGCAACCTATCCAACCTTATCTTTCACCAGAGTCTTCTCTTACTACCCCATGAAGATGGGAGACCACGTTCACGTAGGTTCGAATACAATCTTAGAAGCTGTCATGGTTGGTTCGCATGTTGAGATTGGGAAGAATTGTGTCATTGTAAGTTCTCTCTTTCTTTCTTTGACGTCCCCTTGACGTCCCCTCTTTGACAATCTCTGACGATCTCTCTTTCTCTTTGTCTTCAATTTTCAAAGGGCCGATTCTCAATCATCAAAGATTGTGCCAGAATTCTAGACGGCACGGTTCTGCCTCCTAATACGGTAGTTCATAGTTGGAGTATTTGGGCTGGTTCTCCTGGTAAGCTCAGCTTCTCTCATCACTTTCTTTGTTTTTCTCTTAGACTGACGTTCGATGATGTCTTCTCTTTCTCGATCAAACAGGGCGACAGATTGATGATTTGGAAGAAACTTGGATAGAACAGTGGAACGTGAGTCGTAATTCTCCTTTCTCTTCTTTCGGCATGCACATTTGATCTCTTCCCTTACTATTGAATTTGATTTCCATCGGGTTTTGCAGGCCCAAACGAAAGACTACTACAGCAGATTCAGGCCGAAACCTGTTGCTTCTACTACTTCTTCTGTTTCTAGGGCTCGTTAAAAATGAATCCGAGCTCTTTGGTGGGCAAGTTCTCGCTTCTTCATCATTTGTACTTCTAGAATCTCTTTTCAATCCATCCAAATGTCAAGTCTACGCACTGAGGTTCATTGAGGTTGAAGAGAGCGCGGAACCCCGAATCTGCGCATCCGTGGTTGGAAGGAAAGAAGATTGGTCTCGGACAACCTTTCTTCCTTCAGATCTCTTCCTTCTCTCAACTTTGCATGGCTATTCCAGTACCTTTCTCGAAAGTCAGAGAGAAAATCAAGCAACTTTTCAAACACGTACACCGTGAGATTGACATTGCCGACTTAGAACGTCCCAGGAGTCGAGTACTTTATGCCGGTATGGCTGAAGATCTACTTTACTATTTGGAAGATGGCCCAGTAATCAGTTCCTTCAAAGAGATCAAATTCCCTCGCATTCACGTCAAATCCCAGCAAATTAAATCCATGACATTCGATTTCTACCCACAAGTTGATCTAGAAGGGTTTGTTGACGACGACTTCGTAGATGACTTCTTGCACTGAGAGGTGGCAACAGTTCTGCTTCACGAATCGTCTGACGACTTGGCGATGTTTGACCCGAAGACAGAAGTGCTGTGGTAGAGTGAATGGTGTAGTTACTGACAATCTACATAGAACTCGTTCTAAATGAGCGAATTTGTTGTCGTTGAGTTTCAAAACAGTGGTTTCCAAATTTAACCCCCTTGTTTCCATCCCGGCCGTCGAAGGAGATGAGTTGTTTCTTTGGGCGCCGTTCCGTCCACTTCTATATTGAAATGGTTGGATGATACTTTCTTTCTTCTATCTTTCGATCGTCGAACCATTCCTATCCTTTATTCCTCCTGGTCTTCCCTTTGACAGAAAAGACGCTGGCAGCTTTCAAACTTGAACCCCCTCTTCACTAATCTAGGCCAGTTCGGATCACTCCGCTGCTTCGCTCACTTCTTTCTTCCAATAACCTTCCAAACTACTCTTCTAATCCCTCCAAATCAACATTTGATTCCTCCTCGTCAGCAGCAACTCTCAATCGAAGGAGCAAGTCAACCAACCTTGGCTTGAAACGATGCAGCTCCTATCAACTCTTTCAGCGGTTCTCCTATCGACACTCCCTCTTCAATCCATCGCTTCCAGCGTCAAATTCAATAATCATCATCCAGAAACACGACAGATCAACGGTGGAGGGCAGGGAGATCCAGGTGTTTATCCAGGTGGGACTGACGCTGCTGAAACAGGCTGGAGAGCTCTACCCAGTGTGACTGGAGCGACGCTCGATACTACGACCTTTGTGATTGGGAATAGCCAGGCCGTATTGGTGAGTACAGAATGAGATTCAGCATCAGCGGTGGGAATTGGGAAGGGTTTGGGTAGAGAATGTCTTGCTCTAGAACAACACCAAGTTATATAATCATGAGAAGCTCAATCTTGTTACCTTCCTTTCTTTGAATAGACTGCATACGTTACAGCAGATTTTGATCCATCCAAAATCAAGCGAGTGGTCGTAGAGTTTCCAGGAGAGAATCGAGATGCTTGGAATCAAGTGAGTTGTCCTTCCTCTTTGTCGTTCTCCGTGCCTTCCAGCACCCACTCACTTAAGACACTTCCTCTTTCTTTTATTCACTAGTTCTTATACATGGATCTAGCACTAGATCGAGCTATTCAAGGAGGAGAGGTCAAGAGAGAAGAGGTGGTGATAGTCGCTCCAATGCCTTTTACCCTCCTCGACTACGGAGCCTATCCAGCTGATACAGCAGAGCAACCAACTTCAAACACTCTCATCTGGGACGATCAAGCATGGGGAGATGGATCTCTTGCAGTCTATCCAGCCAACTCAAACGTCTCCATGTTCTCAGCTTTAGATTCAGTAGTAGATCACTTCCTCAACACTGACGATTTCCCAAATCTGGTTACCATGGTCATTGGAGGATTCAGTCTTGGAGCTCAATTAGTTCAAAGGTATTCAGTCTTCCGAAATCCAGTTTCAGCTCAAGAAGACAAACTCAAATATTGGATTTCAAGTCCTGCAAGTTTTGTTTATTTCGATGATAAAAGACCTTCAAAGTTTAGTAAGAAGAAGTGTCCTACTTGGAATGAGTATAAATATGGTTTAGATGGTATTTTACCTACTTATTATGAAGCTAATGTTAGCTCTAGTAATAGCACAAAGAGTTCAAGTAAATCTATTTCTTTAAGTAAAGCTGCAACTAAAGATCTTTTGGACCGAAATTTGGCCAGAAGAGTTGGTTATGCTGTTGGATTGAGAGATAGAATTAGTGGAGATCCTAGATGTGAAGCTGATGCTCAGGGAAGAGTTCATGTGGTTAAAATGGAAAATTGGTGTGAAGAGGTTCTGCCGGAATTGAATGGTGGGGCATTCCCCGCTAATAGTACCATCGATTACGTCAAGTCAGTACAGATGAGATTGCTTTCATTATGTTGAGTTCTTTGAATCATGCAGCAGCGGCATGTATGGAGATGCAGTAAACAAAACGGAGAAGAAACCGACTTGCTTAACTCCCGCTTTCTCTCGCGTCTTCCTCTACTCACTTCTTCTCTTTTCTTTACTTATCAGGTACATTAGGCACGAAGATTTCAGAATGATTCAATCCGACCCAGGAGTTCAACGTCTATTCTTAGATGACTATTCGTCCACCTCAACTTCTGCCGCCGCACCTCCTTCGAATGGAGATGTCAGTGGTTCACCAAACAACGCCACTGATTCCAATGGTGTCAACAGTCCAGTCGATCCCAATTCAGATGAGAGCTCAAGCTCTGCCTCCTCAACGATTGGAACGGGCAGGATCGGTTTGGTAGGAGGACTTTTGATGGTCGGAGTCGCAAGTTTGATTTAAGGAAATTAGCTAGACTCAGCTCCGATGATCTTTTGATCTTTTGATTCAACGTTCAAGATTGTTCGAATTGTAAATAGCCACCGAGGAACGTATCCTTCGTCTTAGGTCCTCAATCCATCAAATCAGCTGAAAGCTGGGTCCCTTCAGGCTTCTATTCCTCACTCTCACTCAGACCATCCTCAACATCGTGTTCACTCCTTCCTGCTCTGCTCGTTTTTTAGACTCTCCAATCAATCAGTTCCCTCATTCTCTCAGTGCCATGATGTAAATACGAACGATTTAGGATATTACCTCAATACTTTACTTCTTCTCTACTGCTCTTTCTTCGTACGGACATTGTTCTTTAATCTAGATCTCATTCGACTCTATGTTCATCTTCAAACGTGTCTGTTTACACGCTTGACTCTTCAAATTCAATGCCGCTCAGACGTTCAAAACCATTTTCTCGATCTCGAGAGAAGTTGAAAAGTGCAAAATCAAAAGAAACCAAAGATGTTAAGTTTGAAGCGACAAAAGGAAAAAGTGAACCCCACGAGATCCTACTCTGTCTGCCCTCCTCGCCTCCTCGTTCCGATCCAGCGAGATTCCCCCCGGTCTAAAGCGAACCCGATATCAGCCATCAATCTAGATCCTTTTTAATCAGGAGTTTCAGTCAGCGCCACTTCGCTACTACTTTAATTCTCATCTGTCGTTTCATTGAAGCGTGGGACGTAAGTTCTTGAAGTGTTAGCCGCAATGAGTTGACGAAGTAGACCAGAAATCTGTAGAGAATTTGAAAGAAGAGACCTCATGGGGGGTCTAAGTAAAGCTTGGAGATTCTACTAGTCATTAGATGGGTCACTCAACTCCATGTGCATTAGATCTTACTTCTTGTCATCGAGTGCTTTTTTCTCCTCTTGCTTCTTAGCTTCCTGTAAAATTGCCTCTTTCTCTTCCTTAGCCTCTTTTGCCCTCGTCTCCCTCTCTTCAGCTTTCTTCTCTAACCATTCCTTTTCTGATTTAGACATAGTGACTGTTTTGAGTGACCTTTCTTCAACCAAACACTTCCAAACTAAATCCGCGAATTCTTCTACAGAAAGAGAGTCCAAGTCCTTCCATTGACATTCTGCTCCAAGGTCTAAAGAGTCATCTTTAGATGTGGCTATAAAGAGAGGATGATAGGAGAAGTGACCTTGAAAGTAAGATTCCTCTCCATAAGAGCCTGCGATGTGTGACTTGATATTTGTCTTGAGCATCTCAGTTGCTCATCGTGAGCTACGTTGGCTGTAAACGAAAAACGATGAGGCAGTTCCTTATTTCGTATCCCACCTTCTATCAGCAAGGCAGATGTTTGCTCCACACAGCCTCAGGGTCGTTCTTGTATCGGATGAATGGAGAGAGTAGAGGAGAGAATAGAGGAGAGAATAGAGGAGGGAATTCTTCCATTCATGTCCTTGAGTAACAGTAGACAAGTCAAGGTCCACGTATTTGCGTTAAGCGAGTAATCTAGGATAGAGGATTTCAGGTCCATTGGAATTGATGTACAGCGATTTGAGATGGGCTTCGAGGCCATCCAGCGACACGACAGGTTGATAGACTGGGCCACTGAACTCGAAACGCCAATGAGGGAAACCGAGACTCCTGTCAATCTTTCCTTGAGAGATGCTTGGGAACCAAATAGAGGAGGCAAATGAATCCTTTTGATGGGCTGGACGAGAATCTGGCAGGAGTTGAAATTCTCCGTTTGTGGGAATATCTTCCAGGGGAGCGACTACATTTGAGCTGAGGCGACTGAATCTTTCCGGCAGCTCATCAAACTGGAGGAGATAAATGCTGTTGTTGTTGGAGAGGTAACAGAGGGATGCGACCGACAATATAGAACAACCTCGTGAATGGAGAATGATGCGCAGAAAACAGGTATCCCCTATAGCACCTGGCCCACGAAGCTCTGAGGGGTCCAATCGGGTAAAATAAGATGAGTTCCCCGGAACCTCGAACGACTCACTGTTTCAACTTCACACAGCGTTGCCCCTCTCTTGCACTCTTCACTCCTTCTTTTGTCTCTCTTCTCAGCTTGGTTCTTTTCGTAGCGACACAATCTCGAAACTCTCGTCCATTAATCGCACCATAATACTGTTAAAAATATCGATTTCGGGCTGTAGAAGAAGAGAGTTAGAAAACAAACGCGAAAGGAACAAACCGGTATCGGAACTCTTATCTAACATAGCGATTCATGAACCTGTTAAAGAAGGAAAGGAAGAGGTGGAATCAATCAGCAACTTCTATAACTTGCGATGTTTCTTTTGTGTAGTGAAGGATTGTAGATAAATGTGGAAGGAGCGCGTGAGATCGCAATGTAGAAGCCAAAATACTCACTTCTTGTGGAACTCAGTCCTAGTCAAATCGTTGATGAAACCTTTCTTATCTCTACCATCATTCCCTGCTGATTGATTCTTGAAGATGACGTCTAAATTGGGGAGCAGAAGAGGCAATGGGAAGGGAAAGGAGTGGATAAATTGATTGTACCAGAAAATTCAAGAGACTCCTACGAGAACTCAAATTCTAGCTCTCTGCCCATCAACTCCTCCCCACCACTCCAACAGAAGAACGGAAGGTAGCATATATTCCAGCTCCCCTTCCCTCCGACCCTATCCCTCCCCCGCTTCCCTCCCCTCACCAATACTCACCATCATCCCATCTCCTCTTAACTTCAAACCCTCCCCCACCAGTCCCTCCTCCACTACCACCTCCTCCACCAGTCTTTCCACCTCCCATGGCTCTCTCCAAATTCAACAGAGGATTCCCTCTAGCGATCTCTTCCTCTCTATCCAACTCTTCAGTTTCATTCAGTTCTCTAGATTGCCTTGCTGCTTCTTCCGCTCTTTCTCTTTTGATCTTTTCTAATTCTGCTAGGAGAAGCGCTGTGTCATCTTCTTCGTCGTCGTCGTCGTCTGAGTCTGAAGAGTCGGAGTCGGAGTCGGCGCTGAGGGAGAGGAGGGGAGTGGGAGAAGAGGGAGAGAGCAGACAAGAGATGGAGAAAGAGAAGGAAAGGGGGGGGGAGGAAGGTTAGAAATGCAGTAAATCGAAGATGCTTGAGGCAATAAGTTGGTTGCTCATGAGATCCAACAGTCATGAGATCCAACAGAGGCTGTAGTCTGAGGAGCAATGGCTCCGGAAGTGTGGATTCAAGATGGAACCTCTACTCACTCTGGATTAACAGCTTTTCCTTTTCCCTTTTCCAAATTCCCGTTTCCATTTCCATTTGAGTGATCATGATCTTGGTCATCATCATCATCATCTCTATCCAACCTACTTGCCTCTACCAATTTCAATCTTTTCTGTTCTCTCTCATCCACGAGCTCCTCCTTGTCTTCCTCTTCAGGTTGCAATCCTTGTTCCTTTCTCTTCTTATTTCTAGCATCTTTTTCAGCTTTCTCCAATTGAGCTTTCAAATCTCTTCTATCAGTTGAATGGCCATCCTTTTGAGCTGGTTGTCTGAACTTTAACCTTGTATGAGCAGCCATTGACTTTGCAGAAAAGTTCTTTGTAAGATGTTTTGAATCAGATTTTCCCACTGCTGGGTCCCATGTTGGTCGATGAGCTGTAGACATGGCTAATAGGAACAGAAATAGATGCTATCCTGAGAAGTTGAGGATTGGATGGATTGGGAGGAAAGCAAGAAGAGAGACTGCTCTCACCCTCTCACCCACCAACAAGGATTAAATCATGAAGACTTCTTTATTCTCGATCTCAACTTTAGCATTAGTTTTAGTATCACCGATCTCAGCTAATAAAGGAGCTGAACCAACTGAGCTACAAATTGGAGTAACTCATAAAGCTACTTCTTGTCCAATCAAATCTCAATCTGGTGATAAGCTTTCCATGCACTACACTGGAAAACTCTGGGATGGTACTAAGTTCGATAGCTCTTTAGATAGAGGTACTCCTTTCGACGTGAGTATCCTCACCTGATAGCCTTGCTTGCTTGCGGGGACAAGACAGGAAAGCAAAGTCAAGGAGATGTTCGCTCATTCACCAATCTACCATTCTTAATCCCAGTTCACAATCGGCACTGGGCAGGTAATCAAAGGTTGGGAACAGGGTCTATTGGATATGTGTGAAGGTGAAAAGAGAAAGCTAAAGATTCCTTCTAAACTCGGATATGGAGATCGAGGAGCTGGGGCCAGTATTCCCCCTGGAGCTACTTTGGTCTTTGATGGTGAGTCATGCTTTGCATATGGTATCTCTTAGGTAGTGGTTCAGCGAAAAAGAGCGAAGGTCTTCTTGGGACAAGAGCGAGTGGAATCATGGAGTAGTGGAGCTCGCTGCTGGAGATGTAGAAGGTCTCCAACTCAGGCTGTCCTTTTCATTAGCCTCTTAATTGGGGTCTAAAGATGATATTTGTTCATGGGTGAAAGATGGATTTCGCTTGTTGGAAGGCAAGATTGAATTCTAAACCTTCCTTCTCTCTCTACCCTCCCGCTATCAGTCGAACTTCTCGGAATCTCAGGCGCAAGTGCTGATTCAAGACGTGCTTCCTCTGGAGTTGCTAAGGAGGAACTTTAAATCCACCTTCATCACCCCCGGGAAATGAAATCAAAGATGGTCAAGTGGAAGAGCATAAAACAAAGCTTTTGAAATGAAGGGCGGTGATTCGTTTCTCGAATCTTTCGGTGTATCCTTGCATGCTAGATAGAGGAATATGATTCTCTGGACTAATACTTCATTCAACGAGTAACGTAACGCTTTGCTCCTTCCAGCAGTGGAAGCTTCAGATCTGTTGAACCTTGAGAAAGTCTGGCGTTGTGAGCGAGATTTCATTCCGATGAGTAGAGCTTGCAAACCAAAGGATTCGAGTAAAAGCTAGAACTTATGGTTCTATCTTCGAGATATGGCAACATCGAAGGCAAGTAAGCTGCGAGGAAGGTAATAGAGGGCTAGCCAAAGTATACTGTTGGCCTTCGCTGACGCGAGTGCTCGAACTACATCGACCAAGATGAATCTGATCCCCTCTCCTACTGAAAACGTTTGAGTGTTCTGAGTGAGATGCTCATCAAGTTGGCTGACGTCAATACTTCAAGAATCAAGACCTCAGGCACCTGTCGGAATGTGAAACTGTCGACTGGAAAAGAGAAAAGTCAAATGAAAGTTGTTCAAGGCCTCGCAGATCTAGCTTGCACAAAGGTGAAGTGAGATTCAAATTAAACAAGTCGTTCCATGATCGCTTTTGGTGAAAGGAAAAACTCTAGGAGTCAAGGTTCCTCTATTTTCTCTGATACTTCACGAGCAACTTGGGATATAATCACGCTTGCTATTGGTTAAAATGAATAAACTTGAGTGAAAACTGAGGACAAAAGGAAGATCTCAAAAAACCCCTAATATAACTCCTCAGCCATCTACAATCGATCTATGACTTCCTTCTCTTCACCGACTCCCTAAATCATTTGTTTCAATCAAACCCATACCCCTCGAAAAATCTGGGTTAATCCTCACAGCCATACACCTCTCTAGAAACTCTATCCCAATCGCTCCCCTCAACTTGAAACATTCCAGCATATTCTCTTTCTAAATGATGAAATCTTTTTCCGACAATCACTAAACTATGTAAAGCCCCACCAAATTTCTTTAGAGCAAGTTTTTCATTCCTTTGATTCTTCAGATTTTCAATCTCTGATTCTGATAGAAGTTCCTCGTCAATGTCTTCCTGGTCTTCGAGAGTTTCTCCATTTTGAAGGGTTGTACCGTAAGTCAGAAGTTCCCCAAGAGTTCCTGAAAGAATGAATTCATCTTCTGAACCCATACGACATAAGGCTACTGCTAGAGTTGAAGAAGATGAGAGATTGTAGGAATGTAAAGAGGAAGAAGAGGAGAGGTTTGAAGACGCTGTTAAAAGTTGAGAAATTAATTGAGGGATTAACATGTATCTTGGAGGTTGATATCGTTCGATTCCTCTGATGAATTTAGAAAGATATGATGAGGACCATAGAACAAAGAAGTTGAGAGAGAAAACGAAATGAGCAAAAAGGGCGATACTTAAGAAAAGAGATGTGAAGAATTTCAATTCCGCTCACCTAGCCATATCCTTCTCACTCTGTTCCCTAACCTTAATATCTCCCAACAAAAGCGTATGATTTCCAATTTTGTTGTTTTCCAAAATCCTCTCCAACCAAGAATCAGGTTTCCAATTATCAGTCCAAAAGGGTACTGAAACGGTTTGACCGAAATTGTAACCTTGTAAACCAGTTGAACCTATAGCAGTTGAAATACTCGCATTATGAACTACTACCACTTTGATTGGAGGAGTTGATTTTCTAGCTCTTAGAATTAAATCTGTATGAGTTGTTGCTGAAAGTGGATCACCGACTACTAAAAAACTGACATTGGAAGTTGAAGCTAAGGAGAGAATTTCAGACGATTGGAGTTCTACTACTTCTCGATGAGCTAAAATTATTGATTTCCCGTAAAGTGATTCCTAGGGAAGAGAAGGAAGGGAAGGAAGATGAGAGAGAGAAGGCAAGGCAAATGAGATTGAAACTTACCAGTCTTTTTTGATAATCTTTGACCATCAAAATTGAAGTGTAGGCTTCCAAGTAAACTTTTTCACTTGATTTCACGGCTTCTAAACCTTTTAAAGTGATATCCGACTCATCACTCAATCCCAATCCAATCACGAATAGAACCATCTTAATCTTAGTTAGGAAGAAGAAGAGAAGAGAGAGGAGTCGCGTATTTTGAACTTGCTCTCTCTCCAAGACTCCAACTGGAATCTTCCTCTTGAACGTTGATCCTCCCATCACTAAACACTAGATCACTACCAGTACCTGCACGATGGCACTAAAAGTACCCAAAGCAGGAGGACCTTCACTATTCAAAGATGGATACAAGCAAATGCATGGGATTGAAGATGCAGTCTTAAGGAACATTCAAGCAGTTAACGAATTATCAGATATAGTTAGAACTTCCTTTGGACCAAATGGTAGAAATAAGATGGTAATCAATCATTTAGAAAGGCTATTCGTCACTTCAGATGCTGCTACTATCATTAGAGAATTAGATGTAGTTCATCCTGCTGCTAAATTACTAGTAATGGCTTCTCAACAACAGGAAGCTGAAATGGGTGACGCTACTAATCTAGTACTGATTCTAGCTGGTGAATTGTTAAAGAAGGCTGAATATTTGATCACGATGGGTTTACATCCTACTGAGATCTTACAAGGGTATGAAGTTGCTAGGGACAAGTGTTTGAAGGAATTGGAGAGTGAGTACCAGCAAGTGGAAGAAGGTTCAAGAAGATTGGGAAGGAATAGGCAAAGGCTCTGTTGGAAGGTCGCATACAAGGCACAGATTGATCACTGTTGATCATTTAGAGATCATCAGAATCGATTGGAAGGGCCACTGTTTCAGGGAAGCCTTCTACCTAGCTCCATCTTCTAACCTTCTTCTACTCTCCTCCTCTACCCTTTCCCCCAGCTCTATCCGTCGCAACCCTCACCACTCCACCAACAGTAGAATCCCTAGCCTTAGCTCTGCGTCCATCTCTAGCCTCCAAACAATACGGAAACGAAGATCTCCTAGCCCCACTAGTAGCTCAAGCAGTCTCCTTAGTCCTACCTTCCAACAGCTCCTCAACCAAAGGAGGTTCCCCTCTAGCCGATTTCTCAGTAGACAATGTCAGAGTGGTCAAGATCATGGGAGGATCTTTATCAGAATCTCGAGTTTTAAGAGGAATGGTCTTCGGTCGTATGCCAGAAGGAACGATTCGATCTTCAAAATCAAGTAAAGTCGCAGTCTATACTTGTGGAATGGACATTTCTCAAACTGAAACCAAGGGAACTGTTCTTCTGAATAACGCAGAAGAATTGTCCTCTTTCTCAAGAGGTGAAGAACAACAATTGGAAAAGATTATCAGAGAGATTTCAGATTCTGGAGTTAAAGTGGTTGTGACTCAATCTACAGTTGGTGAATTAGCTCTTCATTATTTAAATCGATTTGATATTTTGGTGGTTAAGATTTTGTCCAAATTTGAATTGAGAAGGTTATGTAGATTGGTTGGAGCAACTCCTTTAGCAAGATTAGGAGCTCCATTACCAGAAGAAGCTGGTTTTGTAGATGCCGTTGAAACTACTGAAATTGGTGGTGATAGAGTCACAGTTTTCAGACAAGAAGTTGATGGGAAGGGCGGGAAATCTAAGCCTAAAATGTGCACTGTGGTTTTAAGAGGTGCAACTGCAAATCATTTAGATGATGTTGAAAGAGCTGTTGACGATGGTGTCAATGTTATCAAGGCTCTAACAAAGGATCCTAGATTAGTACCTGGGGCTGGTGCTACTGAACTGGAATTGGCAAAACGTATCGCTGAATTAGGTGAAAAAACTCCTGGTTTAAATCAACATGCTATTAGGAAATTCGCAGAGGCTTTGGAAGTTGTCCCTAAAACTTTGGCTGAGAATGCTGGATTAGATGCTACGGAAGTTTTGAGCATTCTTTATGCAAAACATTCTGGTGATAAAGGTGCTGATGTTGGAATCGATATTGAGGTGAGTTTGTTTGCTTCTCCCTTGTGGTGTTTCCCCTATTCTTGAGCCATGACAGCTGATCGATCTTTTTTCATCCATTTCTTTCTGTCTCTCCTCTTCAAGAATGATGGACTCAAGACTTCTGACTCTGATGGAACTTGCTCTGCTACCTCTCGTCAAATCTTAGACGTTCTAGCCGCCAAATACTGGGCTATAAGATACGCAACTGGAGCTGCTGTGAACGTGTTGAGCGTAGATTCGATCATCATGGTGAGTCTCAAGTCTAGTTCTCTTTCTACAAACATCACCTCTTTCGAACTTTAAGTGACTGACCCTCCTTTCTTCTTGCTTTCGAATCAGTCCAAGCCAGCCGGTATCAAAGCTCCTCAGCATAACCCAAACTGGGATGATGATTAGTCTGTTCAACCTTCTCCGTTTTCTCATCCACTGAAAAGGGAAACATTCTTAATCCTAATTCATCGTACAATATAAACCCCAAAATTCAATAGAAGATCCTAGCACCTCTGTTTCTCTTTTCTCTCCTTGAAAAATTGATGCACTGATGCTGGTTCTCGATGATGACTGTAATACTTGCTACCTTTTCTTTCTCGATTACTATCCCCATGCCAAACCTAGCATCGCTTCTGGTCTGACGATATCAGGGGCCTGGAGGTGGGGGTGGGCCAATCTTCTCGAGGAACTTGCCTCTTGTCCACCCTTCCTCCAGCCTGCATCTTTAATCGCACTGGCCCATCATGTCTAAACTAGATTTGATCAAGATGGCCTTCACTCGACCAGACGAGTTAAAAGCTATGATTTCTTACAAAGTTTGGAGAGATCCATTGAATTCCATCACTCAAGATCCTCAGGCTTCTGGTTGGGATAGAGAACAAATGAAGATTTGTTGGAAATTCTTGGATTTGACCTCAAGAAGTTTCGCTGCTGTTATCAAGGAATTGAAGGGTGAACTGAGTAGAATCGTGAGTTCAGCAACTGCATTCCTTGAGAAGGATTGAACTGACAGAGCCAAGCAACAGGGAAGGGAATGCAGCGAGCAAGGAAGGAGATCTTAAGACAGAAGCGAGGCAGCTAAGCAAATGAATGCAGCTGGAGGATATCTCAGCAGAGCTCAACTACTACCTGTCTGTGCTTAGATGGGAGATAGCTGATGCCTTACAGAGGTCGGACTGAAGAAGGACCAGCCGGATAGAAGAACAGAGAGCAGCTGGTCCTATCCCCCACCACCTGTCAAGTTGACAGCACTTTCTGGGGACTGAGTGCTTGAAAACTATCTCAGAAGCAGCAAAGAGATGGGAAGGGAGAGAACAATGAGAGGATAGATAGAGGCTATCTAATTGCAGCTTCCACCTCGCCCCATCGCCAATTTCTTTCTCGGTTCGATTCTTAATCTGAGTTCTATGTTTCCCTCTTTTTCACTCTTCCCTCAGATTTGTCTGTTCTACCTCGTGCTCAGAGCCTTGGATACGATCGAAGATGATATGACCATTCCAATCGAGAAGAAAGTTCCTCTTCTGGTCAACTTCCACAAGATTCTTTATCAAAAAGGTTGGAACTTTAAAGAAAGTGAGTCTGAACGAGCTTCACACAAGGACAAGTGAGAGTAGGGCAATCGACCAGGGAGCGAGATTTCTCACCACCTTCCTCCCTCTTCGCAGGTGGGCCAAACGAGAAGGATCGTCAACTTCTAGTCGAATTCGACAAGGTGATTGAAGAGTTCCATCTTCTAGGATCTGGTTATCAGACTGTCATCGCCGATATCACAGCAAAGATGGGAGGAGGAATGGCAACTTACATTGAATCCTCAGCTTCTGAAGCTCACGTAGAAAGATGGGCAGAATATGATTTATACTGTCATTTCGTCGCAGGTTTAGTAGGAGAAGGTTTATCACGACTGTTTTCAGAATCAAATCTAGAAAGACCATGGTTAGGAGCTCAATTAGACTTGTCGAATCATATGGGACTGTTCCTTCAAAAGACCAACATTATTAGAGATTACGCAGAAGATGTTGAAGAAGGTAGACATTTCTGGCCTAGAGAATGTTGGGGGAAACCGATTTCTGAAGGTGGTCCTGGTTTCGAAACTCAGAAAGATGTTTGTAGAGGAATCAAGGAAACTAGTAAAGGTAGTGGGAAATTCGAACCTGTTGGAGAAGATGGTGAAAGAGGAATGCAAGTTCTTAGCACTATGCTACTAGACGCTATTTCTCATTCTACTAAGGCTTTGGATTATTTGACTATGTTGAAGGAACAATCCGTCTTTAACTTCTGTGCTATTCCTCAAGTCATGGCTATCGCTACTCTCGACGCTATGGTTTGCAATCCAAATGTTCTAAGGAAGAATGTCAAGATCAGGAAAGGTCAAGCTGTCAAGGTTAGTGGTTCGAGCTCAGCTCTCTTTGAGATCCAGATCTATCGTGCTAGGAACCTGTCGCTGACACTTCTTCTCTACTCGTTTCCTCTGCTCTAGCTCATCCTTCACTCAGTGAACCCTCGTGACGTCTCCTCTATGTTCCGTGATTTTGCTCGCTCCATTCACAGGAAGATTCCAGCTACAGATGCTAACTTCACAAAGTGGTCGATAGAACTCAGTGCTGTGAGTGTTACGAGAGATCGCTTTCTCTCCCCTCCTTTCTCGAATCTAGGATTCTGTCTTTAATCATCAAACTCTTTCACTTCTTCCCTCTCAGATTGAGGTCTGGTGCGAATCCCACTATCCATCTTTCGTCCAAGCCGTGCAAGGATCTACATCCGATGTCAGGACCGAGGCAATGAAGCGGTGGGCAGCTCAACGTAAAGAGCTAGCGATCATCAAACGTCGTTCAGCTGACGCAGGTGCTGTAGCAAGAGCCAATCAGGCTGCCGCTCAAGGAGATTTCAGATCTAACATGACTCCAGAAGAGAGAGAAGAAATGGACGCTAGAGATAGAAAGGAAATGATGACTTTCTTCATCATCATCATGTTGGGTTTGACTCTGTTCATGGGTCTGGTGGTCTTCTTGAGTTGGTATGTCATGGTGAGTATCTAGAAGAAGTGGACGGGAATTGAAGAAGAGCAAGGATCTGGATCGACGCTGATGACCTTTCTTCTTTTGGATCTCTTCTTACAGTGGTACCTTACCCAAGACACTACCGATCCTTTCAGTCTTCAAATCACAAACGCTGTTCAGGGTTTCAAAGCAATGATGTTGGGATTGGTCGCCAAGTCTGCAAATCTCGTCAGAGGTGGGGCAAGTAAAATCGAATTATAGTCGTTCCCTTAAAGTCTTCTCTTTCTCTCGAACCTAGAACGACTCTTTGTCTATAAACTCAAAATGCTAATCCCCGAAGTCCTTTTTCTTTGTCCGTTATTTTTCCAACTCTGCTTCTACTCTTTCACCTTTTGAGAAATTCAATCTTCCTTGCTCTTGTTTGAGAAGTCGCAAATGTTTTCTCGGCAGTAGTCAGTGGTGAAGGAACTCCGCCATCCAACCGGAGGAAAGAGCGAGCGTTGTAAAGGACTGAGAAAAGAAGAAGTCTCGTAATTTCAAACGGAGAGGTATATAGAACTTGGTAATCAATCTTCTTCACTTTGACATCCCACCGCTGGAGTTTCTTCTTCCCCTTCTCATCCCATCCCAACTAGTCCAAGTACCAGGACCAAAGTCGTTTCTTCCATTGGCTTGTAAGGCATCATCTAGAAGTCTCATGAGTCCGATTGCTTTCTCGTCTTCGAATGGTTTGGTGACCTGATTGAATTGAACGAGCAAGGAAGGGCGAGCTGATCAGCTCTGGCTTCGGAAGATGGAGATTCTTTATGTAAAAAGAGATGACCCCAACACCTTTCAACTCACCACTTGAACTCCGACAGGCAAACCAGCCATAGCTTTGGCATCGTAAATTCCTTTCCCATAAGTTCCATGCTGAATCAAAGATGATCTAGTACTCATTGGAGTTGTAGCGTTGAACTTCTGCCAAGTAGCTCTCAGAACTGCACTAGCATCTTTTCCAGGTCGTTTACCCTTTGGAGGTAAAGAGTCTAACAGAGGATCGACTCTGCAGACCGGTAGGACTGTGACTGTAGAATCTAAAACGTTGTGGAGGAAAGTTGCTACTGCCAATAGGGAGAGATCTCTGCAAGCTCCGTGTGGGATGGCTTTGAGAGAGGGAAGAGCGAGAAGGTGTGAGAGGAAGGATGGCGGAGAGAAGGGGCTCTGTGGCGATTCGACAGAACGTAGATTCGAGACTCACCAGGTACAGCTTGAATTGGACAGATGATACCATCCAAAGACAGCTTCTTCCAAATCCTTGCAGTAAAGTCCTCAGTGAACTGTTCCTTCAAGTGTGTGACTTCGTAGTACTTCTTCGCACTCTTTCTTCCAGCTAGCGTTGGGATAAGAGAAAAAGGTCTGTCTCGAAGAATGTATCTGAAGATGAAGATCAAGAACTTGCGAATGAAAGCTGGGAGTTTCCCAATAATGATTGCTAGATACAGTGACGGATCCAATCTATCTTTCTTCAAGTGAGAAGTTAACCCATCGAAGCCATCACTTGAAGTTAGACCCAAGAAGATCTTGGCAGATTCAGCAGCCATCAGTTCTCTTGGATCGATCTTGATCAATTCGACTTCAGGTGGTCCATCCTCTTTCTTTCCGTGAGCTTTCTCTAGAGCTTCTAGACACAGCTCAACAGCTCTGATGCAAGCTGGACTGGTCGTAGTTAAGCCGTCAGAGAAATAGTAGCCTAATCTGATAGTTTTTCTTGTCGGTGATCGCTGTTGAGCTGCTTCCAAGGGCTTGAGCCATTGAGGTCTTAAAGGACTTGGGATCATTGGCTCAGTTTCGAATCGTTCTTGAGCATCTGAAGCTGAAACAATGGAATCGGTTGAGGGATGAATTAGAGGAATGACTGAACGAATGATGAGCTCCAGGTCTGCTGCTGAACGAGTGATTGGAGCATATGAGACTTCAATCCCGTGGAAACCTTTCATTGGACTGAGAAGGTGCAAAAAAAAGTAATGAGTAAGTAATCAAATGCCGAGTTACAAATCGACTTGGGAACGTTCTTTACGCACGCTTTAGTTCCATTAGTGGGCCATCTTCCACCACTAGGCTTGATAGCATAGACCCCACAATATCCAACTGGAATTCTTAAACCTATAAAGAATGCAAAGGTAAATATCAGCAGCTGACCAAAGCTCTCTAAGACCAACGAACGATACTCACTTCCTCCGATATCAGACCCCCATCCAAGTGCACTACCGTCTGCAGCCAAAAGAGCAGCTTCTCCTCCACTACTTCCTCCACAAGCATGGTTCTTGGAATAAGGATTGGTAGATTGACCCCAGACTGGATTTCTGCTTTCGAAACTCAACATAGTTTGAGGTACATTGGTTTTACAGAAAGGGATACCTCCGAGATGAGAGCAAAGATTGACAGAAGCTGCTTCGGTCGTCGAAGGAGCATCGGCTAGCCAAGAGGAGTATCCCAGAGTGACTGGAAAGAGAGATGGAAAGAAGGAAGTGCAGGAGGATGACAGGTGAAATGAGATTGCGGAAAGAGTTCAGGTTCTGATCCGCTTCGTCACCCTTTGTCTTCTACTCACCAGAGGTTCCTTTGATTTGATATTGATCTTTAAAGGAGACTGGAACTCCATGAAGAGGACCGACGAGCTCCCCTGTGCTTGAGAAAGCTGCATCTAGTTCTGCTGCTCTAGAGAGAGCTGCTTCGAAGCAAACTGTGGACACAGAAATTGAGGCAGTCAAGGTTCAGATGAGTTGAAATCAGAGAAACTACTTCAACTGATTGTAGATTGAGCCTCAGCAGCAATAGAATATATCGGGTGCTCGAAGCTTGAGAAGTTGCTTTAGAGCTGGTGAAGTCCAGCACCTTCGATTGGAGGAGCTCTCTCCGTCCATTGGGTTGATCCTTGGACCAGCAGATTCCATATTTCTAGCTATAGAAAAAAGTAGGACATCATCTATCCTCAATGCCTGCGTCTGCTTCTTGTTCCTTTCCACCTTCTCCGGGCATGTCTCTCCCCGGGTTCTAGAAGCACCACTCCTAATACCGGCACCTTCTCTTCTTTGCAGAAGTCTTATACATTTCTAGCCCCAGTCCCAAAAGCTACTCACCTTCAGTCAAGCAGTTGGTCTCCCTCTGAGCTCTCCTAGCACCGCGAATGAAAGCACAAAGAACTCTTGTAGAAGTAAATTGACCGTTCTTGATACCTTGGGTCAAGCCAGAGATATCGCATCTTAAGATCTCTTCATCTCCAGGTTGAAGATCGATCTCTGTTGAAGTCAATTGATGAACGTTGGTAGCTAGGGTTTGACTTGAGGAGATAGGCTCAGAGGATGATTCGTCGTTTAAAGGTAGAGGATAGCAAAGAGCTCTATCTCTTGCAGAGACATGATTCTTGATGTCCGTTGCTGCTGACGAGAAGAACCACATTTGGGAAGATAGGATGGTTGGAGAGAAGGATCAAGGAAGAAGAGGGATCCGCAATCAGCTCGATCCGGAGAAGTGAATACCGAAGACGAGCGTGAATCTGAACAGGTCAAAGACTCAAAAACGAAAAGATGACTTGGTTCAGTTGTACCAGAACGACATGTATTAGTGAGTGCGAGAAGAATGACGCTGCAAGGGAATCTCAAGGCAAAGGAATCGGATTCTCTGGCATAATTTGCAGATTTCCAGAAAAAGTTCCAGGAAACAAATTGAACGGTCGTAAGCTCAAGAGGACTAGACAGTTGTTTGAAAGAAAACGAACCAGAGTACAGAAGAGGACTGGTGGCATGCAGACATCGAAAGAAGAAAGACAAAGTACAGAAAGAGAGGCTTGACGAGATGGAGCCACAAGTAGGGAGAAAAACGACTCATTACGGACTGGAAGACTTTATGCACCTTCAAATCAACAACCCTGAAGACGGAGGTAACCATTCTCTACTTCTTAGCTTTGGGGCATTAGGGTAGAAAGCAGCCTCAACTTCTTCGGAACCTGTTCGAAAGTCAATCTTCTTGAGCTCAGGGTAGTGAAATGAAGAGTAAGCTTGAAGCATCTCTCTAGAGAAGAACTTAAGGCTGAAGTCTTCTAAAAGTGGGAGCGAGATTGGATTTAGGATAAGTCCTTTTGCGTCTAAATTTGATATGACCATTCCATCATCGCTGAAGACTCCGTCATCTAGAAGGCATCGAGCAATTGAGTGACTGGAGCTTCTGAGGATCTGGAAGGCGGACTGATGAAAGACCATAATATCGTCACAGCTTGTGGGTTGATCATCCAGGACCAACCATAAATTGACTAAACCAGGGGGATAGCTTGAAGCAGCGAAGAATTCAAATAGGGCCAAATTTGAAGTGAGATGAAGAGTTCTCAGAGCTCGGAAGTTTAACCCTCCAAGAAAGCATATGTTGGAATCAGATGGTAGATAGACTGAATAGAGTCGAAGGTAGTCGAGAGAAGGAGCGTCGGCATTTAAAGAGGAGATGAGAGATTCAGCATCGGCAAATTTGTTCTCCTTCTCATTCAAGCTTTGCTACACTCTTAAATCCTTGAGCTTTTTGCCAATCCAGTTTGAGAAAGCTCGGTCCCAAACGATAGGAACTGAACATTGAGTAAGATGTAAATCCTGTAAATTCGAGCTGCAATTCCGTGGAACGAGAAACTCAAAATGTCCTTCTTCTTCTTCATCATCCTCTCCACCGTCTAGTCGTAGAGATTGGAGGTTTGAGCATGTAAAGATGAATTGAAGATAGCCCACCATGATAGATACACTAGAGGGTGATAGACGAAGTCTTTTCATGGCCTCTTGAGATCCTTTGTTCAGCTCCCCAAGAACTCACAATTCCACGTAGCTGTAGTCATCCTCCAACTGTTCAATATCTCCTTTGGTAAAACGTCTAATCTCCCGAATTAATCCCGTAAATTCAGGATCTAAATCTGACATTGAAACTCCCGAGCTGTCGAAAGCATCGATTTCATAGAGGGTCAAGACCATCGTCAGAGAAACGGCCTTCAGAGTCAACCAAGCTGAAGCCTGGATGTCCACTTGACTCAGTTGAGGAAATACATTGAGGTTTCGTAGAAGCGTAATGATCTGATCACCGATTCTCCATTCACTATCTGGGATCATGTCAGGATTCCAAACCCGTCCGTAGAAGTTAATTCTTTTCGTGGGTATGACTAGAAAGTTCCAAGATATCGAAGACGATAGAAACTCTGCTTGATGGCCATTCTTCAGAAGCCGAGTCTTTGTCATCTACGAAAGGAAACAGATGAATTGAAACGTCTTTGAGCTTGTTCTTGGAGAGGATTGAATGTCTGAGGAGCTTCTTGAATTCCTTTGGTATCTGCTTGCCTGGAAAGCTATCTTGTTCGTAGAACCTCTCGAGTTCCTCTGTATCTATGTCTTGATCTGTGATGGTAAAGAGGGTAGTGTCTGACTGTATGTATGCATTGCCTCCAAGCTCGGTTGGTGGCTGAAGAACGAGCTACGTTGACGTTTGAAAGCAAGCTGAAGATGTGAAGAAACAGCTCATTCGGAAGTAATCTTAGTGGATCTTTGAATCTAGAGCCCTCCATGTTTGACGAAGGAAGAGGTGGAAGAGTTGAGATGATTATGATTGAAACTCTGAGAGATTCGATGAGTGTTGGATGCCTGGGAGAGAAAAAAAAGGGAAGGTTCGCTTTGATGAGATCGTCTTCTGGAACGTCGATGATGAAGTAACTACCAACCAGATCGAAACAAGCGTTTGAAAGAGAAGGCTTGCAGCTTGCTGAAGAGTGATGGTCGGTGGAGAGAGAGAGAAACACATTCGAATTTCACGAAAGCAGCTTCTCTCCCACCCAGCACTACAACTATTCCATCCTCCTTCTAAAGTTTTCTCTTAACGCCAAAGTTCTATCCGTCAAGTATCATGCCATATCTAGATTCCAAAGGACAACTTCATCAATCAGCTCCTTTCCTTCACACTCTCCGACGTTTCCTAGCTTCGATTTGGTATTCAATTTCTCTCTTCATCACAACTCTCTATTCACCTGAAGCGAACAGAAGAGTCAGATCAAGAGAAGAGATCAGGTTAGATTCAAGAGGTGGTGGGAATGGTGGCAACCCGAGGAATAGGAGGATGGGAGATCTGCAATCTGGTTCTGGTCAGGTGTATAATGCTGCTGGTGGGAGTGCCAATAGTTGCTGTGGGGCGAAGCCCGTGTAATATTCTTCAATTAATCTATGAAATAGGTGAGCTTCAAATGACAGAGGAGTTGTGGTGAGGAGCTGGAGAGGGGATAGGGCAGTAGCTGGCGCAGCTCTCGAGAACGTAGACCATGCTACTGAGCTTAGGAGCAGGCTGGCGTTATTGGACCTTTGTCATCTTTCCTTAAGCTGCCTTTATTGATCCGGAGAGAGACGAGCGGCCGCCTGGCTCGAGCACTGAGCTGTCTTGTTGCCTGACAGCATGCGACCCCAGCTCAAGATAAGTTCCTGTCCAACCTCTCTAACTTCTGATATCCTTACTGACTTTGGATTCAGGTTATCTGCTTTTCTTTTCTTTTGCGTCTCACAGCTTTCTCTTCTCCGGCGTTTGAGGGTCTATACCCAACTCATCTTTGACTGTTTCCCCACTGCTATTTTTCTATCTTCTCTTCTTTCATCTCTTTGTGGCACTTCTTTCATTCTATGGTCTTGGTCCATCGTCACACCCACTCCTGCGCTTTGTACTTCTCTATTCATTTCTCGCTGGGCTCAGGCACAATTTCTCATCGTTTCTCAACTTGCAATCAGCTCTCTCTCTCCTCAAATCTGGCGTTTGCAGGTTGAAGATGCTGAAAGTTTCCTCCGATTGAAGACGTCTTCACCATCAGTAGAAGCTCTCAGCATCTGTCCTCGTTCAAGCTCTCAAGATTGAGAATCTTTTCCTTTCTTGTTTTGCTACGAATGAACCTCTCGCGAACGGACCTCTCACGTAGCTGATTTGGACGGATCACGGATGTATCGTTGTAAATCTCCATTGAAGGAAAGCCTAGTTTGGTTGGTAAATCGTAATCGAACAAAGTTAGAAGAAGATCGGATAGTATTCAGCTATTTATTAGGAGAACGAACCTACTTGCCTCAAAGAAACCTTATCCACAATGCTATCTCCTAGTCTGGATCTCTTTGGCAACGTTCTGTTCAACTCCTTCTACTGATTTTTCATTGGAGAGAAGCAGAAATTGGAGATGGCAGTTTGTGACGTGGAACTCGAGTGGAATCAGGGGAGAGCGGAAGGCGATGAACGGGCGGCGCGGAGAGAAGTGAGGCAAAGGTGCTGGAACGAACTTTAAATTGATTCTCTTCTTGAACATTCTATTCTCCTGAAACACATTCTCTTCTTTCCATTCCACTTCTAGTTTCTGCTTTTCACTTTCAATTTCAATTTTACATTCAAGACGCAAGAGAGACAAGACACCTGGAGTCGTCGCACAGCCTCAGCCAGCAGCCAGCAACGCAGCAAGAATGGAATCTTATCCTGCAGAGCATCAGGAATATGATAATGAAACGTCTATGAGATCCGGAACTCAATTCGATGAACTTGAAACTTTCTTAGACGCTCAAGATTTGATTCTGCCTGAATCCAATCACCAATTCCAAGAGGAGTCTACCTTCGCACCTACCTGTACCTCTTCTTCCTCCTCTCTCTCTTCTTCCTCTTCTCCCTCTTCTTCCTCTTCAGCTTCTTCACCTCAATCCTTAAATTTCAATTCAGAAATGTCCGTAGACGAAGAATTGAAGACACCAACTTTAGATTTCTCAGATCCAATCTCATCACAATTCAATCACCAACAAGATTCCAACCTAACCTTCGATTTTGATTTTGGTAACCCTCTCTCATTAAATGATTCATCTTTCAAGCTTGGCAACCCTTTTAATTCGAAAGTCAAACAAGAATTCCAACCTCAAGACGATGGAGAATCGACTGATTGGAGTCATCCCTCCACTTTCTCTTCGCTTTGGCCATCCCTCTTCAACAATGCTTCGACTAATCCTCAAGTTTTCAATCAAGATCAATGGGCTTTCAATGCTAGAATTGAAACTACTTCAGATAATTCTATCTCCCCTTCACTGATTGGAACTTCCTCAACTTCTTCCTCCTCTTCAGTTTCTTCCTCTAGTTCAGATCATGGTGGTGCGAGGGAGATCTCCTCTGCTTCAACTTCGACTTACAATACTCCTCCTCCACCTCCTTCAAAAAATTTACCAACATTAGAAAGTAAGGCTGGTCCAGCTGAGAAGAAGAGAAAGGTTTCAAGTAGTGGGGCAAGTAGATCTAACGGTACTTCAGAAGAAACCACTCCTGCAACTGCAAAAGCTGCTACGAGGAGGCAAAGTGGAGCTTCTGCGAATGCTGGAACAAGAGGGAAACGTAAACAAAGCAATTCTACTAACGCAGAATCAACTCCCAATCAACAGACATCAAATGATTCTTCGGGATCTCCCTCTGCTGCCTCTTCTCCAGTCGTTTCGACAAAGCCTCTACCAGTAGTAGACACTTCTGTCTCTCATTCTTCGCTATTTGTTCCTCCAGATGTAACAGGTTTATCCAAGAAAGATGCTAGATTGGTCAAGAACAGAGCTGCAGCTTTCCTCTCCAGACAGAGGAAAAGGGAAGAGTTCGGAGAATTAGAAAAGAAGACTCAAATCTTAGAGGGAGCTTGCAAAGCGATTTGGTCAGTTCTAGGAAGGTTGAAGGACGAAATTGATGGAGGCGAAAGAGTCGAGAAGATGATTAAGATCGAATTAGATAGAGCTGGTGAGAAATGCGGGGAAGTTTTGGAAGAGGTTTTAGGAAAGGCGAATAAAGAGGAGAAAGACCAATTTTCATCCCCTCAAGAAGAAAAGGGAAACAAGAAAGGTGGAAACAAAAAGGGAAAGAAGAGAGAAAGAGAGAACACTGTGGAATCTTCTTCATCTACTATTACCATGAACTCTCCTCCCCCTCCACCGCCTATCTCTTATTCTAACGAGGGAACAGATGAAGTTCAAGCTCTCAAAAATGAATTGAACCAGTCCAAAATTCAAAATTTAGCCTTACTGCGACAGCTAGCAGTCGAAAGATCTACCTCTAATTCTAATGAAAGTGGTGGTTTAGGAATGATGAACTTAATAAATGGCCAAGAATTCTCTCATTCGGATTCAGTTCTTCCTCAATCTAGTTCTGATCCTCACTCAATGGATCTAGATCTATCATTTGCCGGAACACAAAACGGTCCCTCATCTCAAGATCAAGCTCAACCAACTTTCTCTTATCCTTCCACTTTCGAGAATTCAATTCCTGAAGAATTCTCTACTTCAATCGATAATCCTTCTAGATTAAATCCACTCAAAAGGCCTCATCATCTAAGTCTTGCACCTTCTTTCACTTCTTCCTTCGGAAATGGTCCAGCTTCTCCTTTCTCGCTTTCAATTCCTGGAACTCCAATTCTTCACAATCAACATTTGAGCCCCTCAAGCAGTAACGAGAGGAATCCTATTGAATCTAGTTCAACCCAAAACCAGGGACAGAGAAAGACTGCTTCTGGAATGGCTTTGATGGTAATTTTGTTCAGTTTCGCTCTTTGGGGAATGCCCAGTGGAAGTGGAACTGAGAACGGAATGGGAAGGCTAGGCGGGAGTGGCTCGAGGTGAGTCTTTCGGAAGGATACGATCAAGAAAGGGCGGTGAAGAAGGGTCGAAAGTGATGGCATACATTCTGACTGATCACCTCCCTTTCCTTCCCACATCTCCTATTCTCTCGCTAATGCTTCCTCCGATGCAGTAGCACACCTTTCTCTCTCGGAAGAGTTCTGACATCCAACGCTCAAAACAGGAACCCCTCAAGATCCCAATCTCCTTCAGGCAGTACGCCTTCATCCCATCTCTCTTCCAAAGATTTACATCTTTCTGTCGAAGATGAAATAATGGAATCGGAAGGCAGGAAACTTCCAGCTTGTCAAATCACCGACGTCAGCTTGGAGACTGCAAGACTATTGCCCGTCTGTAGGATAGAGGATTCCAGTCGCGGAGCAGGATCAAACGCAATTCAACCGATCTTGAAGAATGGCAGCTCTGGATCTTCGACTACCAAATCCGGAACAAGCAACAAAGCTCTCAACTACTACGTTCCAAACGGCAACTACTACCTAGATGCAAAATATCCCGAAGAGCAAAGCAGTGCTTCTTCTCAAAGCGCTGGGATCGATCTCTCGAACTTATCGGACGAGCTGCTAGATTTCTCAGGATGGCTGTCAGGTCTTCCAGCACTAAAGAGTCAAGATTACTCTTCAATCTACAGAGACTCTGGTTCTACTTCGGAACAGGATAACAAGGTTAGAGACCTCGGTGCTTTCATTGGAAGTAGATTGGAGTTAGATGGTGAAAGAGGATTTATTCTTGTCGGAGCACCCAAATCTAATGAAGTCTCCAACAGGCTTAGAAAGTCGAACCCTGAAGAAGTCGAGAATCAAGGTGAAGAAGATGAGGCTTGTCCTTCAGTTCCGACCAAGTTGACCTTGTTCCTGCAAACTCCGAAGAGTCTCAAAGATTTAGAATGTTCGACTTCTGAACAACCCAAGAGTTCTTCGACTGTATCTACTCCAAGTTCTGGGGGACTTCAAGGTTTAGCTACTAAAGCTTTAAGTTTAAGACCAGATACTTCAGTCACTATGAGCAGAGATTTAGGTGATGGGTTGAAAGTCAAACCTTCCGCTAATGAAGTGCAGAAAGAGAAAGAGAGAGAACAAAGAGAGAAAGAAGCTAAAGTGTCAAGTTCTACTGAAGCGATCTTTAGAGCTTTAGGTATCGTTCCTCAATCTTGTCCTACTCTAGCTCAACTTCAAGAACAGGAACAAATTCAAAAATCAAGTCCTCTGGTCAAGGTCGGTGGTTCATCTTTCAAAACGTCTTCTTCCTCTTCAAAGATTTCATCCCATCAAAGTTCCACTCCTGTCATTCCTCAATTTGATGATGTAAGCTCAATCAACGGAGACTCTTTCCTGGAGTTAGAGTTCAGCATCTCAGGAGCCAGAATTAGGAATAGACATCAGCTGGGAGAAGCCGTTCTGGGTGCTATTGGAGTCGGAACTGAGAAACGAGTTTAGCACTCTCTTTCAAAACTCTCACCCTTCCCTTTCTTCCCATGCTCCCATGTTCCTGCAGTCTTCTTTTCCCTTTTTAGTGTTCTTCACGTCAGATTCTTCCTCTGTATCATCCTTCCTTTGACTTCGTCACCCGTCTCCTCGTTCTCCCTTTTCTCCTTTCTCGATTTAATAAGTCTTTACCCTTCAACTTCTTTTTCTCACATGTATAGAACTCCCCTTTCATTGCTCACTTTTGTTCTCGATCTCTCCCATCTCTCTAACGTCTCCCTTAAAATAAAAGCTGTAGATGGCCTTGACGGTCAAAGACCTATTGTGTCTTCTCTTTTCTCTCTGATTAGGTCATTTCGACATCATGTTTTTTATCTTAACAAGTACAATACAGTAATCTACTTTAATGACTTCTACCACAGTTTCTGAGAAATGGTCGATTCAATCGAAGTGAAAGGCGAGAAAGTACACTTCTCTCAGGAGGGAAGAGTGCTTGAGAACTCTTTTTTCAATTCTCTCACACTCACAGTTCACATACGGCGGAATGGAACGCGCCTAATTGATGAGTATAAATACAGCATGAGTTGTTCTGTTCATTACGCAGCACCTTCGACCGCGATTCTTCTTCTGCATCACTACTCCACATCCTTCAGAGAGTCCGCACTCTTGCCTTCCAAGACTCCTTTTGTCAACTCGAATGCAGTGAATGTAGCAGCAGCAGCTGGTACCGCTCTCAGAAGCGTGGGACTGAGTCCTCTAAAGAGAGCCCCATTTCCTCCTTCCCGAATGACTGTTCCAAATTCTTTGAAGATGTAAGTTGGGCCTAGCTTGTGAGACGTCAGTTGAACGTGGGATTTCACGACATCTGTGTGGTGGGCGGAGGAAGGGAGAGGAGCCAACATTAGACTGCTATTACTTTGATCTCGATGAAGAAAGCAGAGTGACAGATTGAGTCTCGTTTGGGAGTGACAAGAAACTGACCAATAGGATAGCAAGCCAACCAATTACAGATTCCACCCACACTTCCAGAGATCATAAGAGCCCAGACCGGTAGATTCTGGTCTTTTGGAAGATCTGGGAATAGTTGAGTTCTGAAAGTTCTTTTGGTATTTTCGAATCCTGCGTAGAATCCTGCGTAGGCTGGAGCTTCTCTCATGACTGTAATCTGAATGATGAGAATAATCATGAAAAGTGGGGTCAGAAACGAATGGAGAAGAAGGAGAGCGGGTGAGAGAAAAGAGAAGCTACCAACCCAGAAACCTCTCATCATTCCTCGTCGGAGTCCGGCTTCTTTCCATACTGTGAGCAGTCAGGAAGTGAGACATTATAGTCAGCGAACTATACCCGAGGAAAACTCGATAGAGAATTTTGTTTTCATTGGTGGTTTCGCTGAAACTCACAATCTGCCGCCACCTGAGTCAACTTCTTGTCCGAAGCTGCACCATACTGCTCGACAGGAAGAGAGAAAAAAACCATGGAATGATGAAAGCAAAGAGTATGTTCAATGTCTGAGAAACAGAGCTCTGCAGGCTGATGGTTGCCTGTTCTTCCAATCTCCCTTCGAACTCACCTGAGCCTGCATTCTGATCTTGAAGAGCTCAACCGGACTGGCGACAAGAGAATTGACGGATCCAGCTAAAGCACCAGCAGCAGCGATTTGAGGAATAGACAAGTCAGGAGTTGAAGAAACTATTCTTTTGGAAAGTGCAAATGCTGTGAAGAGGAGAGAATTCTGAGCCGCTACTCCTAGGAGAGGAGAGGCCATTCCTGAAGAATGAGGATAGAAACGACAAAGTTTTGAAGGAAGATAGACAGGTTAGAGAGCCAGGTGAGGGAAAGAGGAGTAGACGGAAGAGTCCTTCGAGAATCTTGCTGGGGAGAACCTCAACGAGCTACAATTGTCGAGGGTGACTCTAACTCGAGTCTGAAGCTGAAGTCAAAACATCATGAGTACCATATTCAGTCAAGCCAGCAGCTTGGTGACCGCTTTCAGCATTCCACTTCAACCTGCTAGCTCTTGAGTCTTGTCCTTCTCCTCCTCTTCTCCTCCTTCTCCACCTCTGACCTCTGCAGTCCTACGTACAGCCCATTCCTCTGCCCTCCTTCCCGATGAAACGAAGCAAGACTAACCTTTGTAGAGAGCCAGTAAACCTTCTTTCCTAACGGTCACCTTGAAGATATCCCAAGGACCATTAAACATTCCCTTCGGAGATAATTGAGCTCTGACTCGAATCGTATCAAGAGGTTGTCCTACGAATACTTGAGCTGCTCCGGCAGCTGATCCAGCTACTAGATCGGAGAACGGAATCTCTAACGGAGGCCAGGATTTTAAGGAAGACATTAGTGCACGTAGGAGGGGTATAAGATGCAAGAGAGAGAAGTGCGAAGCGTTGATTTCAATTCTTTCTGTCTTCCTATACCCATTCTATCTCTTACTTCAAGACCTTCTCTTGAAAAGGGAGCATTCTCAAGGCCTTAGTAGTGAGTAGCTCTCTCATCGACATTCAGAAAATGATCTTGTTAAGCGTTAAATCGAACTCTCTCTCAAGCCTCAGTCTCTCTCGTATCATCTCTTCCATCCAACTCTTCCACCTCTTCCTTCGTCAAACATGGAGGGCTCTAGATTCAAAGATCCACTAAGATTACTTCCGAATGAGCTGTTTCTTCACATCTTCAGCTTGCTTTCAAACGTCAACGTAGCTCGTTCTTCAGCCACCAACCGAGCTTGGAGGCAATGCATACATACAGTCAGACACTACCCTCTTTACCATCACAGATCAAGACATAGATACAGAGGAACTCGAGAGGTTCTACGAACAAGATAGCTTTCCAGGCAAGCAGATACCAAAGGAATTCAAGAAGCTCCTCAGACATTCAATCCTCTCCAAGAACAAGCTCAAAGACGTTTCAATTCATCTGTTTCCTTTCGTAGATGACAAAGACTCGGCTTCTGAAGAATGGCCATCAAGCAGAGTTTCTATCGTCTTCGATATCTTGGAACTTTCTAGTCATACCCACGAAAAGAATTAACTTCTACGGACGGGTTTGGAATCCTGACATGATCCCAGATAGTGAATGGAGAATCGGTGATCAGATCATTACGCTTCTACGAAACCTCAATGTATTTCCTCAACTGAGTCAAGTGGACATCCAGGCTTCAGCTTGGTTGACTCTGAAGGCCGTTTCTCTGACGATGGTCTTGACCCTCTATGAAATCGATGCTTTCGACAGCTCGGGAGTTTCAATGTCAGATTTAGATCCTGAATTTACGGGATTAATTCGGGAGATTAGACGTTTTACCAAAGGAGATATTGAACAGTTGGAGGATGACTACAGCTACGTGGAATTGTGAGTTCTTGGGGAGCTGAACAAAGGATCTCAAGAGGCCATGAAAAGACTTCGTCTATCACCCTCTAGTGTATCTATCATGGTGGGCTATCTTCAATTCATCTTTACATGCTCAAACCTCCAATCTCTACGACTAGACGGTGGAGAGGATGATGAAGAAGAAGAAGGACATTTTGAGTTTCTCGTTCCACGGAATTGCAGCTCGAATTTACAGGATTTACATCTTACTCAATGTTCAGTTCCTATCGTTTGGGACCGAGCTTTCTCAAACTGGATTGGCAAAAAGCTCAAGGATTTAAGAGTGTAGCAAAGCTTGAATGAGAAGGAGAACAAATTTGCCGATGCTGAATCTCTCATCTCCTCTTTAAATGCCGACGCTCCTTCTCTCGACTACCTTCGACTCTATTCAGTCTATCTACCATCTGATTCCAACATATGCTTTCTTGGAGGGTTAAACTTCCGAGCTCTGAGAACTCTTCATCTCACTTCAAATTTGGCCCTATTTGAATTCTTCGCTGCTTCAAGCTATCCCCCTGGTTTAGTCAATTTATGGTTGGTCCTGGATGATCAACCCACAAGCTGTGACGATATTATGGTCTTTCATCAGTCCGCCTTCCAGATCCTCAGAAGCTCCAGTCACTCAATTGCTCGATGCCTTCTAGATGACGGAGTCTTCAGCGATGATGGGATGTATATAATAGGAGAACTAAAGGCAAAGGAACTTCATCTTCAAGCGATTTCCTTTCCACGTACGTTTAGAAGAATTCAAGCTTTTGGTCCAATCTAGAATGATTCTTAAAGCTTACTCTTCACTTGGTTATCCTGAGCTCAAGAAAATCACCTTTCGGGGAAATTCTGGAAACGCCAATCGTGAGGAAGCTGAGGTTGCTTGCTATCCTAATGCCCCAAAGCTACGAAGATGATGTTGAATCACCTCCGTCCGTCTTCAAGGTTGTTTACTCGCTGTCGATGGATCTTCTCTAGTCCGTAACGCCCAGTAAATTCCTTTCAAGTAGCTCAAATCGTTCAAGTCTCTCTTTCTGTACCTCAATGTTTTCAAAATTCTCAAATAGCAACTTCTGCCTCTTTTTTCGGTTCCCGTATGCGAAGGAGGTAGAATGGAAAATGAGAAGGAGTGAGAAGGCTTGCGAGGAGTGGTAGATTTATGAAGGGAGAAGAGGAGAAAGTTCTCTCTCTCAGGAAAAAGCTCGAGACAAATCCTCGCTCCGGCAAGTCGATTTCTTTTAGGGAATCACCTTGCTCTTTGCAGAGGCTACAAGTGATTTAGGAATAAGTGAGACGGGTTTGAAACATCCTCGATGATTTACCAAAAAAGCTCAAAGAGAGCCAAAGGAGATCAAAATGGATTGGATCTCAGAACAGATAAGAGAAGTCGCTGGAAAAGCTGAGGCATTTAGTTGGAGGCGGCCAATCCAGTTGGTGCTCTCCATTGGTGATTGAAGTGGCAGCTCCGTACAGTGCGTATCCGAGATTCTGAGACCTCATGGTACGAGAAAAGAGAGGCTTTGGCTTCTGATACTTCTTCCTTTCGTCACATTCACTTTTTTTCAATCAAATATTAAACAACTGGATCTCCACTTGTCTCATTTTTCCCAAACATGGAGATGAAGCTTGTCGATCCTAAAGACGGACTATTGCCAGAGCTGTTCGCCCACTCACTCTCTTTCCTTCCACCAACCTCAATTGCAAGCTCAAATGCTGTAGACAAGTCATGGAGAAATATCATTCTAGCCAATCCGATTCTTCATCAAGAGATCGACCTATTGAGATTAGGAGAGGGAAGTAACATCGATCAAGTCATCGACCATTTCGCAAGGTTGTCTGCTCTTGCCCTTCAAAAGCTGGTCAAAGTGTCGTTGAATCTCTCATGCTTCTGGGACGACTTTGAAGAAAATCACAAAGGTAAAGGTCCAGCTTCTACAAGTCTTTCTCTCCTTTTTCAAATCCTGCTCAACTCAAATGAAACCATCCGAGAACTCAACATCGAAATTGATGTAACCACTTTTGAAGACTCCTCACCTCTGCTTCTTATCCTCCTCAAACAACTTCCATTGTTCACTAATCTACGTAAAATCGAGATAGAAGCTCCTTTTCCAATGTATTTAAAAGCAAGAGGACAAGTGGAAGAGTCGAGGAGTCTAGAAATCACAAACAACCACTCAAGAAGATTGCTATCCGAAGATCTATCTCAACTTCCAACCCTACTAGAACACGTTCACGAAATATCAGGAGAAGGGTTCACTGAGGTCTGGTTCTGTGCTCCGCCTTATCCTGGATCTCAGGCCAGCAGCTCCCTGGATCAACCTCAATTTTTGAATAAGCTATCAGTCTCCGCAACCACCATCAGGATTCTAGATTTATCATACTTTCGAATGGACTTTGGAAGACCAATATGGGACTTTTCTATCAGGTCTTGCCCCAATCTCATCTCTCTAACCCTCAACCTGATGCCGATCGATTTGCCTGAGGGCGGAGAAGCAGTGATGGACAATCTTCAACTTGAGATTCCAGAGGGCATCAGCTTAGTGGAGGGATTGAATGTACTGGATCTTGAAGTCATAGCTTACGAGATTCCGTGGACCTCAATGGAAAGGTGGATCGGGAGCCAGCTGGAAGAATTTAGTCTGATTACCCGTCCTACACCGGGGGTAGAAGAAACGAGGATCCTTTCAAGTGCTCTCAGATCAATCCTGGTCAACTCTCGCCAGACTCTTCGAGCTGCTCAACTTGATCATGTGTCAATACACCAAACTCCGGAGGACGATACTGTAGAAGAATTTCCAAACCTCAAAGTCCTCAATCTCTCAGGTATCTGCCCCTCAGTCTGCAAATTTTTCTCGACTGTATCAGCTCCAAATCTACGAGATCTCAGCTTCAAGTTCAGCAAATCATGGGATCACTCAGAGGTTCAAGTGACATTCAATTCTCTCCTCTGGCTTCTTTCTTCTTGCCAGAACAACCTCCTCAGATTGACCTTTTCCTCTCAAGGTTCTGAACTTCGCAACATGCTATCAGCTAATCTATCTTTCATACATCTTGAAACTCTAGTACTCAATCCTAACCATGAGAGCGTGGTGAATTGGTTCTCGAGGTTCAATTATCCTTCGCTGAAACACCCTTTCCCTAGAAAGTCAACCTCGGCTTACTCTGAGTACTTCGACGAATCTGATTCGGACGATTCTGACGCCTATCGTTCATAACATCAAGACCTTCATTCAGACGAGGAGGAAGAAGAGAGAGAAATGTACGATCACAATGGGAGTGGATCAAATCAAGATGGCACTGGATATCAGACTCGATATGCCTACGTAAATGAAGAAGAGAAGAGGACTCTCAAGAGAACAATCAACAATCAGAAATAGTCGAAGGGAGTGGATCTGAACCGGAAGATGGAGACAGCGACGAAGACAGAATTGGGTATCGGACTGGTTTGCCCACGTAGACGAATCAGCTTTCCATCAGAACGATCGAGAAGTAGAATCAGATCATTGCCAAGTTTCATGAAACGAATCCGAAGACGAGATTCATTCTGAGGTGGAAGAACAGGAGAACAGCGAGGAAGAGGCTCAAGATCAGGAACCCGAAGTTGAAGAGATTCATCAAATCGAAGAAGCTCATGAAGAAGAGGATGTTCAAGAGGAGATCGAAGAGGTGGAAGAATATGAAGACGAAGTTGGAGTCGAAGATGATTACCAAGAAGAAGATGATTATCAAGATGCTTTCGATGACTACGAAGATGACGGTGGATACTCAGATGGGAATGACGATGGCTACGATGATGGCTACAGAGACGAAGATGATTATTGAATGATACAACACTGTCGGAGGTCTCTCTTTTTCCTTTTAATTCAATTTGTCGAGTATTTGTCTCTTTAACTGTGTCTCATCTTTTTGATCTCCCGCCTTCTACTTTTGCACGCGAGTCACGGCTACAACCCCAAGAGAGCTCTTTCTGAGACTTGACAGACTGATTCTTTGATACAAGGATTGATCAGCTACAATTTTATTTCTCCACCTCGTCGATACCAGAAAGCTCTCCCCCTTCACTTCCCAAAAAAGCTTTCCACTTCCCCCAAAATCTCCTCCCAACTGTCTTCCGGCAAATAATGGCCGCCATTCAAACCTTTGCCAGTACACTTGCTCTTATCAACACAACAATTCTTCCATAATTCCAGCGTTCTATCCCCAAAAAGTAATTCGTTAACCCCTTTCTTACCCCACAAAATCCTAGTACGACACTGAATACCCTTCCCATCCTTTCTATCTTTAGTATCCAGGGTAAGATCAGGGCCTCCTGGAGCAGAAGCTCTATAATCTGAACAAGTAGCTGATACTTGAGGTAGATTGGACATTTGAGAGAGGTAAGAAGCGAAAGCTTGGTCCGAAAAGATTGATGTTGAGGCTGGGAGGTTGGCAGAGGGAAACCCTTCTGTTAACTTTGAAAGGTAGGTTGATGGAGAACCTAAGATCAGTTGTTCTGGCATTGGATACTGAGAAATGACGGATGGAAATGGAAGGTGAAGTCAGTAGGGAAAGGGCTGAGGACGAAAGTCATGTTCAAGCCGTGTATGGGTGAGATACGTACGGGCTGGATTAGGAAATACCAATGCCAATACATGGAGGCGAATCTTGAATCTGCTTTTTCATAGAGGTCCAAGGTTGGAGCGATGTCGAGGAGAATCATCGATTTGACTAGAGAAGGTTCGTCGAGGCTCATTCGATGAGCTACTCTCTGAAAGATCGATGGCGAAGTCGGGAGGAAGATATCAGTTCAGTTAAATGATAGAAATTGCAATTTGAGAAACCGTGTTAAGAAAGGAGACCCTCACAGCTCCTCTGTCGTGGGCCAGAATATCGAACCCTTCCGTATGCCCGAAGTGCTTCCTAGAAAGATTGGAAAGACGATGTCAGCTCAAAGTTTCATCTATCAATCTCTTATCGACTCACATAACTTCAAACATATCTTTGCCCATTTCTCTCTTCGAGTATCTCTCCTTTCCAACTTGCTCGTTCGGAGCTCCCAGTTCTACGATAGCCGGTGGAGCTTCAGAATCACCATGTCCTCTCAAATCAGGGATGATGATCTCCCAAGCCGAAGCATCTGGATTTCGATTGGATTGTTTGACCAGAGCATCGGCTACATGTCTCCAAATTCTGTGGTTTTGAGGGTGCCCGTGTAGAAGTAGGATCGGACGGGTTCGCGCTGAGGAGGGCTTGAAGTGGAGAGCGTGGATTTTGAGAGATAGAGTTGGATCATTGATTGGAGATGGGATTTGGATCAAGTGAGATTTGAAACTTGTTGGAAATTCAGACATCTTAAATAGATCAAGTGTCAGTCAGTGATGGTCGATGGTCGGGAACAGGAGCTACACAGATCGATAGCGTTTTGACGAGAATAGAATTCTTTCGGTGGACTTCTCTCCTTCTCCTCAACTTCAACAGTCTCTCTTCCTCTTCTTCCTCTTCTTCCTCTTTGATCTTTGGTTCCATATTCAAGTCTCTTAAGGATGCCGAATCGGAAACGGATATGCAACTCTTGCTCTAAACCTCAGTCTTCCTCCACACTTCCAATCTCACTTTTACTCCTAATTCTTCTCTTTCAATCCTCAATTCTGCATACAGTATCAGCTTCAAGGGATCTTTTACTCAACGCTCCAATGGCAAAAGATTCTTTATTCCTCTCTCAACCTTCTAGAGATTGGGCTCCTGGTGGGAAATTAGCAGAACAAGCTAGAAGAAAACACAACCAAAGAGCTGCTTTCCTCAGAAATTCTGCAAACAGTGCTGGAATCCCTCTTAATGTCAATACAGATAGTAATGAAGCTAATGCAAACACAGTCACATCAAACGATGGCCAGATGGATGGATCGGCAGATGGGACTGGATCGGGTTCGGGTCTGGAAGAGAAGATTAGAGATGCTATGAAGTTACACTTCAATCAGAATGGTATGGCTTCTAACTCTACCAGAAAGGGAAGCTCAGATCTGGAACATGAGAAGAGTTCGGTTAAGTTGGAAGGCTTGGCTGGCAAGAGTGAGGATAGAATTTTGACTTCTGGGCAGGTGAGTAGAGAGTACCGGGCTTTCGTTTCCCCCTCTTATCGGAATGACGTCGGATGGGAAGGGATTAGTGGAACAGCACGTAGAACCAGCTTGGAGGAAGCCAAGTAGAACGAGGAGGGTGGTCGAGAGGCGACTTAGACCTTGGAAGGGTTGGACAGCCTCGACGTTCCTCCCTTCGACCTCTCATCTACAGACCGCAACATTGATGAAGTGTCTCTAAGAATTCCTCAAGTTGACTGATTCCAACTCTTCACTTCCTCCAATTTTTCCCTACCCATCTCAATCTCGCTTTCAGAGAGACAAAGCAGACAAAGATGCTCGACGAATAGCCCAACTTGAGAACCCAACTTCAAATCAAATAAAAGGACAAACCTCCCCTCAAGAAGATATATCTCAAACCCAGACTCAAAGGAAAGGAACAGTCAAAGATGAAGATCAAAAACCTTTACTTTCAAGTGAAATTCTGGAATCGAAATTCGGACATGAAGATGGAGATGAAACTTGGGAAAGATCTAATTTGATGTTCTCAGATTCGAGAGGTAAAGGTAGAAGTGGTAGAAGATATGTAACTGTTGGTGGGAATATCTTACAAAGTTTGAGGAAGTTGGGAGGGGACGAGGATGAAGTTGAAAAGGTCAATGTTAATGATGCTACGCAAACTGAGATTTATCGATCAACTGAAAACCCAAATGACGTCGAAGGAAAGTCGAAGCAAGAGAAGCCAACGGATGGGAAGGTTGAGAAAGTAGTCAATGATGAGAATGAAAAATTGAAGATCAAAGCTAAAGAATCGGCTCTAAAACAAGCTGAGAATGCAGCTTTGGATGCTGAGTTTGAGGAGAAGGAATTCACCGATCGAGGTAATGAAGCCACCATTGTCTAGGGAGGATTCGAATTAGATCTACACGGACAATGCCAGCTCAATTTTTAAACTTTTAGACGTTCCTTTCTGCTTTTCTTCTGCCTCTCTCTCTCTCTTTCTCTCTCTCTGCTCTTTCAAAGTGCTGTTCAAATTTCTCAGTTCTCTTTAATCTCTTCTTCAAGATGCTTCGAGAACCTTTATACGATCGACTCTAACAATCAAGGAATCAAGTGAAGTTCTCCCTTTAAGGTTCCCGTTATGGTTTCCCTTCTTCAGACCCTTGTAATTGTAATGTACAACTTTTCAATCAATACCACGAAGCGAATGATCTTTACCTGCTCGGTTTGTGCCGACTTTTGAATCAGACGAATTAAGTCTTACTGAGTCTCAGCCCGAAAGAAAAATGTAAAGAATTAGAGAGAATGCAATTGAAGATTATGTACTTTTGTGTTTGTAGTGTTTGTTTGATCTATGATGTAAAGGGAACAATAAAACGATAAGTTTGTTTCGAAACGATGGAACATGTCGACTCTTTATCTCTCTTCATCCCCCCCCCTTCCTTTCTTTCAAGCTTAAATGTACTGTTGCCTAACCACGATGTCTCTTCAAAGGCTTGATGCGATCTTTTCTATCGCTGTGGAACGGGGAAAACAGCAGGGGGTGGACAGGTAGGATCAGTAAAAGCTCCTTCTCTCTGTAGCTTCTCTTTGACTACTCACGCAAAACCACTGTTCTTCCTCTTCCTACTAGCATGCTTAGCATCGTTCTTGTAAGCTTTTCTCTTAGCAGCAGCTTCTGGGTTCTTGATACCTTGCATCAATCGGTTTGTCTTTCTTTCTCTACGCTTTTCTTGAGTACGTTTCCTGACGATTTGATAAGCTGTCGAGAACTTGGAAGTGCCCACTCTTTCTTGAATGAGATCTTGGACTTCAGTTGCCAGAGTCTTCAACTCCTCTGTAGATTATAGAGAACCAGACGATCGGGGAAAAGGAGAAGAGAGAGTCAGATTGATGCTTGCATCTTCAAAGATCAAGCTTGAGAACATAAAAGAAAGAAAAAAGAAAAGCACTCACCCATCTGAGGATTCTTGATAGTTTCGTCATCTATAATGCGATGGATTGGAGTGATGATGTGAGGCAGAAAAGTTTCAACTCTTGAGGGTTCTAGATGAGCAGACATGGCTGCGAACCAGCGGAGGATGGAAGAGGGTTGAATAGACCATTTCGTCTGTCGAAGCAATTGAAAGGGGAGTGATGAGATTGAGTTAGTCATTGTGAGGTTGAAAGCTTCCTTAAGTGAGAGACCCAGTCTGTTCTGAACTCACCTCTGGACCAGAAGGCTTTCTAGAAAGTTGTGAGGAACGAGCTTGATGAGATAACTTGGAGAATAGCCAAGCTAGAGGATTCTCAACTATTCCAGCTGAGTTATCGATCTTCGCTGCAGCTTCAATTTGTTCCTCTTCGTCCTCTGAGTCGTCTTCTTCGTCATCCCTGTCCATCTCATTCTCAGGATCTTCTCCCTCTTCACCTGGAGCTCCATTCTCCTGTACAGCTTGCTCAAGGTCCTCAACCTGCTTCGAACGAACTTCGATCAATGCAAGAGATTTTCCAATGAAAAGAAGATTCTTGACAATTTGCAGACTAAGGTTATCGTCCAAGATTGAGCTTCTGAGTTGAAGAGACAGCTTCTTTGCGCAATCTGTCAGAGCGACGAAACTCAAAGGATCCTTGATGTCTGCTGTCATTGAGGGAGCAACAGGAGTCGAAGTTGAATAGAGAGATCCTAGCAGTCTAGAAGCAGCGATTCTAACCCACTTGTGAGGGAATAGAAGCAACCTACGAACCGAATCCCAAGTTTCTTCCGAGACTAGCGATGCATCGACCTTGTGAATCTTGGTCAGAGCTTGAAGGGCTTGATAAGGTAGTTGCCAGTCCACGTCTAGGTCCATTTGATCTTCTCCGTATTCGGCAGAGGTCTCTAGGGTCTCAAGATCATCAGCACAGTCTTTGAGAGCTAAACCAATGTTCTGTGAAGCTTTAGGTAGCCACCCGGAAGAGAAGTCTGGAGCTCCTTCCAACAGAATTCCGTAGACTTGCATTCCAACCTTGGAGAGCTCTTGACGTTCAGTCTGGCCGGACCAAGCGTGAGTCATTTGAATCGATTTGTTGAGCTGGTTCTCCTCCAGCATACCGACGAGAGTTCGAAGGAGTTTGGATCCAGTCTCTCTGCACTTTGAAGACTCATCATTTGCTAGAACCATGACCAAAGCTACGAAGAACAGATCGGAATGCTCTCGAATGACATCATCACTGAACTTGGAGAAGATTGCAGAGATTAAATCCATGACACTCAGTCTACCACTTTCGTATACGTAAGAGAGATTCTTAGCTAAGAAAGCCATCTGATTCTTCAGACGCCCTTTACCTTGAGGGTAATCGAGAAGGAATTGAAGGAAGGTGGCTCTGCAGAGTTCTCGAACTTGTCCGCTTTGATTGGTGACCAGCATCTCTGCGACCTTGTCCATTACGTCGTAAACTTCTGGAACTACGAATCTCCTAGTGACGATGGCTCTGAGCAGTCCGAATAGCGTTGATTGAGCAATAGGTTCTTCTAGATCTGGAAGGATCAAAGCCAAAAGTTCCGTCAATTGCTTCTCTTTGATGTCGGCATCTTTGCACTCTCTCAGAATTGAGGTGAGAGTCTTGAGAGCTGTCTGGGTGATGTCTGATTGAGCAGTTCCACTTCTGTGGATAATGGCGAAGATCTGCTTGAGAAAGATTGGAAGACTTGGAGGAAGAGAAGGAACGGGACACTTGAGAAGACCTCCTGTAGCCTTAAGTCCTAGATTAAGTACTCCAAATTCGGTAGCATAGAGAGTGTTTCCAACTGCTGAGACCATCGGGTCGATCTTAGCTAGAACCTGATTATCAGCGAAGTCGAATCTTGCTCTCCTCAAAGCAGTGACGAGAAGGTCCAACCCGAAAGCTACGAACCGATGAGCGTTCCTTGCGTAGTGATCTCTTCCAGCTCCTTGAGCAGCTTCGACTTCTTTCCTCTTCAGAAGAACTGCGAACTTGTAACCAGCGAGAGGGCCACCCTTGGCTCCAACCTTGGCACCAGTCTGCTTTCTTGGTTGAAGAAAGGCAGCGTTACGACTGATGAGAGTATGGCAAAGAACTAGAAGAGCGGAAGAATCGAAGTGAAGATTTGCGTTAATTCCAGCTGCAACTCTTCTGAGAACATCATCGATGCTCTTCATGGCCTTTAGAATCTCGGTTTGTTGCATGATGTCCCTGAGAGGAAGGAGAACGCTGTTCATCCTATGAGGAACTACGATCTTGGAGAGTTGTTCGAAAGTATCCATACTCTTACTTTGACGAACTTCTCTCATCTTAGACTTGTATCCTGGATCGTCTCGATCCTCGGCAGTGTGACCAAAGATGTCTTCAGTAGCAACGTGAACTACGTCTTCGATACCTTGATCCAGAGCGACTAAAGCGTTCTCGGCTGAAGTCATCATATGAACTAGAAGAGCGTGGACTGTGAAAGCTAGAACCGCCAGTTGAGGACCACGAGTGAGAGATCGGCGAAGCTCCTTGACCATCGCTGGAAAGTAGGAAGGACCTAGCTGGAGAGAGACCTTCCAGAGGGTTTCTCTACCTAGATCTCTAGTATCTTGAGCTTTACTCTTGAGAACATTGGCGAGAGTGTTGAGAAGCTTGTGGATGTGAGCTTCTCTCTTTGCTGGAGGCAGACACTTGGCCACTTTGACCACTCCGACTGCGATTGGGAGTCTGACAGCATCGTCGGTGTCGTCCTTTTGAGAAAGATAGTTCATGAGAGATGGGAGGAGTTTTCCAGTGACGGCATCCAAGATCTTGACGCTTCTAGCTTTGGCTTCTTGTGCAGCTGCAACCTCTGCTGAATCGACAGCTTCGTCGTCTCCCTCATCTTCTTCATCTTCCTTCGCTTCTCCTTCGGCATCTCCATCGCCTTCAGACCGTTTCTTCTTGACTTCTACTTCGGCTTGTTCCTCCATCGAGAAGTGGAATCCATCCAAGATTGACATTGAAGCTCTGACGTAAACCTTCTCGTGAGCTGACTTTTCATTGGCTAAACGAAGATACCTCCAAAGCAGATTGTTGTAGTTACTCCAACCTAATTGTTTTGATAGTCTACCAAGACATGCGATAGTCTCATTAACCAAGTTTGGATCGTGAAGCTCTACGTTCTCAGGATTCAGAAAATGACCGATCAAAGGAGCTAAGACATCTGAAATAGTTTTGCTTTTCAAGACTCCCTTTGACGCTTCATCTCCAAGACGACGTAAGGCTCTAGCTCTTCTATGAACTTGAATATGATGGATGTTGTTGAAGAAACTTGCTTCCGCATCTCCATCTGCTAATAGACCTCTCATTTCATCTAGAGCGCCAACATCTCCTAAGGTTTCGACTGAGACAGCCAGAACTCCGAGAACTTCTCTTCTAACCAGCTCAGATTTGGAGCGTAAAGCCTTTCTTAGACCTGGGTAAACCACTTTCAAGAAGAGATCCTTCTTAGCCAGAGTTTCTTCCGATTCGGGATCTGAGGAAGTTGAAGTAGAAACGGCTTGAACGAATCTCTTCAAAGTAGTTCCTGCGTTTGATCTGATTGCTAATTCTTGTTCATCTTGAACGAAATGAATCATGTTGTGAAGAAGTGGAAGCCATTCAGTTGAAGTCAGTTTCAAATGAAAGTTCTCGATTTCAGAGTTAATCTCATCGAAAGCATCTAAACGTTTATCGAAATCGTATTCTTCTAATCTCTTGGTGCTGAAAGAATTCAGAGCTTTGGTCCAGCCAGTGACTTTCTCCAATGAGCCATCAATTTCTTTGAATTGGACGAAAGCTTCAACCAAACTGATCCTAGCTGCCCTAGACCTAAGACTTGCGAACAAACCTGAGAAGAGATCGTAATGAATTTTGAAGGTTTCGGATTTGGAATCTCTGAACTCCGGTGTCAAAAGAAGCAGGTCTCTGAAGATTCCAAGTAAATCGACTTTGGTCTTCTCATTAACGACCTTGTTTCCTTTCTTGACCATTGGACTTAGGATTCGTAGAAGTTCGGAGGCATCGGCTGAGAGGGTAACGAAAGGAGCTACTGCTGAAAGCAGAGAGATTTCCCTTTTCAACAAGATGTCCTTCTGAGAAGCGATAGCAGCTGCACCTGATAGACTGCTTGTCTTATGAACCAGGGGACCAATGTTCGATAGAAGGGAACTGACATAAGGTCTGACGATAGAGTTCAAAACGTTTTCTTGTTCAGCTTCTTCACCCATTCCACGAGCTTGCTTCTCTTCTTCTGCGACAGTCAAAGCTCGTTCGACCACGTCTAGAATCCTAGTGATGACCAGAGGCTTGACTCCGGTAGAATTTAAACAGGCATAAAGATTAGGTAAAAGAGTCTTGTCTCCGCTTACTAGCAGGTGAATGGTATCCGACTTGCTTGACCAGGTATGAATCAAATCTAGAAGAGCAGAAGGATTCTGGATACTTTCGACTCTGAGGAGAGAGAGTTTGGGAGAGACGATTTCACTGAAGATGATAGAGAGGAAAGGTTTCCAATCGAAGAAGATTGGCTTCTTGAAGAATTCGGCTAGTCTCTTTAATCCTAATTGTCTGATGTTCCTAGCTGGTTGAGTGATAGATCCCTTTCCTTGAGATGCTTTCTGTTGATTGTAGTTGGTGAGATTTAAAGTGACGCCTATTAATTGAGGCCAATAATCAACCAGAACTAAACCTAGATGCTTCAGCACGTCACCGAGTAGAGATAAGAATCCGATTTGTCTCTTGGTCGAGGCTTTTGGAGCTTCTTTAGCTAGTTGGAATCTTCCTTCACTGTCAAACGTTGGCTTCTGATCATCGAAAGCATCCAACATTAAATCGACTAGAGTTCCAAGTTCCTTTCCAGGGCAACCGACGAGAGCGATCAAGATTGCAGTTTTCCTAGCAGCTTGACCAGCACCTGAAGTGTTCTTACCCCTTCTAGAAACCATCTGACCAAAGAAAAGTCTCAGAACTAGCGGCATTAGGTGTTGCCTATCATTTTCTTGTACCTTGATCTCTTTGTTCGATTCTTTGAATCCACCTTTGTTTCCTTTTGGTTTTCCACCACCTAAGCCAGCTTCGAAATCAGCTTCGCTGGAGAGAGTAAATCCAGTCAATTCATCTCTGAATTTGCTCGGATCGAGAAGGTTCTTCATTCTCTCTGCGTAAGGTGTTTGTGATGGATTCTTCCATGTTAGAACACAATCCAAAGCTAGCTTCTGAACTTTAGCATCTCCTAGTGAGCATAACTCGTAGAGAAAGGAATGAAGTTCTGCAGAACGAGAGAGCGCTTTTGGATTGCCGAACTTGGAGAAGACTGAGAGGTAAGAGCAGAGACGAGATCGTCTTTGAAGCAAAGATAGCTTTGGAGTTGAAGAGCTCTTGCTGATAGGCTTAGCAATCTGCTTCGATCCGATTTCTTCTTCTTCCTTCTCCTCGTCTTCTTTGGATGAATCCTCCTGATCTTCCTCTACTTCAGCCTCCTCCTCTTCTTCGATCTCTTCGTCCTCATCTTCCTCCGGTCTATAAGGGACTCTTTCGAAGAAGACTTCCAAGAACTCCTTGTTGTTCTTCTCCACAGTCCTTGGAATTTTCTCATAAAGTGCTAAGACTTGAGCTTCATAATTGATCAAGTCGAGTCTTTCATTAAACCTCTGCTTATCCATGACTTCTTCATAAAATGGCAACGATATTTCTGATTTCTGAAGATGAGCAGAGAGATGTGATCTAATGGCTTTACGCCTTGAAGAGAGTTGAGGATCTATGAATTGTTTAGCAGCATCTGGATCGACTTCTTCTTCCTCTTCCTGTTCAGATCGGTCTTCTTCTTCTTCTTCTTCGTGATCTTCATCTAAGCCAGAATTGAGATTGGTTTTGCTGGCCAAACTTCTGATAACTTCGTTCCATTCGACTTCTGGAATCTGATTCTCTTGATTAGTTCCAACATTCTCATTCCCACAGATCAACATTTCGTTGAAAGAGATATCCCAAACTTGCTTTTCCCAATGAATGGAAGCACTGAGATCGATAAGAGTCTTTCTACTTTCTTCCCAAACTGGTTTGAAGTTGAGCTTGAAACTTCCGACTAGATATTTGATGACTGAATTGACTGAAGACTTGAATTCTTCCTCTGAGATTGAATTCGATTTAAGATTTGATAATCTCTCTACTTCTCTACCGAGATTTCTCATCCTAACATTTCTGTCTCTAATCATTTCAACGCTCAACTCGATCTTCTCAACCTCTAAAACTTTCTCATAAAGGCCACCATCTTTTTGATGAAAACTTTCGCATTCTTTAAGGACTTTCAGAGAGCTCAATCTTCTTTCTCCGTCACCGCTCATGAATGCATTTGTGAGCGAGTCTACGATTTCATGGGGTTTAGGTAGAGGTAGAGGTATGGAGATACTCTTGAGACTCAACGTCTCTAACAAGTCAGCAAGAGAGATGAGAGTAGGCTTGTGCCAGCTTGCAAGAGAAAGAACTCGACTGACTAAAGTGTTTGAAGTTGAAGAGGTTGAGGAGTAGAAAAGGGAGCTTGGACTTGGCTTTGACGATTTGGAAGAAGATGAACAGGAATAAATCATAGAGTTGAGAGACGAAACCAAAGAGCTTAAGAGAAAGTAGTTGTTGAGAGGTCCCTGGGATTCAAAACTCTTCTTCTCCTTTGACGAAGAATCCCTTTCGATGATGTCCAGCAAAGATTCAATGCTCGCCCTCAGAGGGTCCGCGAATCCCGAAAATCCTTCTCCAGCGTGTTGATCGGATTTACTCGAAGCATAGTTCTTGAAAAGTGTTGATAGTTCGATTAGGTTGATGTCATTTCGACTGAACTTGAGCTGAACTCCTTGATCTTTTGAAGAGACTTGAATTCTCTCTTCCATTGCTTTCAAACCTTTCAGAACATAAGTTCCTAGAATCCTGATCCAATTCCTTTCGTTCTGGTTCAATTTTCCCGATCCAAACCTTTCATCCTCTTCAACCTTCGAATGGTTTGACTCGTCATTCTTGAAACCATCGAATTTCCCATTCTTGTTCAAGTCGTTTAGAAACTCCAGAACCTTGACCCCTTCAGCATCATCCCCATCTTGAAGCGATGAGATAATTCTACTCGTTTGAGTCAGAACGATTGGGAAAGCAAATTGATGAAAAGAAGACCAATTCAAAGATGGATTTGAGAGTGAAAGAACAAGAGTCGAGAAAGAAGGAGAAAGACTTGTCGAATTTTGTTTCGAAGATTTGGAAGATGATAAAATCTCCAATGACTTCATTCCATTTCCGACTAAATCTTGAATCCTACCAATTGGAATTAGAAGGGCTTCAAAGATGGTAAGAGACGAAGAGATTGAAGTCCAGTCGTTCTTTGTAGAAGATGAAGAGATCTTGGATTGTAAAGTTGAGAGATTTCGAAGGAGGCTGAATAAGGATGATTTGATAGAATCTGAGAGGGTCGAAGAGATTGAAAGAGAATGTCAGAAGGGAATTCTTGTTGAACAAATAAGGTTCTTATGATACTCACCATCAACTCTGTTACCTTTCCTCACTCCAATCAAAGTTCCCAACCAATTCACAGCGTCCTTCAAATCGTCGATGAGTGTCTGATCCGACTCGACATCTCTATCTACATCCATGCCATCTCCCTTGTCCAACAATCCTTCAGTTGCACTCAATTTGAGTCCACATCGATTACACATTTCTTCAATCAGGAAAGTCAAATGAGGTCTAGAAGTGTGATGAACTATCGAAGTCAAAACCAGAGTTACGATTTGAGATCTGGCTTTAAGAAAATTCTTGGAGGTTGAAGTTGAAGGTGGAGAGCACTCAAAAAGGGAAGAAAGAAGAAATGAGGTTTGAGAATGTAATCGATGGTCTACTGACTGTTGAGTGGGAGAGGATTGAGAGAAGGTCCGGGTGGCGGGAGAAGGTCAGTACGGAGAAGTCAGGAAGACTTAGACTAACTTAGCTTGACAGCCCGTTGCAATCACTTTTCTAGTTTTTTACAGTAGGCTGAAGCTCAACACCACCCGGGAGAACCGAGCAGCAAGGTCAACACTTTTTTTTAACCTCACCACCCATCCTCCTCATCTACGTATCCAATCACCCTCTCAACTTTTTCGACTCCTCTCACTCTAAATATGGATCAAACTAACTCACCTTAACAACCTCTCCCCAAACCCCAGCAATCCCTCTTCTCATCCTCCCAATTTTCCTCTCATATCCTTTCTCATCCCACCTTGAACCACCTTCATTCGATTCCTCCTTTCTCTCCTGAGCCAAATCCAACATCTTTCCCAAATCTCTACACATTACCGATGCAATCTTTCCCAATTTGGATCTTGGAGATTTACGAACCAGATGAGCTAAGGCTTCTGAAGAGAATCGTAGAGTGTGAGGAGAGAATTTTGGGGGTCTTGAAGAGGTCGTTGAAGGGAGGTTAGGAGTGATAGATGAAGAAGAAGAAGGTTCTATTAATTCAATTGATTGAAATTGATTTCCATCTTGAGATTGAGATTGGGTTTGAGGTGAAGGAAGTTTAGGTTCAGAATAACCAAGGTAAGGTTTAATGATCCTCCAAGTTTCTTCTAGATAATCGTTCTCCGAAGTTGAAGTTGATAAATCTTTCAAAATCTCTCCACTCAATTCTCTAAAAAGTCTAGCCAAACTTTCAAAGGCTTTCTCTACGATTTTGGCAGTTTCAACTTCATTCCCACCAGTGTCTGATTTTGTAATCTCTGTAAGTTGTAAGATGCTTGATAAGATTTGAGGATAAAAAGGTAGGAATTCATTTGAAAGATCTTGAGATAGACGAGGGATTAAATCTAACAAAGGTTCATAGGAGAGATGTAGAGAAGAAGGTGAAGAATAGAAAGAGGAGGCCTCAACATTTGAATTTGATGAAGGTAGTTTTAAACCCTGTAAAATAGCCTCCAAGATTTCATCCTTGTGATGCAATAACATGACCAAACTTCCACTGATTCCAATCACATTTTTCAAAAAAGCTTGAAAACCTAGACTCAAATTCAATTCTCTCCAAACCAATAAAGCTGAACCGAAATTGGTTTGGCTTAGAGAAGAATGAAGTTGTAATTCTTCTTCTGTTGAATCTTCTGGTAAAGTTGGAATCGCTAAAGAAGTGGAAGTTGAAGGATTGTGTTCTAAACCTGAAATGGTTGAAGTGGATTTTGAACGTGAGACATCAATGTGAAGTGAAGAAAGTCTTTGATTGAAAGATTTGTATCGATGTCTATGGTTCAAGGGATCTATCGTTAAGGTCTTCTTTCTAGAAGTTGGCTTGGATCTGGATGAGGAGCTGGTAGAGGTAGGGGCAGAGGTAGAGTTACTCGTTGCAGCAGCCGCTCTCTGCTTTCTTTCCTTCTTCGCTGCAGCTTCTGCTCGATTGAATTGCGTTTCTCTTGACATCTTTCTCTTAGGTCTAGAAGAAGAAGAGGAAGAAGAGGAAGAGTTGGCCATCTTGAAGGATCCGATGGGTTGGTGGTTGGTTGGTGAGAGGAAGAAATTGAAATTTATTGAAAAACTCGATCATATTGCTGTTACTATCCACACCTGTACACACTAACATTTTATTCTTCCAGAAACAACCGAATAAGCTTAGGTAGAACATTCAGTAAGTTTCTTTATCTTCAATCAGACGAAGAGCAAAGGAAAGGAAGCAAAAGGAAGAGAAGAGCAAAGCAGAGCAGAGGACACTCACAGAAGGGAGAGAGTGAGAGACCAAGTGCAACACAGCCAACTTGCTATTCTATTCAACAATTGCAAGATTCGATCTCATATCCTAATAACTAAGGATCTAGTAAGAGCCATTTCTACCCAAGCATCAGCATCCGCATCCACATCAGAGCATTGCTTCTCCTTCTACATTTCATCCATCAAGTCCAACCTCTAAACTGTCTCATTTCACTTCTTCTCATCCAATGACTCCCTCAACTTCCACCTCAAATCTGAATCCGTCATCTTCTACTTCTCATAAGAAGCACAAGCTTAAGCCCAAATCGAGCAAGACAGAGACAAAAGTGGTGAAACCTGGGAGTAATTGGAACGCTTTCAAAAAGGTGAGTTGCACTGGCAAGTTTTGGACAAGCCTTTACTTGGAATGTGATCTTGAGTCCAATTGAAAGACAGGATAGGAACGAATAGAAGTATCAACGAGTCAAAGACAGAAGCTAAGGAGCTCGTGGCGAGACGAAAGAGATAGAAAGAGTTGGAGAGCAGGCGGCCAGCTGTTTCTCAGTCAAAGAGCCCATTGAAGCTCGGAGGCCCTATCCTTCTTTGAATCTAGTTGAAATGAATTAAAGTCTGTTCTCATTGGTCGGTGAAAGAAGAGCTTAAGTGAAACCTCATCGACGCAGAACAGGCTCCCTTTCTCGAGCTCTCGCAGCAACCGCTTCCATTTCATCAGCCTTTTTTCTCCTGGCCTCCTTCTGACCCTTTTTTTGTTCCCACCTTCTTTTCCTTCTTTGGTCCAAATCCCCACTTTCTCTTAATCTTCCAGACTCTCCCAACGAACCCAAACAAACCACCTCGATCTCGACCCTCAAGCTCTTCCACCTCAACTTCTTCTCCTTCAACCTCAACTCTCCCTTCTTCCTCAACTTCCACTTCCACTTCCGTTTCTCTCAAACTCAAATCCAAACAACCTTTACTATCTCCCTCCGACGTAGATTCACCTTCAGGTTCACCAGCTCCCACCGCTTTACCTTGGTTCTTTGAAGATCTCTCTCCAGAAGATTTAGATCTAGTTAGAGGATTGAGTAAAGATGGCACTGGTAGAGATGAAGCTATTGGGATCGTTATGGCCGCTGGAAAGGGAACGGGAGGAGGAGTGAGCAATACAGAAACTGAAAATGGGCTGGTTGGAATTGGATCAGAAGAGGAAGTTAGAAGGAAAAGTAGGTTTATAAAGGAGGGACCGGGAGAGGAGATCAGTAAGGAGAAGAAAGAGTGAGTAACCTCGTGTTTTCCTTCGATTGAAGTCTAGATGGGGAGTCGTGCATTTTGGCTCTGTTGAAAAGGAGATCTGACATTGTTCATTCATCTTTTCTGTGTGTGTTTCCCTTTCAGACCCGGTCAATACCTAGCAATAGATTGTGAAATGGTGGGAGTAGGACCTTTAGGCTCTGAATCGATCCTAGCAAGAGTTTCAATAGTGAATTTCTATGGTTATCCATTATATGATTCCTTCGTCAAACCTTTAGAAAAAGTCACAGATTATAGAACTTGGGTTTCAGGAGTTAGATCTTTCAATTTAAAAAACGCACCTTCTTTTTCATCAGTTCAATCTCAAGTGGCTTCTTTAATTAAAGGTAGAATCTTAATTGGACATGCTATTCATAATGATTTGAAGGCCTTATTATTAGATCATCCAAATTGGTTAATTAGAGATACTTCAAAATTCAAGCCTTTTAGAGATTTAGCTAAGACTAAATTTCCAAGTTTGAAAAATTTGGCTAGGTTGACTGTGGGTGTTGAAGTACAGGGTGAAGGTGAAGAACATAGTAGTGTTGAAGATGCTAGAGTTACTATGGAGGTTTATAAAACTGGTATGAAGGTTTGGGAAGCTGAAGTTAGGAGGAATGGAAAAGGGAGAGGTAATGCTGTTGGACTGAGAAAGGAAGGCAAAAGGAAAGTTGAGAAAGAGAGTGGTGATTCAAAGAAGAGGGAATCGAATGCTGAAGGGGCAGAAGTTAAAAAGAGAGCTAAAAAGGTCGATCAGGGAGAATGGTGGAAGGATCTTTGAATTTTGGGGAATTTCAATTTATTTAGTTCTTTACTGTTGCTTCGACGTTCAATGCATCATTGGTTTATCTTAAGTCTCACCCGGCTTTCTCTTTCTCTCTAATTATCACCTTCTTATCTATCGGTCATCATCAAGTTCATCGTTTTTCTCTCTACCTAGATTTTCTGTACTCGCATACTCCTGTTCCATCATTAAGTTTCCTTTACTTCCACTTTCACCTAAGCTTTTTTGAGTCCTTCTATCGCGTTTCCCTCGGGGATCTTCTTAACAGCCGTCTCACTCTGTGTCTGACTTGAAAAAAGGTGCCGTTCGAACTTTTGAGAACAAAGGAGTTGGAATTAGAAAAACAGAAGAGAGAAGAGGAAAAGAGAAAGAGAAAGAGAAACAAGGGGGGGGGCAATATACAGCGAACCAAAAAGAAAGGGGGAAAGATGGGGACAGGGCTCTGGGAGGGGCGAGAGGAAAAAAGACAGGATCTGAGTTGCGAGATCGGAAAGGGAAAGAGAACAGAGGAAAGAGGAAAGATCGTGGGAACAATGGTTGATTTCATGAGTGGAAGTTGGGAGTTGAAGGATCTGAGAAGAGGATTTCTACCTTTCTTCTGATGAGGCAGAGGAAGTAAAGCTAAACCACCCCTGAGGAATCCGACGGCTCTGAATGAAGATTTCAAGACTTCAAAGAGGCTAGATGGTCTCGTCTTCCTTGTTTGACGACACCTTTTGTTGACCGGTGACCATCCCCAAACCGCCTCTTTCCACCCAATAAACCGATCCTCGACAGCCTGATTTACGGCTGAAAAAATTCAAATGCGACGGCCTTAATGTTGTTCAGCATCACCTTTGACCTTTCTGTATAAAGCGACTCTCATTCCCTTTTTTTTAATCATTGACACGAAACTTTGGAGTGTTCCCAGCTATACTAGTGTGAGGGTGATGAGTTCTTGGCACACGGGAACCAGAAGAAGAGACAGAAGTTGCTATTTGAGAATTTTGAAAACATTGAGGTCCAGAAAGAGAGACTTGAACGATTTGAGCTACTTGAAAGGAATTTACTGGGCGTTACGGACTAGAGAAGATCCATCGACAGCGAGTAAACAACCTTGAAGACGGAGGTGATTCAACATCATCTTCGTAGCTTTGGGGCATTAGGATAGCAAGCGACCTCAGCTTCCTCACGATTGGCGTTTCCAGAATTTCCCCGAAAGGTGATTTTCTTGAGCTCAGGATAACCAAGTGAAGAGTAAGCTTTAAGAATCATTCTAGATTGGACCAAAAGCTTGAATTCTTCTAAACGTACGTGGAAAGGAAATCGCTTGAAGATGAAGTTCCTTTGCCTTTAGTTCTCCTATTATATACATCCCATCATCGCTGAAGACTCCGTCATCTAGAAGGCATCGAGCAATTGAGTGACTGGAGCTTCTGAGGATCTGGAAGGCGGACTGATGAAAGACCATAATATCGTCACAGCTTGTGGGTTGATCATCCAGGACCAACCATAAATTGACTAAACCAGGGGGATAGCTTGAAGCAGCGAAGAATTCAAATAGGGCCAAATTTGAAGTGAGATGAAGAGTTCTCAGAGCTCGGAAGTTTAACCCTCCAAGAAAGCATATGTTGGAATCAGATGGTAGATAGACTGAATAGAGTCGAAGGTAGTCGAGAGAAGGAGCGTCGGCATTTAAAGAGGAGATGAGAGATTCAGCATCGGCAAATTTGTTCTCCTTCTCATTCAAGCTTTGCTACACTCTTAAATCCTTGAGCTTTTTGCCAATCCAGTTTGAGAAAGCTCGGTCCCAAACGATAGGAACTGAACATTGAGTAAGATGTAAATCCTGTAAATTCGAGCTGCAATTCCGTGGAACGAGAAACTCAAAATGTCCTTCTTCTTCTTCATCATCCTCTCCACCGTCTAGTCGTAGAGATTGGAGGTTTGAGCATGTAAAGATGAATTGAAGATAGCCCACCATGATAGATACACTAGAGGGTGATAGACGAAGTCTTTTCATGGCCTCTTGAGATCCTTTGTTCAGCTCCCCAAGAACTCACAATTCCACGTAGCTGTAGTCATCCTCCAACTGTTCAATATCTCCTTTGGTAAAACGTCTAATCTCCCGAATTAATCCCGTAAATTCAGGATCTAAATCTGACATTGAAACTCCCGAGCTGTCGAAAGCATCGATTTCATAGAGGGTCAAGACCATCGTCAGAGAAACGGCCTTCAGAGTCAACCAAGCTGAAGCCTGGATGTCCACTTGACTCAGTTGAGGAAATACATTGAGGTTTCGTAGAAGCGTAATGATCTGATCACCGATTCTCCATTCACTATCTGGGATCATGTCAGGATTCCAAACCCGTCCGTAGAAGTTAATTCTTTTCGTGGGTATGACTAGAAAGTTCCAAGATATCGAAGACGATAGAAACTCTGCTTGATGGCCATTCTTCAGAAGCCGAGTCTTTGTCATCTACGAAAGGAAACAGATGAATTGAAACGTCTTTGAGCTTGTTCTTGGAGAGGATTGAATGTCTGAGGAGCTTCTTGAATTCCTTTGGTATCTGCTTGCCTGGAAAGCTATCTTGTTCGTAGAACCTCTCGAGTTCCTCTGTATCTATGTCTTGATCTGTGATGGTAAAGAGGGTAGTGTCTGACTGTATGTATGCATTGCCTCCAAGCTCGGTTGGTGGCTGAAGAACGAGCTACGTTGACGTTTGAAAGCAAGCTGAAGATGTGAAGAAACAGCTCATTCGGAAGTAATCTTAGAGGATCTTTGAATCTAGAGCCCTCCATGTTTGACGAAGGAAGAGGTGGAAGAGTTGAATGGAAGAGATGATGATACGAGAGAGACTGAGGCTTGAGAGAGAGTTCGATTTAACGCTTAACAAGATCATTTTCTGAATGTCGATGAGAGAGCTACTCACTACTAAGGCCTTGGGAATGCTCCCTTTTCAAGAAAAGGTCTTGAAGTAAGAGGTGAGGGCAGGGATTGGAGGTCTTGAGAGGGAGAAGTTATTTGTCTTCAGCTTTTTCCTGACAGAGAGAGCTTTCTCCTCTTCTCCCTTCCTCAATCTACCACCCCCCTCGTAAGCCTTTTCCTTCCTTCTCAATTTCGATTCTATCTCCTGATAACCTCATCAATCACCTCAAAGTAGCAGCAAGCCTTCTCCCGTGATGGAGTTGTTCAAGGACGACAAGCCAGAATCTTCAAATTCTTTCTCAATCAATAAATCCTACGCTTCCAAGTTTGAACACAACAAAGCTAGAGCGGAACTTCAACGGTTGGATGAAAAATATTCTGGAAAGAATGATGGAGATGAAGATAGTAGTAGTGATGACGAAACGGAGGATGAAGAAGGAGAGCAGATCACTCCAGAAGTGGATGCTGCCATCCTTAGAACCATTGCTAGAATCAGAGCAAAAGATACTGGTATCTACGAGGATGGAAAGAAGGTATTCGATGGTGAGTTCTTTGAGTTATGAGAGAGGGGAGTAGAGTTGATAACGGCCAGATCTCTTGGTAGATCGAAAGGAAGACTGGAATGAGAATAAAGAGTGCAAGCTATGGATCGTAGGCGGGCCTACTTGCTCTGTAGGAGCTGTTAGCCTGTTCGATCCGGAGTAAACCTTCGCTAGGAGGGACAATAGAGGTGTCATTGTACGGCTTGGCTTGCTGCGAGCTCGAGAGATGGCAAGCTCAACCTCTCCAGCTGCTGCTTTTTACGATGCTGAGTCCCATGCAATGGTACCGATTCGAATGTGTTCTGAGATTCTGATGGTCTTCAATAGCTCACACTCATAACCTCAGTCAAACTCCGAAACGCTGACTACATCTTCCTTCCATTTCCCTTCCCCCAGACGAAAGAGCTCTAGCTTCCACTTCATCTCTCCGACCCAACCCAACCAATCCCAAATCGAAGAACCAAAAGAAAATGACTCTAGCATCCTATCAAAGATCTCGAGTTGAAGAGTTAATGAAAACCTCTTCAGACCCAGCCAAAGCCTACGCAGAAGCAACTTCCTTTTCTGCAGGGAATGAATATGGTTATGGACAGAATCAAGATCAAGGTTATGGCTCCAGAAAGCAGGCTACTAATGGAGATGAAACACTCTTAGCTCCAGCTCAGGAACAAGAGAAATTGAAAAGAGAGGTTACACATGCTTTCAACGATTTCGATCAAGAACAAGATGGAGATGATGCTGGATTTTTTGTTAAGAGAGATCTGGATCAGGAAGCTCTGGAAGGAGATGATTATAGGAAGTTCCTGTTGAGTGTTCTGGAGGAAAGTGGTGGAAGTGGTGGAGGTGAGAAAGCTGTTAGAGAGGCGCTCAAAAGTCAAATTGAGGAAGCTGAGAAAGGTGATGATGGATTGAGGAGGAAAGTTAGAGTTATAGATCAAGATTTGGAGGACGTCGACGAGGAGGGAGATCAGGAAGTTGAGGAGAAGAAAAAGAAGGAGAAGAAGAAAGATAAGGGAAAGGAAAAGAAAAAGGAGAAGAGCAAAGAAGAGAAAGATGAGGATTTCTTGATGAAGTGAGTATAGCAAATTTATCAGACGGAAGACGCGAGACAAAAGCACAAAGAAATTCGCTTCTCACTGACTATCTTGGTTTGTATCCACCCCCTCTTTCTCGCAGCTACATTCTCAACAGAGGTTGGATGGACGATTCTGCTCCTGCTGGTCCTTCCAAACCCTCCGTCAAAGCCTTGAAATCCAAGAGAGATGCTCCCAAAGCTTCTTCTTCCGATTTTTCAGACGAAGGCGATCTAGCTCCATCGACTTCAAAAGGCGCCTACGGAAGAGATTGGGATGCAGAAGCAGCCGAGTTGGAATCTGAAGCTTCCTTCGATTCCAGAGCTGATGCTTTCGAGACTGCTTATAATTTCAGATATGAGCAATTGGAATCTGGAGAGACTGGAGCAAACATTGCTTCATTTGCTAGAGACCCGAAGGGAAGTGTCAGGAGGAAAGATGACAAGCGTAAGATTGAGAGAGAACTCAAGAAGGAAAGGAAGGAGAAGGAAAAGAAAGATAAGTTGGGAGAACTTACGAGGTATAGAGATTTGAAGAGGAAAGATATCGTCGAGAGGTTGAAGAAGTTGAGGGAGGCTACCGGAAGTGATGGTGAGTTCATGAAACGTTGAGAATATTCGAAGGAGTGCAAGGTTTTCTGACCTTTTTCTATCTTCTCTCCAACAGCTATCGGATTCGAAGATCTTGATTTGGATGCCGACTTCGATCCAGAAGCTCACGACAAAGCCATGAGAGGAGCCTTCAATGACAGCTATTACCAAGCAGGGGAAGAAGGAGATTTCGCTGGCGAAGGTGGTTACGACGATGAAGATGTCAACTACGATGCTGATGGAAAGCCAACCTGGGATGATGATATCGACATTGAAGATATCATGGATGAAGACGAACCAGCTGCTGCTAGTAATAGCAAGAAGTCAAAGAAGAAAGACAAGAAGTCGAAGAATCAAGATGACGATGATGGTCCGATTGAGATGGACGCTGACTTTGTTGATGGGAATGAAGGAAATGCTGGTCAACAGAACAAAGAAATGTCAAAGAAGGAAAAGAAGAAACTCAAGAAGAAGTTGAAAGCTGCTGAAGAGAAAGCTCAGGCTAAGAAGGCGAAACAGCAAGATGGAGATGAAGCTGTTGATGAGGATGAAATGAATGCTGATACTTTACCAAACATTCAAAAAGAACCGGAGGTGGAACCCAAGACTGCTGAAGAGAAGAAGAAGAGGATGGACGGATTGGTGGAGGAGTACTATGGTTTGGATTACGAAGATGTGGTGAGTACAAAGTAATGAGCTGATCTCGTACTATTCGATCTCTAACATATCTTCTTTTCACACGTTCCTTCAGGTTGGAGATCAACCAACTCGATTCAAGTACACGAAAGTCCCTTCAAGCTCTTATGGTCTTACTCCAGTTGAGATTCTTCTTGCAGATGATAATCAGCTCAACAACATCGTAGGATTGAAGAACCTACAACCCTACAGGAAAGGAGCTAAGCGACCTGCAGATCTTGGTCAGAGACTCAGAGATTTCAGAAACGACTTCGCTAAATCTCAGAGAGGTAATGACGAAGAGATGGAAAAGAGAGGTTGGAAGGTTGAGAGGACTGATGGGAAAGAAGGGAAGAAGAAAAAGAGAGCTGGAAAAGGTGAAAGAGAGAAGAGGAAGAGAGAGAAAGAAGAAGGGGAAGGAGGAGCTGCTGCTGGGGAAGAAGTCGGAGGAAGCAAGGAGAAGGGGGCGGAAGAGATGGAACCGAAGAAGAAGAAGAGTAAAAAATCTAGGAAGACTGCTGATGAGTAGTGAATTGTGCCGTTGATTGTTGAATATTTTCGCTCTTCCTCGCTGCGCTCTCTTAATTCATCCTGTTCAATGCCATTCTCTTAGAGAGGAGGGGGACAAAAGTTGGCCAAAGCTCGTTCTTTCCCCCTTTCTGCTCTCCTGATTTTTGATGATCGGAAACCAATTGTACATCTTCGATTTAACAGATCAGAGGAAGGTTGAAGATGTGGATCTGGCCCCACCTTTGAGTTCCTCCGCTGCTCTACCTTCAATGCTACTCTGCTCTAGGAGCACCATTAGAACCACTCAGATCCGGAACCTTCGAACTCAAGACGACTTGGACTCAGAATGGAGAACCATCTATCTCCCTTCAAGAGCTGCACTTCCATGGAGTCGATGTCTCTTATCGTTTCACAGGATCTTCTCAAATGCATTTCTTCCAAATCTCATCGAGATCCAGATTTATTTCCAGAGCAGAGTAAGAGTTAGAGATACTCAGAGTGGTTTCGACTGCCCTTACAGTTTAATCGGTCGCTATCACTCAAATCTCATCCACATCCGATTCTACCATCAAAATCCAGCAAGTCTCGTTCTTCCAAGCCCAAGCCTCTCCTTCAATTCTTCAAATCTGAAGCTTCTGGTGATCAGTCGTCAAGATGAGATCACTGCTAAATGGTTCTCGAACTTCAATTACCCCATGTTGAACTTTCTTAGAATCAGCGACAAGGTTAGGTCGATGTTTCTGAATGACTCGCCGAGACTTCCTGAGTACGACGGACCTCCCTTGGAGTCTGACTCTTAGGAGCATGATAATTAAGAAGACAGAAATACAGCTGAAGAGACACAAGATGAAGATAAAAGGATGCAAGTGGGTGTGAAGATGAAGAATGGATACACAAGTCAGGCGATGTTGGCCGGTTGTCCTCAAGAAAGAAGCAGGCTTAGGTTCTGTCTGAGCTAACTAAGTGTCGAAAGAGTAGGGTTATCGTGAACGTTGGAGGGAGAAGGACTGAAGGAGCTTTGATTCACTTTATACTCTAGCACCAGAATGTCATGGAGCGTTTTTCTTCCCCAGCCTTGTTCAAATATCTTTGTTTCCTAACTCAAACATCTTTTCATGTCTGGTATGTTCTTCAGCATTGCCACTTGAGACAATTTTGTGATTATTAGTGAAGCCAGTTGAAGGCTGACGTCAACAGCCCATACCACTTCTTCTCCTAAGTGTCTTCCTTTCGTCATCGCTCTCTATTACAGTTCGATTTGTGGGGAACCTTGAAGTTGAGACATCAATTTCAGTCGGCACCCTGTGGAAAGTCGACATATGCTTGGTAGTGACTTGTCTGGTCACCCAAACTGAAGGAAAGGTAGGAGTAAGATTGCAATCAAGAAGTGAGAGAACATTGCACTCTGTTATGTTTGAAATGAGTGAGACGAAATTAGGACAATAGCAGAAGTGACTGAGGGACGAAAGAGAGAGAAAGGCTCGAGGTGCCATGTGTCTCGCGTGGAGACATTCGGAGAGCGTAGACGAAAGAGAGTGAAAAGGTAAAGAATGCAGTTGATACATGTTGTCAACAGGTTCCCAGTGGAAGATTGTGAGAGAATGAGAGGGAAAAAAGAGGAGATAGGACAAGGGGAAGGCTAGCGAGGGAGAGACATCACCCAAAGCCAATTGGGAATCACTGCCCTGAAAGCATCATCTCAAGGGTCTCAAAGGGTATCAAAGAGATTCAAACAGCAGTTTTAAGAGAGAGAGACGGGCACAAAGAGGGGTTTTTTTTATTTTTTTATCGAATCTGTTGAATTTCATTGCAGTCAAGTATTACAAAACTACCCTGGAAACTAAGGTAAAAATTCACAGTTTACAATTTTAAAGGATAAAGTGTTCGAGATTTGAGTTTGAAGTTTGAAGCTTAAATAGAAGAAAGAGGATGTAGGAGGGTAGTGAGGGAGACAAGACAGCTTCAACCAAGCAAAAGCCAATTGGTATTCCCTGACTTGGAATCATGATTTGAAGGGTCTCAAAGGGTATCAGAGAGATTTGAACAGACTATAAAGAGGGAGAGAGGGGCATACAGAGGGTAAAGACAGCAAGAAATAGGTGTTTACACGAACAGGCAACCTCACCAAAACAAATCCAACAGGCGTCCCCTTCCGGTACAGAGAGTATCCAGAAGGACTACTGGGGTTGCAGAGAGCCAAAAGAGATGACAGGAGGCAAAAAAAAATGGAGGAAACGCCCAAGTTCTTTCTACGGCGCTCCCTCCATCAGAGAGCCAAAAGAATTTCCCTGCCGGGGAGTCGAACCCCGCTCGCCTGCGCAGACACACAACCTACGGGGAATTGTGCTGATTGAAAAGCAGATATACTAACCGATGTACTAGCAAGGACTATTGGTTGATGGATGAACATCCAAACGATAAAATAGAAGAAGTCCAAATAATTCATCAGATCTCTTAAACAGGGAGGAGTCGTCAGGGCAAAAGACAGCCTCAGGAATGTCTTCCCGCCGATTTTTGGGTCGATTTTCAGAGTCGAATCTTCTCAAACGAGACCTCTATTGCGTTCAAGGATGCATTCCGAGCTTATGAGTGGTCGACTAAAGAAGATCAAGTGGAATCTGGCTCCCAATTCTCACCCTTTTCTCCCAAGCGTACTCTTCTATTTCTCTGTTTTTGGGCCAAGCGTCTTTCAAATATGTACGGTAGAAGTTAAACCCACTCAGAAGCATTCCAATGAGAGGAAGTGGAGATGGTAGTTTTCCTTCTTGTGCTCCTGAGGTAGGTAGGAAAGCCAGAGAAAGTACTTTTGATGCTAGGTTGCTAGGTAGAAGGGAGATATACAGTACAATAGATGATGTTCAAAGACAGTTTGGCCAGATCTTCCATTTTGCACGATCTTCCCCTCTTCTGTTTCTGTTCTCTTTTCCACTCTCCACCTCTTTCTATCTTTCACTTGCAAATCCTTCCTTTCTCTTTGCTTTCATTTTGCATCACCTTCACTATTCTCTCCATTTGTTAAGGAGAAACCTCTCACAATTTTTTTTCTGTTCCTTCCAAAAGTGTGTTTTTTTGTATCTCATTCCTCCATAAAAATCAAAAGTTGATTTCTTCCTCTTCTTTTCCTTCTCCGTGCTACGTCACGATTGCTTTCTCTTCTAATTTCTTCTTCTCCGACAAACGTTCTTCTTCAAATAGCAATAATGACCAACTTCCCGCCTTTGACTTTCAAAACCTCAAGTTCACTCTTCCCATGTCTAACCAATTCCAAAACCTCCGCTAGTTTCCGACTATCAATAAATTTAACCCCTTTAGTAGCTATCATTAAAACCTTCATATAATTCAAAGCGATTCCACCATTTGATTCATAAAAGTAGATTTTTCTAATTCCACCCATTGATCTTCTTTCGTGCAGAAAGAGTCCAATGATGCTTCCATACTCTTTATCGTCTTGAGGATCCGGGAAACGTATTTCACTTCCTCCTTCGAAAGAATTGTCGTCGATGTATGGAGATTGAGATGGAGAGTTTGGAGATGAAGTTGAAGGAGTTGGAGATAAAGTTGAGAGCTTTGGTAGTTCGTTGTCGCCGTCGATTGGAAGTTGAGGGAAGATCTCACCGAGTTGAGGGGATCCCATCTGCTTTTGGTTGATTGATAGAAGGTGATTTGGAGGACAAGTCTGACAAATTTAAAGATCTGCCTTTATAATCGAAAGGATTCGTTGACCTCATGGAAAGAAGGTTCTCTAATGACTCGATTCAGACACTGAAAATATCTCGGCGTAGAAGCCGAGGCAGGAGGGAGGAGACACGAGGTACGAGGTCTTCCGCCTTCCTCTTCCTACATTTGTCAGTTCTCTTCTTCGCCTCATCCTACCTTGCTTTTCTCTTCGTCTGCTCCTCTCCTTCTTCCTCGAGAGTCCGGGTCATTGAATCAAGCACATTTTGACTAAAGCTTGGCTTCTAGTCTCTTGCCCAGTCAATTCCCAATCAATCCTCAATCCTCGGCAAGGCAATCGAAGATCAGATCCAAGACTTCTTGCTGATCCATAATGATGACTTTGCTCTCTCTGCTGGGTACTTGCACCAAGAAACCGTGAAGCGTCCTAAGAGAAAGAGGTTAGAGGTTGGGAGAGAGAGCATCGAGTTGGTCTAGACCATCGTTCTCTGGAGCTTCGTTCCCTTCTTCCAACTTGTTGGAAGAAGTTCTGAGTGACCAAAGCTTCAAATTAAGATCCTGAGATCATGCTCTGAGCGTCTTCTAAGAAGGTTGCTCTGGTTGATCTTGATTCCTCTCGTGTCTCCTCAGCTCGTAGCTCAAAGTCTCGTCAAGCCTGACCCCACCAGGTTCGACAGGGCTCCTTCGAACTCAGAGAAAGTGTCCATTTTGTCGTTGAATTTCTCAACAGACATCATGTGAGAGACCGAGGTTCGACCTGCAACTTGGAACTGCCATTCCTAGTCGCCATCTCCTCACCTTGCTCTCACATCGAACCCGATTCCAGAGAATCTGACTTCATATCCGCTCATTTTCTCACAATCTCATGAGACCAGGTCGAAGATACAACCCTCTGATCTCCATTCCCTTCTTCTGGAATCTTTTCCCACCGCGCCAGCTTCTGACGTCTCCCCATCTCTTACTCACTCGGTTCCCCAACCTCTTTTCTTCCCCTATCGACTATTTTCTCCTCCATACTCTTCCTGGTCTGGCCCCTTCGGCCCCATAGGTTGACTCATGCTCTCGCAGCATCTCTCTTTGATCTTGCAAGCTGCGAGAAGAGACTCTCGATCTATCTATCTTCTCTTCTATGACTCAGGAAGAGAGATCAAGAGTTTCACAATGACTCGAAGTTGATCTAGTAGAATGTCGCGATTGAGGTATTCAGAGAGAGAAGAGAGAAGTTGCTCTACATTCTACTATACATAGCCAGCTTTCCATCTTGAAGCTGCTACCTCTCGTTCGTCTCCGGCTTCTCGAATTTCCCAATTGAGATCACTGTGAAGCTGAGATTGACCATAGATGAAATGAATTGAATCAAAGATGAAGCATTCGAAGTTGAGTAGCGGTTGGTGCTGTCGGGAAGATGTGAAAGCAGTGACGATTCCTAACAATCTGGTAGTTTCTGAACCATCACCACTCAATTCGGTTCCTCTCGCGAACTTCTTTCAAAGTTTAGATCTAAAGGAAGATCCATCAAATAAATCTCTGGAAATCTTTTCAAGCCGAAGAATCTTGGTGAGTAAAGAGGAAGAGAGCGACTTTTCCATTACTTCCTCTCTGATTCGAACCTTCTCTGCTTCGTCGAATGCTCTTACTCATTCCCTCTTCAACTTTCTCGATTGTATAACATACCTTCAAAGCTCAGCTCATAACGTCAGGCTGCTTTTCGAAGGTCACTTGGGATAGACTCATTGCAAGGAGTCGGCTTTGATTCTCTATCGCTTTCCTACCCGTAGAACCGTCCTTAAGTTTCACCTCGGACAGTCATCTCAAGAAGAAGCAAGTGAGATCAACGAGACTCAGATTCATGGTTGGTTTAGAGCATCAAAGCCAACGGAACAGACGCTGACCTTCCTCCTTTTGATCTGCTTCCGCCCGGATTCTATCTTCTCAGATTGCTTTGCTAACATGGATCAAGCAATCGTCGACTCAGAGAAGACACCGCCGACCTTAGATAACCTACTAAATGATGTCATTCCCCCAGTCGTCGGAGAAATCAGGAGCTGGACGGAGGAAGAAGAGGTTGGGCCAAAGTGGAGAGAAAAGAGAGAGGAAAACAGAAGGTGAGCTCTCGTCTTCGACTGTTCATTGTTTCTACTTTTCTGAAACTTATTCTCTTTGTTTCGCTATTCTTTCTGCCTCTCATCAGGTCAAGAGATTTGGCCCTCTCTGCTCTGGTTGCGAGCTCCAAGTCCGGATACAATCGTTGGCTTCCTCATCTTCTTCAAACTGTCACTCTCTCATTGATCAACGTAAACTCCCTCTACGATCTCCTGGAAAGAGATGCTCCAAAAGGTTTCCATGTGAAGGACCCCAACATTATTCCTTTTCCAGAGGATTTTTCGCCAGAGGACTATGCTTCCTTCGAAGAGCTCTGGGGACAACTCGGGATCGCTATTGGACGGAAAGTTACTCAGAACGAAGCAGAAGGGATGATTCTTGAATCCATCCTTGGAAAGTGCCGGAACCTCCAGACTCTAAACCTAAGCGACAGCACCTCCCGCTTCCCTCTGACGGGGCAGAAAGGAGTTCTCAGTGAGTGTGTCAGGAAATGGAAGGGAAGACTATGCCTTCGAGGCTTTGGGGATCTAGATTATTCGATGAATGCTCAGAACGTTATTTGGATTTTGGTCTCCTGTCCTCATCTACGTCAAGCTTCTCTCTCTTTGATTTTGACGCTGGATGGGTACAACTTTCTTCTGGAGTATTCCTCGACCTTCCAAGGTCTTTCCAAAGTGAAGCAGCTGGCCATTCAATCCAATTGGTTCTGGGATGATGGATCTGTCAATGACAACGGATGGGTAGGGAGAAAGTGGAGCAAAGAATTAGTGGGAAGCAATGAAGAGACGACAGCGGTTTATCACTTTCTTCAGGTTACCGACTCTCTCGTTTCACTGGAACTAGGCATCGGAAACGCCTAAATTTCCTCAGGAGAAGTGTCAGAAACAGACGTCGCTGTCACAACGGAATGTCTCTCAAGTCTCTTCAACTCTCATCCTTCAATCAAACATCTTCGCCTCATCAATCTCTTTCCTGCGCAGTCCAGCAATTTAGATCTTTCAATCTTTACAGACCTAAAGATCTTGAGTCTGGATTGTTTTATGTTGTCAGAGATGGAGAAAGGGACGCTAGGTGACTCGCAGTCAAGCGTCAAGATTTTACATCTTCCATACTACATGTTCGACGAATCTCAACCCAGAGATGCCGACTTCGAAGAAGAGAGGTTTCTTTCGGGTATCGTTTCAAACAGGATTCTGCCGAACTTAGCAGAGACGGTACTTCCTTCTAAGCCAATCGGTCCAGACAGTCGGGAGGTGACTACTCCCCACGCAGTCAGACTCTGGAAAGAGTCCAGGGAGTTGTTGGGAGAGAACGAGAGGGTGAAGAGCGGAAAATTAAAGCTGAGGACTCTGGAGGTAGGAGAGACTGGTAAGTAAGACCTTAATATGTTGTGTTCTTTTAGCGCTGCTTTTGGTGCATGGGGGTCATCTGATCCTGAGCTCCCTCTCTTCCCACTTCCTATCCTCAGTTGGCGATGAATCAAAAGGAGAGAACTGTCTTTCAACTGTTCCATGGATCTTTGCCTTTCCTCAATAACAGAACTTCATTTTTGTAAGAGCAAGAACTACTTGATCTCGTCAATGCATCGGTGGATCGTAGACGGGTGAGGACGAGAAGGAGATGAAAGTTGGAGATGGGCGGAGGATTTCAAGGGAAGGAGAAAGGCTTTGCTCGCGGTTTTTTTGAAATGAATTTTCAGATGTTTCATTTGGACACTATTTCAGAATTGTTCCCAACCAGCTCGGTTGAATTGCAGACAGAAGTGTCAAGGTACCTAGTCAGCTTGAAGTCCAGAATTTGACTTAAACTTTTGAACCTTTCGACAATCCGATCTGCCAATCTCTCATGTCTCCCAATTCCTTCTCATTTAAATCCCTGAAGATCTTGTCAGAGAGTTTGAGACTTTGCAAATCAAGCTCGGTTGGGAGCAAGTACCAAAAAGAGCTGCCCATCTCACTCAGATCACCCAACTATGTCGACAGAAGAAACAAAGATGATTACACCAAAGGACGAAACTCGTGCAGATACAACACAAAATAGCAACACAGCTCATCTTCGAGCTATCATCCCAACCCTCCTTCTCCTCCTGAAAAACCTCAAATCTACGAGCTTCCAAATACAACTTTCTCCATTCATCCTTACTCAGAGAGGTTTCGAGGACAAGCCATGGAGAGGTTCGAAAGGCTGATTCGTCTTCATTTTTATACATTCGTATTTGTCTCTACATGAAGTCGATCTCTTCCCAAACTTTTTCCTCATAATTCTCCACTGTTATAAAACTCTTGCGAAACTGCTATTTAGTTTCACTCCCAAGTCGCTCACTTCTAATCCAATCTCTTGACTCAACCTCAATCGATTTCAAGCCCCTTTCTCCCGGAGAATCCTCAAAACTTTGAATCAATTCCGGTTTACGTTGAGGTTTGATTTCTGCTTATCATTAGTTGGGGAGTCTAGCAGAGACCCCGACATTCCTTGACAGTAGATTTGGAGAGTTAATCAAGAAAGTACTTCGATACCGACCCGGAATGAAAAGATGCTTCAACACTGGATGATGAAGCTGTGAAAACCAAGCGGATAAGGGTGAAATGTCAAATAGTGTAAGAGATTCTAGGAGAGGAAGTGAAAAATTTGGCTCCAAAGAATTGATGGCCGACTCTTGATGCTCCCCAAGATGTCCGGTAGAGACATAAATTAATGTTGAATGACTGGTTCTGAGCATCGCAATTAAGCACATAAAATTTTCATAATGTTGATGGTCCCGCAAACCAACCCAAAGTGGATGAACTGAGAGTTCGTAGAGCTGAGGGGCTTGACTTTGGGAGAAGAATTACGAGATAGAAGAGAAGGTTTGGCTCAACTTGAGTCTTCTTAAATTCGGAAATAGAATCGGTGTCTGTTGAGGTTGAATATCAAAATCTTCTTCGCTTCCGATTCGCATCAACTTAATTGTTCTTAAGGTTTCCCTAGAATTTAACAGTAGCGGAATGGGATCAGTAAATGAAGCACGTGAAGATTGGTCCATTAATTCAAGATATTGTAACTCACATCCGACCCATCTAGAAATTGTAGCCTCTGTCAATAGCTCAACTGAATCCATCATGATATTCCGATAGCTAAAGTCACGCTGAAACTTTTTTCCTTCCTTGATCTCGATGAATTTAGAGCCATGGAAATCTTCCCCACTCTGAAAGCTTCGAATGCAAGGAGCTTCTATCTTGATATTCATTAATTGAGAGAATGAACAAAGTTGTTGAAGAAGAGGTAGAAGGTAGAATTTGGCATAGTAAATCTCCACGCCTTTATCTACCTGGATCTCCAAAAAGATTTCTCTTAGGGTGTGCTGCGATAATTTGAGAATGTTGAAAGGAATGGACAGAGCTGTTTCATTTATATCCCAAATAAAGCCTTTTGCGGAGGAACCTTCGGAGAACGAGAATAATTTAAGACTAGCTTTGGTGAGTCGGTGTTTGGAGAGATTGGATAGATGGTTGAGATGATGATTGATGGTGGTCGAGGGAGTGAATCTGGAAGAGAGGCGAACAAGGGGTTGTTGTGACTGCTATCCGGACGTGGAGAAGGGCAGATTAATCTTCGATGAGATTGGCGAGTAAAAACAACAGGCTTTGGATAGCTATTGGTAAGATTCGAATAGAATGTGAAACTGAATGGTGATGGAGAGAAAGGTGGACGTGGAAGCGGGCAACGCTGGCGTATTGGTTGGAGCGTTGGAGAAGTGCTGGCAACCTTCCTGCTTCCCATCCCCCATTGCAAACTCATCCTATTCATTCAAAGACCTATCCATTCATTCTATCATAGCATCTAGAAACTATCAATTATCAGCAAATAGACGTTCAAATCAGAAAGTAGAGTTCAGAGACAGCCTTGGCCAAGATGCTGATAGCCAACAGCAACACTCCTTCCAGAAAGGGAAAGAGCTCCTCTTCTACCTCCTCCAAGTCGAAATCTTTTCCTTTACTTCTACTCATATCATTACTATCCTTTATCTCGTTGATCTCGCTCGCTCCCTCCGTTGAAGGTATGGGTGTCATTGGAATGGATTATGGAACGTCCTTCTTAAAGACTTCTCTTGTTAAACCAGGTTTACCTTTCGACGTAGTACTATCAAGAGATTCAAAGAGGAAATTCCCTTCAGTAGTAGGATGGAAACCACCAGCACCGTCTCGATCAAAGTCACCTCACGAAAGGTTATTAGGAACAGATGCTCTAGGTTTATCTTCAAGATATCCTTCAGACGTTTATTCATCTCTTAAAATTCTTCTAGGCTCAACTTCAACCTCAACTTTAGGTCAGAATTCAAAGGATCTAGTACAATCTTTATATCAAGCGACTAGGTTTGGAACTACTGATAGAGACACTTTCTCAATTCAGAGGATTGGAGATGGTGGAGATGAAGTTTCTTATTCGATTGAAGAATTGGTCGGAATGCAATTGTCTCATGCCAAGGATTTAGCTGAAGAAGTTGCTGGTGAAAAGGTTAAGATGACATTTCCTGGAACTAACATTGGAACTTTTGGGGGATTAGATGTGGTTTTAACTGTTCCAAGTCATTTTGGTGCGAAGGAAAGGCAGAGTTTGATTGATGCTGCTAGTTTGAGTGGGATCAAACCTAGGTTGGTCAGCGATGGTACAGCTGGTGAGTAGACGAGGCGGGGATTCGGTCAGAGGAGCTGGGGCTCGAAAGGAAGGAAGGGATCCGGAGAGGATGTGGGGTAAAGAACAACAGAGATGCAAGTCAGGCTGTTCTATCTTCCTTTTTGACTAGTTGTCAACTGTGTAAGCTGCTCTTGTCTAAGTTCACGTTATCTCCATCAATCTTCCCTCCTCCAGTCGCAATCTCGTATGCCATCACTCGAACCTTCCCAACTCCAGAAACCCACCTCTTTTACGATTCTGGTTCTGGTTCAACAAAAGCCACAGTAGCTCGATTCTCAATGATTTCAACTCCCGGAGATTCCTTAGCATCGATCGGTTCCTCAAAAGAAGCAGTTCTAATCGACATGTTAGGAGTTGGTTGGGATCTACCTTCAAACGGTCTCTCTCTCGATCTAATCATCAGAGAAATGTTGGTGGAAAAGTTTAACGAAAAATCAGCTGACAAGCTCAAGACTCCTCTTAGAGAAAATGATAGAGCTATGACTAGACTACTGAGTGAAGCTAACCGGGTTAAACACATTCTAAGTGCTAATGCTTTCGCAGCCACTAGTGTTGAAGGATTGGCTGAGGATGTTGACTTCAGATCTAAAATTGATAGAGAGGAGTTCGAAAAGAGAGTAAAGGATAAAGGTCTGGAAGAAGGCTTTTCAAGACCGGTTGAAGATGCATTGAAGAACGCTGGAGTCTCCATGGTGAGTGAACATCTCTAGAGGAAGTTGGATGTATGCGTTCGTAACTTCTTCTAACCAGCAAACCATTTCCTACCAGTCTGATCTCGCCTCTCTGGTCCTAGTCGGTGGAGGCTCAAGAGTTCCTCTAGTCCAAAACGCCCTCAAGACCCACGCTTCAGTTCCAACTTCTCTCATCGCTCAGAACCTCAACGCGGATGAAGCAGCAGTCATGGGAGCAGCTTTCTATGGAGCTTCTTTCAACCCTCAATTCAGAATGAAAGCCATTCAAGCTAAAGATGCTCACGCTTTCGAAGTCAGGATCAGAGAAAGGGGAGATGACGGAGCTCTACGAAAGGAAGAAGTCCTCTTCCCAAGAGGAAGTCTCGACGTTGGAGATGCTAAGGAAGGAGTCACTCTCACTCGTGAATACCACGACGTTCATGATGACTTCGGTTTCTCTTTCTCTTACTCTAAGGAAGATGCTCTGAAATTAGGTTTGAGTGAAGAGGAAACTTCGACTGAGAAACTAGGATTATACGATATCAAGATCGATGGGATCAAGGAAGCTCTACAAGAATTGAAAGATGCAGGTGAGATGGATAACGTGTTCACTCACGTAAATGTGACGATCGCAAGCAGACCTTCTGGAATTTACATCGTCGATGGAGCCACTCTAACTGTCAAGCCAAAGAATGAAGGTGGAATCGCTGGAGTCTTGAAGAGCTGGTTTAGTGGGAAGAAGGCTGGTGCCGGAGCGGAGGAAGAAGATCCTCTAGACGAAGGCCTAACAGACGAGAATTCTACTGATTCCTCAAACTCAACCTCACCTCAAGAGAAGAAGAAGCCGGCTCCAGAACCAAAGGACAGAGTTGTCAAGCTAGCAGCTTACACTAGAGCTTCCCAATCTGGTTTACTAGCTCCAAAACCTATTGGCGGAGACGAATTGAAGGCTTCAAAGGACAGACTCTACTTAGCCGACAAAGCCACTGAGAGGAGGGCTCAGAGGGATACTGCCAGAAACGAATTGGAAGCTTACTTCTACCACGCAAGATCTTTAGTCGACTCTGAAGATGACGTTGAATCTAAGTTCGTCAAAGCATCTCAAAAGTCAGAAAGAGAAGCTCTGAAGAAGAAGTTAGCAGAAGTCGGAAAGTGGTTCGGAACTGATGCTGAAGAGAAAGCTGATCACAGTGCTCTCAAAGATAAGAAAAGAGAAATGGAAAAGTTAATCAAACCTATCGACAAGAGAATCGCAAGTGCAAGTGCCAGAGATACTGCTTTCAAAATCCTTACTTCCGCCATCTCTTCAACTCAAGAATTCTTAACTGAAGCTAGAACCAATTTAACTGAAGCTATGGAATCGGGAGGTTCTTCTAAATATTCGGTAACCGAACTAGATGCTCTGAAGGAGAGTTTGGAGAAGGATACAAAATGGTTCGAAGAAGGTAAAGCGCTCCAGGAGAAAAGAACTTTGGATATGGATCCTGCTATTGAGAATGAGGAATGTGAGAAGAGAGCTAAGAAATTGAATGATACTAGGAAGAAATTAGCTAGAAGGAAAATTCCAAAGACTAGACCGAGTAAGAAGGAGAAGAAGGTAGAGGAAGAAAAGATCAAGGAAGAGGAGAAAGAGGAAAAGAAGGAAGAAAAGAAACCTGCCCATGAAGAACTTTAGGAAACATGTTTCATTTAAGGAAAGGAACTTGAGATGAAGCACGTTGGGTCTAGCTGGTTGATCTCGACTTGGTTTCATTTGATTTGCAAGTTTCTCTAGGGTGTCTGTAGAAGTCTATCATTAAGTTAACTTAATTGATTCACGTTCTTGTTCGCGTGTTTCGCTCAGTATTCGTGTGATTTGGAGACGCGTCGTCTGATCAGATGCTAAGAGTCTAAGACTTTAAGTAAGTGCAGTGGATCTCTCAGTTGGTAAGAAGCTCTGGGAACATGATAGATCATTAGAAATGGGAGCAACAAAGTAAAATCAGGTACAGGTATCGATTGCAAGGGAGAAACGAAAAAGGCGCTCGTACTGAAGTGAGAAAAAGAAAGGTCCAGCCTCTTCCTTGTCGCGTAAAATCTGAGCTTCCTCGGGTCCTTCAAATTCCTAGCATCCACTCTTGGCAGAAGTTGGCTTTCTCATTAAGGCGGCTTCAGCCTTCCGACGTCTGACCAGACCTGGAAGACCGTTCAAAGTATTGGTTTTAGGAAGCACATCCGCAATTCCAGCGAAGTTTCCTTTGGCGACAGCTCCAGGGAAAGTGCTTTGGAGGCTGCAGGAGCGGATTGAGAAGATTGAGATGGGAAGAAAGTCCGCGTCAACTCTTTGGCACGATATCTCCTTTTGGCTGACCACGGGACTCACCTTCCACATCCTGCGTTGTAGGCAAATGACACAAGACCAGCGTATTCTGAGGGAATGAAAAATTGAAGAGATATCAGAGAGTTTTTCGCAAAATAGAGAATGAGAATTTCAGGGTACCAACGCACCATTTGCATTGGCCTTGGCCATTCCTTTCATCGCGCAAGCCTGGATTTGGAGCCAAAGCAAAACGGAAAATGCTGAAGCGTCAGTGACCGCTTTCTCTAGGCGGATCAGTTCGGGATCGGCACAGGAAAGAGAAGGGGCAGCTTGTAACTCACGCAGTCTTCGTAAGTCTTCAAGGTTGACTCCAAGAGAGTAGTGCAACGGGCTTTTGAAAGAGGTGGTCTGAGACCAGAGCAATCATGAGCATCACAGTTGTAGCCGTAGCAGATTGTCTTGTGGCCCGTAGCGTCAGTGTAGAAGTCTGATCTGTAGCCTTCAAACTCTTCGATGAGAGAGACTCCTGCCGCATTCAATTTAGCTCCTTGGACAGAGGCAAAGAAAGAAGAGAGAGTAATGAAGGAGAGAAGGGCGGTAAAGAAGATCTTCATGGTTGGGATATGAGAGTTGAGATTCGAGAAGTGAGGTAGAAGTTGAGAAGCTGTTGATAAGTGGGTTGGAATCGAGGATTGACCTCCCGATCTGTCTCCTTTTATACTCTTCGAGCGAAAAGTGATGGCAATGCTTCACAGTGTTGGCCGTCTCGAACGCGAGGTTAAAAAAGGAGGGAGTGGAGAAAAGTGTGGCGTTTTAAAGGCGGGGAAACGCCAAAGATAGTGGTTTCTGAATTTTCTAGATATTGCACAAGGTTGGAGAATTTTAGTTTCCTAAAGAAAAATGTTGAGAGATGGTTTGATTGCGCATTTGCGCTTCTCACTTGGGCGCACTTCGAACGCCGTTGGACGCCACACATACGCCACGGCGAACAAACCTCTCTATTTCTTCCACTTGTACTCTCAATTCTCCAAGATGAGACCTCGGCCAAGAATCCTTTGCCACCTCACTCTTAAGATCTGATGAGCGTGGACTGAGAGAGGGGTTGTGACTCCGCTAACGTTGAGGCTGACCTCTCGATTTGGGAAGGATCTGAGGCTGTCAGATTCGCGCAGATGCAGGTGTTTATGGCACACTTCTTGAGTCTCAAACGTTCAAGACTGACGGTCACGTGAGAAAGTAGAAAATCAGAGGGGCGTTGATCTACAGATTGATTGCTCGCGACTTTACTCACCCCTGGTCGCCACTCAGATAATGGTCAGTCGAGAGCGATAAAAATCTTTCTTCTAGTCATAATCACGAAGTCCTTAGTTTTTGAGGTCTTTTGGTTCCACACCCAGCATTGATCTGAGAACAAAGACGGCTACCAACAGAGAATCTCCTCCTCAAAAGGGTCGACGTCGCCTCTTCTTCTTTGCCTCTTCTCCCAGAGTTCCATTGGACCACCTGGGGAATCTAAAATGAATTTTATCGAAGAATACACAATTGTGAAGAGTCGAAGAAAATTACGATACTACACGAACAGAACATCACAAGTGAAGATAGTATATCACAACTCCAGAGCCTATCTTAGCTTGACGAGACTCAAAACTGTGAAAGAAACTATCACAGAAGCCTCGAAACTTCTCCCTCCAAAGATCCTACTCTTGGGCCATTCCGTCAATCTCAATCGTAGTTTCAGTGAGAGCTACCCAACTCTGAGTGTCGTCTTGGTGAGCTTCTTCGTCGAACTTGGGATCTTGAACATTTCCTCCATTAAGCGAGATGAGTTGATGTAGGAGACCAGACATCTGAATGGAGATGCCAAACCGAAAGACAAGGGGTGAGCGAAAGAGCACTCGGGATCCGACCCTTCAGCTGATTATTCCTCGAAATTTGTACTCACTTCTTTATGCATATTTTCCTGCTTTGTTTCCGCTTCTTTCTTCTCTATAGCCCTTTTCTCCATCCACTTAACCTCGGATTCGGGAACACGGATCGTTCTCAGAGGTCTCTTTTGAACGAGACATGTCCAAACCACATCTGCAAACTCTTCTAGGCTTAAGTGTTCGATGTTTCTCCATTGAGATTCAGCTCCTAGGTCAGCACAATCTTGAGGCGACGTAGCAACGAAGAGAGGAATGCTTCAATAGTTGTTGTAGACAAATCCGCAGCCTCTGGATTCTTTTGGAATAGAGCTGCATACCAAGTGGTTGTTTACCTCTCTCTTGAGCTCCTGTAGATCCGAGTCTCTTGAAACTTCAGCAGGTATGTAAAAGCGATGCATCTTGTTGCTCTGATTTGCGAGACCGTCTTCAACTACCAGCTTCAGACGATAGCTGTTAGATTGGCGGAAGGGAAACGGTTGATAGTGTTCGCTTTGGCTGTGGTTTACTCTACACTTATGACTGTTTGTAACCTCTTCAAAGATCAGAACGAAATACTTGCGCTCAGCTAGAAGTCCTGGGTGTTGAAGTTCGGGACCTGCTACTTCGATGCCACAATTTTGTTTCAAATGAGCGTCGAGACCTTCTAAAGAGACTTCGGGTTGATAAATCATTGAACAGTTGGAAAATCTGAGTTTTGGGAAGGTGACATGTCTGAAACTATCGAATCTGTGCTGCTCTTTTTCTTCTACAATTATGTAACGGTCGAGGTCCACGATTGGAAGACCTCTCACGTCAACTAAGTCCTTGTAGAAGAGTACCTTGAAAGCCTCAAGAGATGCAATCATAATAGAAATGAGGTTGTGGAGAAGAATCAAGTGAAACGGGAAATTGATGCTTGATTTCTCTGATGCGCAGAGAACTTGTCGACTCACTTCCAAGACTCGCACCTACTGAGAATCAAATCCGGAAGGAGATCTTTGGATTGAGAATTAAAGTCTAGATTGAAAAATCGGTTTTTTGCGTCTCGTGGCTCGACTTTGTTTCCTTCCATCAAACAGCAAAGTTTAATTCAGTTCAGTTACGCTTTCACGACCCTACTCTCATTCGAACAGCTCTATCGATACATGCCTTCTTATTTTTTCCGTAGATGTCAGAAACCTTCACCAATTTAAAATTCATCCTCCCCACCAAACCTAACCTCCTCACCCTCGAAAATCTCTCCCAATTCTTTCTCCAAAACACTCCTAAGGGTGATCGTCTCCCTACCCTCTTTTCTTGAGAACCAGGTTTTATGCGGTATCGAGTAGTCAAATCGGGAAGGTCCGCTGAAATTTGGGAGAAGGGTTAACAAAGAGGAGAGAGAGAGAGGAGAGAGAGAGAGGAGAGAGAGAGAGAGAGAGAGAGAGAGAGAGAGAAGAGAGGAGAGGGATGAGCTTCAAACCCTGGAATCCAACTTCTCTCTCCTCTCTCTTGAATGAAAGGCTGAAAGAGTAGAGCAGGAAAAGGGGAAGCAGATGGCAGGAGAGAAAGAAAAGGCGGCAATCAATGGGAAAGAAGGACTCACCTACTAGGACTAGATAACCAAATCTGGCTGTTGGGAGGTTGTTTATTGATCACATAGGTTCCGTGAGATCCAAGTCGGAAATTCATGACCCCTGACTTTTCGATGGGAGTTGGAGGTTGGAAGAGTAGGGGGGTGGGTGAGAAGGTGACGAGAGGGATGAGGAGGGAGAGAGTGACGTGAAGGAAAGAGATCAGCAAAAAATTTGAAAAGGCTGGCCATCAAAGAAGAGACTAGAGAAGACCAAAGAAAATAGAAGAGATAAAAAAGGGATTCCGAAGTGATAGCCTATCTCCAGAAGAGAAATCAGGGCTCTCGGTTTGACTCCATCTTGGCTATCTTCAAATGATGGCCTAGCTTCTTGCTGTGATTTCTCGAGGTTCCAATCGGTTTCAGAATCCCAAAACCCCAGCCTACTCTAAAAAGTACCTTCCCCCAAAATACAATCTAGAGCCTCTTGAACTTTCCCTTCCCCGATCTCTTTTCTGCCCTGTACCGAATCTCATTCATCAAAAGTCTTCGTATCCTCATCTTTCGGGGATCATATCATGTCCTACTTGCCCTCCTCTCTCGATCTCCACTCATCCCGATCCTCTCCATGCTCTACTCACAGCACTTTCCAAATCCCATTCTTCTCTACTTTCTCCTCCTTCCCCGCTGGTCTCCAAAAGACTCTCAAAAGTCTCCAACACATGTTCCAGAGTTGAATCTGCGATCTTTGTGTATTGTTGAGGTGAAAGGGGACTGTGAGAGTAAAAGAAGGAAGGAAGATTAGCCAAAGGGTATGAGCAAGAGAAGAGTAAAGGTAAGGAGTAGGGGAATTGAATAGAAAAGGGAGTAGTTAAGCAAGCAAAGTGGCAAAGGGGTGGCAAGTGAAAGATGAAAGAGATTGAAGAGATTGAGAAGAAAGATTTGAACTGACCTGACTTGAAACTCTGCTGTTGGTTGATAGTCGGATCGAATGATGGCTGAAGTTGAGAATCGGTTTCGATGGGTGTTTGAAGGATTAGAAGATGGGAATCGAGTTAAAATTGAAGTGCAAGGAGGAATAACTTTTGAGATTGAAGAGAGAGAGCTACTGGGTCTACCAGACCGACATTGACTGTTGAGACTCAGATTCTTCCTAGTGATTGAACTGAAATATCTTTGACTTGACATCTTGTTTGCAGAGTGTTCCGAATGAGTCAGGAAGAAGAGAAGGTGGCTTAGCAAGAGACACGCTCACAGTGAGAATCGCGATGAGCGTGTTGAACCCGGTTCTTTTCACCGTCTCTTCAACGTCTTACTGACAAGTCTTACTTTAAACGTTAAGGCAGTAAAGACAATTTAGATCTCTTTAAGGTCAAGTCATTAACATCCAACAGTCAAAGCGAACACTTTGAAGCCCCGCTCTTCTCTCTCTTCTCTGCTTCGCGACTACTGAGCTCCACTCAATCAACTTCACAAGTCGAGTCTCTGGTCTCTTCCTTCCTACTACTTTCCTAATTGCCTTTTAAGTGATAAGGTTAAAATCCACGTGATCCTCAACTCCAACTGCAAGCATCTAATCAAGTTCAGCCTCTGAGGAAATCTCTTTTTCCATCCCTTCCCTTCGACTCCCTCAATCCTTCCTCTCTCCTTCTTCCTTCTACCCAACAGTTCCCTTCTTTCCACTTGATCTTCATCTTTATAACCTCCTCAGATGAGATAGACGTAGAATGTTCAACCTCTCATCAACCAGGAATTCTTCTTTCCTTTTGAGAAGAGAAGCAGATGATGAATTGGACTTAGGTGAACAAGAACAAGAACAAGACCTTCAACTATCAGATCCTACAGATACAAATACAAATAATGGTGAGATGAATGAAATCCAAGGTCAACAAGTTGAGGGCGAAGAAGTTGAAATGGAGGATGGGAATCAACCAATGGAATACACTACCACTACCACTTCCTCAGAAGAAAGAAAGAAGAAATCAGGAAATCAGAGAACTAGAGTTAAGAGTTTGGTTTTAGGTCCACCACAGGGTGGGAACGGAAATGGAAACGGATCAAAGATTGGAAATGGACATGGTAGAGGGAAAAAGATAGAAGGAGATCAGAAAGGAAACGATGAAGAATTCGATGAAACTCAGAGAAAATCCATTGTGGTCAGTTCTGATGGGGATGGAATCGATCAAGATGATCAAAGAGAAGGTGAGGTAGAAGGTCTCATTAGCCATCATAACCAAATTGGAACTGGTGGCAACCCTTCATCCTCGCTCCCACCTCATCAACAACCTAGAGAGATCAAGAAAGAGAATTCTTCTCCTTTAACTACTACTACCACTTCTTCAAATTCGAATTCGAACTCGAATTCTAATCCTCCTTCTAAAAACCCAAGTATTTCAAGTTTATCTCCTACTTCTAATTACGATTCTTTGGGAAATTTGAATTTGGGCTCTTTGGATTCTAATACTGCTTTAGGTGGAATCGGTTTAAGTCATTCGAATTCTATTTCTGGGAATACTAGTTTTGGAACTGAAGTTTCTAGAGGAGAGGAAGTTCAAGGGAGAGGAGTTCAGAGTAAGAGAAAGAGAGAAGATGGAGAAGAAGAAGAAGGGATCAGAGAGATGATGATCGAGGATGATGATGAAGAGGGACGTGAAGAGGAAGAAAGAGAAAGAGAAAGAAAAGGGAGAATCATTGAAGAGGCTTCAATGGACGAAGATGACATCGAATCAATCGATGGAGAAGCCATGACTTCAGATCCACCAGTAGTCCAAAGTTCCAAAACTTGGTCTGCCAATGAAGTCACATTCAAACCCAAAGGCTCAAACCAAAACCCAACTTCAAAATCGTCTGGGAACACTTATAATCAAGGGGGTCTTGAAAAGGTAGCTCCAAGTTTAGATTCTCAAACTTCTGCTCCTGGATCTACTTACTCACCTTCTAGTGATCATTCTTCTCCCGTTATGAAACCGGTTGATACGGAGAAAGGGAAGGCTGCCGACAAAGCAAAAGCAAAAGCTAAAGGTAGAGATCTTTCTCCTTCTCAACTTCCAAGTTCTAAAGAAGCTGGAATTGGGATCTCAGCTATTAATCGATTCCCTGTTAAAGTCATTTTGATGATTCTTGAAAATATCACCATGGATCTGGAAGGAGAGGAAATGAGAACTAAAACATTCGAATGGGCTGGTGATTATGGTGGTAGAACTTTGGAAAGTCAAGGGGGAGAAGGAGGCAGAGATGATGGAACTATCAATTTTGGAAGTTTAGCTTTCCCACAAGTTGATGGAATGTTAAATGTCTTTGGAATGCTATCTAATGGCTTTACCCAAATGCCAATTCCAGTTGGAAATCAACCTGAAAATCAAATGGAAGTTTCATCTAAAATTCCTTTTCATTCTTTCATGCCTTCTAACATTCAACTCGAACCTCTCAAATCAAAACCCACAAACGATGTCTTAAATTTGAGATTAGAAAGACGTGACAATCTTAAAAATAAGGTCGAAAAGTTTAATAGTCAGAATTTCTCTAGAAATCAAATTGGTGGTGGAGGACATGAATTTCAAACTTATAAGTATCTTTGCCAAAACTTGAAAGCAAAAGATGGTGAGGATGGGTTTGGAATGGATTTTTGGACTGTTAGAGCTTATAGTGTCAAGGAGAGATTGATCGAATTGAGAGTATTGGGTTGGAATTGGAAGGAAGCTGGTGAGTAGAGATTCTGGACAGATGGAAAAAGTTTCTTCAATCTTTGTTACTGATTTTGAACCATCTTCCAACCTTCTTTTGGTCCAACTGTCTCAATAAACAGTCGAAGCTCACTCTTTCTGGAAATTCGCAACAGAGTTTTTCCCTCCTCTGAATCAAGTTGAACATATTAAAGTCCAGCTCAAGGTCAAGAAATTGGATCTGCTTAGATCACAGAGTGTACTTAGAAGACAAAGTCTACCAAGTGGATTAGTTGAGGCTAAAGTTGAAGTTTCGGGTTCTGGTTCTGGTTCAGGATCTGGATCTGGAACCAGAAGTCTAACCCAAACTACTGAAACCGAAGCTCAAATCCCTCAAGAAGATGAGGATGATTTCGAATCAGATTTCGGTTATCAATTTCACATCACTTCTCTTCAAATGTCAAAGATTTGTTTGGTTTGTTTGTTAGCCGGAGACGTTGTCAGGAAAGAAAATTTTGAAGGCTGTAATCAGTGGGGTTGGGTCGAAGCTGTCAAGGAGGTTAAAGCTGGTGGCATGGGAAAGATTGGAGTGAGTCAAAAAAGCAAGATGAGCTTGACGAGTTTTTTTTGACCCCTTCTTGAGTCACTGACCTTCATTCTTCGTCCTCTGAAATTAGATTTGCCACAACCACAATTACGTCAGAGGCTATCCTCAAGAGAGAAAGTGGAATTATTGGAGATTTTGGTTGGTATCAAGCTACTTGGATCGGTCCTTGGTTCACTCATCTCCAACTCTTTCGCGACCGGAACCCCTTCTGATTGCTTTCCCCCTTTCTGCTGCCTCTCTTCTCTTGAATCTCTCACAGTTCGAACTGTCTAATCACGCCTTCATCATCCCGGGGAGAATCAAAGATCGCCTTGAATCTGGATCGAGAAACATTCCCAAATGCTGAATTTCTCTGCAGCTGTTGTCGAAGTGATGCAGTCATCAGCTATGTTGAAAGGTTCGTGGTTGCAGAAACTGGACTTAATCGCTCGTTTCTCTTTCCTCTAAAGATCTTTTGACTTCATTCTCTTCCCTTCTTCAACAGTGCGATAGACGAGAACAGAGCGGTCTTTCAATATAAAAACAAGTTCAATCAATGGGCGCTTCCTGAACCTAGGCGTTTTATCATCTCCGAGGCCGGTGCTGCTCATGACTACATCGATACTGGTTACGGAAAGGCGAGCGAAATTTCCGTTCAAGTGGGAAACGAGGTCAGTATCTAAGGTGCATTGAACCGCTCTTCGGCCTCGAGTCAGTCAGCTTCGTCTGACATTCTTGTTCACATTTTCCTTTAACCCAGATTTGGCTAGCACTTCATACATCTCACAGAATTCTTTGGGCAGACTCGGTGAAGAACCGTTCCAAAAGAATAGAGGATCGTGCAGAAATCATTACGATGAGAAAAGCAAGAACAAGAATCAAGAAGCTTAGAAAGACAGCTCAGAAGAAATCAATTTTTGGAACTGGAGTTCCGAATGCTGATCTATGGGTCAAAAGAGATGAAGGATGGAAGAACAAAGCCAATGACAACAAAGCTAAACCTCAGATTAAAGTCAAGCAACTCAATCCAACTCCAGTGGTTAAGTCTACTTACTTCGAGAAGACTGAAGATAAACGTTCGAAAACAACGGCGCTTGTTTCTTCCGACAATTCTCAAGAAGATTCTAAACCCCTTCAACGAAGTGACGCTCAAAAATCGCCTCTTCTTTCCTCAAAGGCTCATGAAGATACGGAGGACTATTACGATTATTCGGAAGACGATTTTGAGGAATACGAAGAGGATGAAGATGAGCTTTATTCGGATCACTCTAATGATCCAGATGTATTCACTCAAGACTCTTTCGAAGAGGCTGATCTATTCGCTCTAGAACTCACCAACTTAACTGAAGTGGATAGAGAACTGATCAAGAATGACGAATGCTTGGATGAATGGGGTAATTGGAAATGGGCTTTGAGCGACAGAGAACAGGCAGATCTCGAGGTGGAAGATTATAGGAGCGAGAAAGAGAGATGTTTCAATGAGAGCTTGGAGGGTTGGTGCAAAGATAGATTGATGGAAGGTGAGTGACTAGAGGAGTTCAACGGCGTAGAGTTGTAGAAGACTTTCGCATTTCCTTCGTTTGCTTATTCTTCAACTGACTTCTTCGCTTCTTCTCATCTCCGTGTTTCACTTGTTGTCCTCTATTCGCCAGGAATCTGGTTGACTTCTTTCGAACTGAACCATCGCATCTATGGAGCTGTCCCAAAATTGGACCTCGAAGACCTACCGCAAGAAATTCAATCTGGAACTTACGGAGGTGTGGTTCCGGCTACCAGATCAGATCCTGAAAATTTCAAAGTCACAATCAGAGCTCCAAATCTTCCACCTTTGAATATGAGAAGGGCGATTGATAAAGTTCTCTTGGAAGACTCCTTGAAAAGCCATTTCAATTTGTGAGTTCGAGCTCATTGGTAAAGGTCGTGAAAATCCTCGACACTCACGTCGAAAACCTCTCATTCTCACTTTTTGATCCCCTGCTCCTTCCTTTTCACAGGCCTCTACTACGTCTAGTGGCAAGTCTCAAGCGTCAATCTACTGGTTATTATCAAGCTTCAAACATGGATCCAGTAACTCTTCTCTCTTTCCTTAGATGCAGTCAGTATTGGTACAAAGCATTCAAGAATCCAAACTTCAAGAAGCAAGAAGGTGCGAACGAATTGTTGTTCGGTTTGCCACCACATGAACCGCTTCCTTTAATCCCTTTCAGTCCTTTAGATGTGGGTGAAGTCTTTTTGACCCATCTTGTGGAATACTTCAAGGTTCTTAGTAAACCTTTGGAGGAATGCGATTGTGGGATTTGTAATAGACAAAAGAGAAAAAGAGAGGAAGATGAAGTTCAGGAGGGAATTGGGAAGAGAGGTAAATAGGTGACTTTAAAGCCTCGCCATCGCTTCATCTTGGATTAAGCTGACTTCACTATTCACCTAGACTCTATTTTCTCTCAAATCAACTACTTCCAAGTCGCAAGTTTTTCAAATCTCAAACCTGCTGGAGATCTCTTCAAACAACTTTCGATTTCGTCTCAAATCAGTTAAACCTTCAGCATCTTTGAAGGCTATAAGCTCCTCATTCTGTCAGTCTCTCTTCTTTTCCAAGTTCTCAGTTACCCTTCGTTAGCTCTTCAACTTATCAACCACCCCTCGACGACCTTGCCCACTGCTTCAAGCTCCAATCTTTTCAATCACGACAGTACTTCAAGATTCCGAATCAGCTTGACAGACCTTAAGAAATCTAAGAAAAACAAAACTCCCCTTTGAAGACCTAGAACTCTCCTTCCCTTTTCCCATTCTCAAGTATACATCGCGTCACCTTATCACCCCTCATCTCACCATATAGCAAGAAAATGCAATGTCAGAGTTAATACATCACCTCCCCCCTTCCCTTTTTCTTCTTTATTCCTCTTCTATGCCTTGCCTCTGTTCCTTTGCTTTCTTCTTTTTGCCCTTCCACCTTGTCTCAATAAATCGCATCAACAACTCCCAAGTCCCGAAACTCTCATCCAAAAAACCCGAATTCATGTCATCCTCATTCAAGCAAGTCCTTTACATACTTCACTCAATTCAATCAAGCTCGAAACCCTTCAAAGCATAAGAATTGTGAGCTTGAAACTTGAAACAACATTTCTTTTTGCGCACGAAAGCTCTGAAAGTAAATGCAGAGCATGGAATCTTTCGCACCTTCGATCCTCCTTATTTCGCCATTTCCTTTATTCTCTCTCAACAGTCTTCGGGTTTCTTTGGAATCCTCAGCACTCAGGTTTCAAAAGCAAAGATCAACACGTATAGTAGGTAGAGAGACAAACTTCTCATGTGGACTTGTCACCGGCTGATGGGTCGATGAGAGATGAAGAGATGAAGAGAGAGAGAAAAAATAACAACGAAAAACGACTAACCCTTCGTAGATGTCTGTTAAGTTTCTTCTCCGAGTTCCAGACGAACGTTTGAGTACAGGATCCGATGGTCAGGAAGGAAGAATAAAAGAGGTCTGAGCTCGCTCTGAGCTACTTGGAAGTCGTACGCCTTGATATCAGCCCCCTTTTCTTGATTTCTTCATACAAACGAAAGTCAGAAGTCAAGCCCAACTTTGAGCTTCTTGGATCACTCTTGGGCTGCCAATTATTTCCTCTGAAAAATATTTTACAAAGCTTGCTTTCCTCCTCACCCTCATGAACTCTCCTCCAAAGCAGCGAGCAAGAACACCTTCAATTGCCTCAAGCTCAATCCATTGATGATTCTAGCTCCCCCATCTACGCTCCTTTCCGCTTCGAGGTCTTCACCAGCATTCTTTTCGGAGGTCGCTTTTTGGGAAACCGATGGATTCGGAGTGAAAGAACCCGGGAATTGAAGAGTTAGATTTGAAGTTGTTGAAAAGGTCAAGATGGCCAGAGGTCTGTGATTGAAAACAAAGATAAGAAGAGAGATTACAAAGTCAGTATACTTGTATGATGCAGTTGAAGGCAGCAGAAGGTCTTTGAAGAGCGAAGGCTTGGGATCTCTCGCTCTTCAACTCACCTATCTCCCCTCCAAATAGTTCCCGTTCCTCCCAAACCTTTGACAATGCTCTTCAGACTCTTTGATTGAGATCCAGCTCTATCTGAAATATCAGTCTTCCCCAGAAGAAGGTTCTCAACCCATACACCTAAATCTTTGATGTTCGAGAGAGGATTGAACCTTAATTCCAGTTGAGCTCGCGACTCTTGAGAAGGTGCATTCAAGCTTTGATCTTGAGTCTTGCCTGTGTTATGGTCTACGACTAGCTCTAAAAGTAAATGTTCAAGATGAGTGACAAACTGACAGAGGATTAAAAGGGAAGTCGAGCGGAAAAAAAGAAAAAAAAAACAAAAAAAAAAAAAAAAAAAAAAAAAAAAAAATTAAAAAAAAAAAAAAAAAAAAAAAAAAAAAAAAAAAAAAAAAAAAAAAAAAAAAAAAAAAAAAGGGTTTCATGCAATCTTCAGTCCAAGGTCACAAGTCTCTCCTAGCCTTTGGATTCTTAGAGAATGACGGAAAGAAAGTTCCAGTAGTTGCTTGTTTAGGTAGAGTGAGTTCAATGCATGCTTTCTTCTCTCCGCACTCTCTCTCTTTTTTCTTCGTCTCTCTTCCTACGAAGTCTCATCCCTCTCTTCCACCCTCTCGCAGTTCCACACCTACGAAGGTTATCATCCTCACGACGTAGTTTTCCCCGTGAGAATCTTTCGCTGTCTAGGAGCTCAAGCGGTAGTGATTACGAATGCAGCCGGTGGACTTTCAGATTCCTTTGAAGTAGGGACCATAGTGGCTATGCATGATCATCTATCAATTCCATCCTTCACCCCAACGAATCCTTTAGTAGGTCATAATTTAGAAGCCCTAGGTCCACGTTTCCCACCTCTTTCCAATGCTTATGATCCTACTCTTCTGCTGGAAGCGTTCAAAGCTGCTGATACTTTGGGATTGAGTCAGGTTGAAATGCAACAGGGAACTTATGCTTATGTTATGGGTCCAACTTATGAATCTAGAGCTGAGTGTAGATTTTTGAAGGGAGCTGGAGCCGATTGTGTTGGAAGTGAGTATGGTCATTCTCTGACTTCTGTCGTTTTAATCTTGTGGAAGATGAAGAAGCTATGCCATTCTGGGTCTATGCATCTTTGGAACTGACATTTGATTATTTTACCCCCCCCCCCCTAATGACCTTCTTTTCAACAGTGTCGACCGTACCAGAAGTCATCGCAGCAAGACATTGTGGAATGAAAGTCTTAGCTATCAGTTTGATCACTAATAAAGTTGTGACTACAGATTATTTCAACGTCAGAAAAGCTTTGAAAGGAAATGGTGAAGATCAAGAGACTTCCAAGAAAGATTTGGAAGAAGCTGCTAATCATGAAGAGGTGTTGGAAGTTGGTAGAAGGAGAGCTGAAGATGTTAGAAAGATCGTAGAGATCGTGGTTTGTGGAGCTGGTTTGTAGACTTTTACGACCGTTTCAAACCAAATTTGAAAAGCTGGAAAGAAATTGAACATTGGAGACTTGAGAGAGTTCTGCTCTTGTGTGTCGCTTTATGAACCTAAGAAAATCGGCGAGGAATGACTCTGGAAGTCGACTGTCACTTCAACAGATCGGTCAGAAGGAACCTCAAGGTTGGAATTGCCAAGACTGTACAGTAGGTTCTGTCCAACATGAATAAGGAAGGAGACGTTAGGAGGAGATGTTAGGGAGATGTTAAGAACTGACTCCAGAAGATTCAGAAACTCCGAAAGATTTCCAGAACCGAGCAGCAAACAGATGCATAGTCTATTGATGTTTGCGAATTTGATGTATCTACTGAACAGGACGATTTTCTGATTGAAACGTTCTGAAAGATGAAAGGGGAAGTGTTGACTGCTTCTTTAAGAAGCTTGGTGTTTAGAGTTGACAAAGGGTTGGGGGAGTACACGAGTCTTTAAATTCTAGCATTGTTCTAAGCTTCTTTCCCAATCAAAGCATCTAACGTATTCTTCCTGCAATCTCTCAAGAAAGTAGTCAATTCAGTCCCACCTGTTCCCTTTGCACCAGAAGTTAAAGCATCTGCTGCGATTCCATCACCTGGTTTGGAATATCTTCTGGTTCTACCTGCTGGAGAAGATTCTGAGTTGACTTTCGGAGTACCAATTGATGTTGAAGATTTATTGGGAAGTTGGGAGGCCAGATTTCCAGTGAAGTTGATAGGTAAAGGAGCGTATTTAGAAGGTGGTTTGGCTCTAGATTGAGTGATAATGTAAAGTGTTGCTATTCTCATATGCTCATCTCTTAGATTCTTTAATGCGATTAAAGCTTCATCGTATGATTTGGAGAGTGACTTGGACGTAAAAGCTAAAGACCTGATGGGATGAAGTGGGAAGTTTGTTGACACGTTTGAAGAACCTTGATCTGAACCTTTAGTTGAACCTTCATCTCCTAACTTTGCAGTTTCTGGGAGTGAAAGATTTCTTAAGAAATTCAAGAACTCTCTATGTTCTCTTGGCATATGTAACAACATTCTTTCCATAAAAGTTGCATCTCCCTTTTCACCTTTAACAGTTGAAGTTGAAGTGCTTTTTCTCGGTTTCCTAGTAGTGTGGTCAACATCTAGAAAAATATCTAAAGTATGAATTAAACTAGATTGTCCAGCAGATGGACCTGTCCATTCACTTATAAATTCCTTTCCTTCAACGACCGAATCTTCTACCCCTTGAAAAACCCAGCCTTTCTCAGGTACTCCTGAGTCAGCTCCTCTAAACCAAGGTCTTAAACCCCAATAGAACTCAGAAGGGTCACAATCGGTTCGAACATCATGTAAGATCTTTGTCAATTCTGAAACGATGGTCTTTAATCTTTGAAGGTTTTGAGATAGTTCTTGCAGCTTGGAACTTGACTTTGAGTGGGAGAAAGACTCGAATAAGGAAGCCTTCATTAATCCTAAAGCTTCTTGACCTCGAAGTTCCATCAATAATGAAGTCTTGTAGAAATGATCTTCAGATTTTGATTGTGTAAATCCTGTTACCATTTTGATGTTTGATGAACTAATCGGTAGAGTTGGATCGATTAGAGACCAATTCCAGAGAACGGTCGTTGCGTAGGTTAAGACTGGTGGAATTCCTAATGTTTCTGATAGTTTCATCCATGGAACTGCCAAAGATGAAGGTAAAGTTCTTGAGTATTGACCGTTGGATTCTGAAAGTGAGAGTGATTGATCCAGAGACGAGGTTGGAGTGACACTTTCAGAAGTAACTGGAGATTTGCCAAAGAGTTTCGAGAATAAATTCCTTGAAGCTGAAGGTTTGGATGAAGTAATTTCCTTTGGAGTGGAAGGAGGTTGAGAATGAATGTAGAAATGGGAAAGAAATGAAAGTACCACATGACCTCGACGTGCAGAACGAATGTCTGTAGCTAGATTAGAGTCTAAGCTGATCTCTAGAGTTTCCATCTGAGAAAAGAAAATAGAAAAAATGAAGATTTTGATTAGACACGACTGAGGATTCAATATCTCCCCCTTTGCACTCTACTCACGTCCCTAATTTCCTTTCTCCAAAGTCTACCCTGAAATTTCTTCTCTTCTTCTAAATCTGGACCTCCTCCTGCTAGCATGAGAGAGATAGATTGAGCTTTGTCTAACAATTCCTCCCATCTCTTTTCAATGTGTGAACCGTTTAACCTTGAAAGAGGTGGCTCTGAAGGTAAGAAACCGTTGGTTGAATCCACTCCGAACTGATGGTACGACTCGATTCCACTTCTAAGAGAAGAAGATTTGATGGAAGATGGGGTTGAAGAAGGAGTCGAGTTCAAGGCAGGCTTGAAGTTGCTGTTTGCACCAAGAGACAGAGACAGGCTGCTTGTTGGAATATCTACGTCCGTGTTTTGGAACATTGAAGACTTTGAATAGCTTGGTTGGATTTGAGAGAAAGAGAAAGATATTTGAAAGGAGAACAAGAGAGGGAGAAAAAGAAAGGAAGAGTTTTGTTTTATAACCCTTTCCGACCGGAGCTGGCGGGACGATCCCGTTCAGGTTGCAACCAAGACTCCCTTCTTCTTCAACTCTTCACTTCAGAAAGGCTGGAACTCAGGTTACAAATCCTGGAAAACCGTTTCATTCGAGAAACCAAACAGAATCAGGAACAAGAATTTGAGAGAATGAGGGAGCGGAGCAAGAACTGATTCAAACCAGATGGTGGCAAAAGATTTCGGATCGATTCTTCCCTCCTAATTTGAGTCCGCGGAGTTCTCATTGATCCTCATCTACTGAGTTAGAGTAACTCTTCACTAACATGTAGAATCGAAGCGGAAGGCGCACCATCTTGAAGTTTCCGGATCTGACCCGGAGTCAATGGAAGTGAAAGCAAGAGAATCTTGAATTCTCTTGCCATAACTGCCTTGTTCGCATTTGTTTGAATAGAAATATGAAATTTAATATGACATCTACTTGTACAGACAGACCTGGGAGAAGGTCTTGAGATGGGACGAATGGATTTGGAAGTTGAGATCTTGAGATGCTCGATGAGTAGAAGCAGATGTTGAAGCTTGACCTGGCCTTGTGATTTAAACAAAATGGTTAATCGAGGGAAGCCCAAGGAAGAAATAACTCAATGAGAGTAATCTATAGGGTAGAGAGAATGGTAGAGATAGAGGATTGTCAGCCCGAAGAATTCCTTTGGATCGACGGCTCCGTTCAAGACATGTATGATCTTCTTCCAACCCGTACCAGCTTCGTTATATAGACCTACCTTGTGTTGAGCTTCAGTTCTCGATTTCGATGTGGCTTCGAGCTAGAGCTACATCTATCACTTCTTCATCAAGTTCTCTTAGATCTGGAAGAATGTAGCATCCCTTGAACCATGAGTCTCTTGATGGATCTCATTCCAACCCCTTCAAATTCTAGTCATACCTCTACCTTCTCCTTCCTTCTGAGCAGGATGGTAGCTCTAGAACCTTACTCCAAGTCACTTGCGGCAGGGACGGCCTCGAGAAGGGTTGTTGAGAACACCGGTACGAGAATTGAGTAAATGACCGTTTGATTCCCAAACCCATAGGGTCTTTAACTTTGAGACTGGATCATAAGCGAAGTCAGCAGCAGTTCCTTCTACTCTCTTTTGTGAAAGCCAAATTTTTGGGTCAAAATCTTTAACATCGAAGTCTTGAAAGTTTGCCAAATTAGGTAGATTACACACCAACTCTGGAATGATTCCCGCTAGGTCCAAAATTTTGACGTTGCCTTGTACACCTATGTTGCTAAGCGTTTCTGTTGATTTCTAAAGCTTATTGATAATTGAACAGCGTCCTGCTTCGTTGGTCTAGAATCTGTTCGAATCGAGATCTCCTGTAAAGTACTGCAATTCTCCCGATCAAAGAGGTTTCCTTCCGAAATCCACTTCTTCCAGCTAGTTGATATTGCCATTCTTTTCCACAGAGACTTGTTGTCTTTCATCGTTGGCCATTCTTGACAGACTTCTCTGAAAGTTATATCGAAGAGAGATACTTGAAGATGGGTGACCTGATCTCTGATGGAAGTTCATCGACGTTGTTGAGTCTTCTAGAGGTAGAGCTTGATAAAAGAGAACTCATTTGGCTGAAGAGAAAGAGTATTCATAGATGGAATCTTGGAGAGTTACAAGGGAAGGGAGAAATAAGTCTCTCTTTCTTTTTGAGTCTTTGAAGCTTGATCCCCTTTCTTGAACTTACCAGAACTCTCAAAAAAAAACTTGAAACCAATTATTTCCAAGAGTTCCAAAAAATGATGAATGGGTTCAAGTTGAAGAGCAGCAGAGCAGAGTAGCGACTTCTGATCTGAAGACCCACTCTATCCTCCCAACCACAACACCTATAAACGTAAGTCTATCCTTTCACCTGCTTTCTCCAACAAAATATAAAATCATTCTAACATCAATCATAAGATATCTGTCATCTCTGTATCTCAGTCTTCAATCATGCCAGTGCAAGCTCTTCCAGCCATTACCGGAAAACTACGTAAACGTCTAATCCTCGACTTGACCGTCGCTCTCGGTGGAGGTACCACTCTTGGTTACGCTTACTGGTGAGCATCTACTTTCGCCTCTCAAAGCAGGTGGTCGTGGAGATCGTGGAGGTCGTGGGAGGGTAGGAGGCAGAGTTGAAAGATTCAAATGGGTTGGATCGGTTTTTAGAAGGAAGAGAGAAGGGAAGCAGCTGAATCAAGATTTCGTTAGAGGAGGAGCTTGGATCAGGCCTATATAGTCCTGCTAGATGGTGGCAAATCTCAAAACTAGTGTAAGAGAGGGAGCGAAAGAGGTGGAATGAGGATGAATTGAGGAGGAGATGGTATACTTAATGTCCTCGCATCTCAGCCCTCTCTATCTCTCACACGTCAAGAAGAGAGAAAGGCCATCAGAGATTATGGTTACTCAGTCAAAATCAATCGGACCTTGGGAGGATGGGAGACAGCACTTGGAAGGAGATCGAAAGATGGAGCTCTTCCTCAAACCTTCCTCCTCTCAGAGGTCCTCTCGGTTCACCACTGTCTGCTATATGCATTCTGACGTGATGATTCGTCGTCAGATTCCATTGGAAGAATGATCACTATGCCACTGCTTCATTCCCCGATGCCCAGTATTCTTATCTCTTCCTCTATCTCTCCCTCCTCCGTTCGACAGGTACGGAGTCCACCTCCCATCAGTCCAACGTCGTGATGCCTTCTACGCCAAGCTACAGGCCGAAAAGCAATAAATGAGTCAGACTCCTTCTATAGGTTCGTTCAAGAACAAGTCAGACTCAGTCAAGTTGGGAGGTTTGAATTTCGTTTTAGATGCTTGTTCGACTCCCTTTGGCTCAAGAAATTTCATTCAAACAGCAAGTCTAGCGAGTTGATAGTCTTTTGTTGTGATCTTGAGAATGGATGAGTCGAGATCTGATCTTGTTTGTGCTTGTTTGATGTTGTTAAAAAGCTGTGTCCCAAGCGGGAGAGGAAGAGGAGAAGAGATTCTTCCCCCATTCAGTCTGTGCTGTTTAATTTGATTCTTTACAGATCAAACTCTGATTGTATTGATCTCTATGGTCTTCATTAGCCCATCCTCCTGATTTTTCGATTTGAAGAAACTGGTTTTGCCTTCGGAAGCAGTCTACGCCTAATTCTCCAAACCCTTCTCTTCCCTCACCTACCCATTTCAGCTCATCCAAAAAACGATACTTCATCCATCTTCAATCTACTTTCCACAACTCAACTCTTCAAGCAAGCATAAGCTACTCTATTCTCTCCAAGGATGGGAAGACGAAAGATTGTCATCGCTCCAATCACGTCAGAGAGAAATCGTTCAGTTACCTACGTTAAAAGGAAAGCTGGTCTATTCAAGAAAGCTCATGAATTGGCAATTCTTACAGATGCAAGCATAGCTGTAATAGTATTTGGTCATAATGGAAAGTTGTCTGAGTTTTGTAGTGGGGATATCGATAGACTTCTCTTGAGATACACTGAGGTGAGTAGCCAGAGCCACGACTCTCGTCTTCTAGCCATCCTCTTACTAGGGAGGCTGAAAGGGATGGCGGTCGTGTCCAATGGAGTAGTCGAGCAGAATGGTTCAAAAGAGAATGGCCGGTTGAAGGAGGGAATCGAGGGTAGAAGTGGTCTCCACTCACTCTCCTGCCATGCTGCAAGTGAAGAAAAACTCGCAGCTTTCCCAGCATTGAGAGGTTCAGAAGGGCGCCTTCCTCGCCAATATGAGGAGGAATGAGTAGTCAATGAATCCCGTCTTTCTGCCCTTACGGGTAGTCTTGAGGAATGGCTGCTTCGAGATGAAAGCATCTGAGGGCGGTGAGGGCATTGCGACAGCCATCTCCCGACTGCTCACTGCAACTGAGACCCACTATCGGCTGTGGAGATGTCTCTTGCTAGTGAAACCCAAACTCTTTCACCTTCTTCTCAGCCATCTCGAAGCGAGCCGGTGGCGTTTGCGATCTCTACCCTTGCTCTCGAACCTCGTCTCCTCTTCTCTGATTCTTGGGCTTCGACCTCTCGCTGACTTCTCTTTTCCTCTATCGCCATCTCTGAACCTCCGCAGTACAATGGTCCAGTAGAAAGAAAGGGACCAGAGAGCTTTGGTGGAGAGGAAGAAGAGGAGGAAGAAGATGATGCAGATGGCGGAAATGGCGGTGGACCTCCAGGGAGAGGAGGGCCAGGTCCACCTGGAGCACCTGGAGGTGACAATCCCTACTCTGGAGGAGGTCCTTCGAACGGAGGCGGAGGTCATGGAAGAGGAGGTGGACCACCGCAAGATTCAAACCTTGGACCAGGAGGCTTCTATCCTGGACACAATCGATCAGGAGGAATCAAGCATGAAGACTCTCAATCTTCGCCTTGGCAGGATGTCAATCCTTCGACAAGCTCTTCAACTTCCAAATCGAAAAGAGCGACGAGGGGGAATTCAACTTCAGCCAAAACCTCTACTTCTACCCAATCAAGACCAGCCAGGAGCTCGAGAAGGATTGGTGCGAAGAAAGGAACTTATGCGGAAGACAATGACTCTATCTCTGGCTCCGATGGAGAAGAAGATGCTTCTGGGAACGTCGACGTCAAGTTAGAGGAAGGAGATTCTAATAACGACCCTCCAGCCTTTACAGGAAAGCAGTTCACCAAGTACTTCACGCCGAGAGAGGAAGGGGAGAATAGGGAAGCTAGAGACGCTCTGAAAGCGGCAATTAGCTCGAGAGGAACTGCCAAAGGTTCTGGAGCAACGGTCATCAGTGAAGTCCCTCCAGTCGATCAACAGAAGAGAACTTCGCAGCAAGATCTTCAACCATCGGGAACTCCTCATCCCCCTCCTCCTGCTCCTCATCAGCAACATCGTCCTCAATCTCATCTCAGACATATATCAGAAGGCTCGAACTCGATTCAGGCTGGAAGCTATCCTACTCAAGCACCTCATCGTCACATGCAGCCTTCCGAAGCGAGTTCTTTTTCAGGTCCGTTTGGTTTCACCTCTTCTGGTCACCCTGGACACTCTCCTTCTCACTCATCAGCTCAACTTCAGCACCAAGGAATCTCTGCAGATCCTCATTCCAACATGGGCTCTCACATGAGACCTTTCACAGCTCACGGAACTGGAGTTGGAATGGCTTCGGCGGTCTCGAATCAATATCAACACATGATTGGAGGTCCTCCAAATCCTAACACCAATCCAGCAGCCGCTTCTAGCTACTCATACCTTCAATCTGGAGGAGGACAAGGAGGATACGATGGACTTCCAATTCCTTCTCTTCATGGAATGCCTCAATCTTCGACTAGACCAATCACCGCTCACGGTACAGGCCAGACGGTTCGCTACTCTTCCCAATCTCCATTCCCTACTTCCAGTTATGGTTATTCTCAAGCCACCTCTTACAGCGATCTATCTGGTCCCATGGGGGCTCTTCATCCGCCCTTCAGTCAGAATCAATCTCCAATCTCTCCTCCCATCTCCATCGGTTCTAATCCTCACATGAATCTCAACATCAACGGAATGCAGAAGAACTACGGAGCTAGTTACAGTGACGTCAACTATCCATCTTCTTCTTACGACTCTTCACATCTTCAATCTCGTGGAAATCAGCAAGAAGCAGGACCTGGATCTCAAGGCGGAATCTCTCAGTCTAGTTCTCAGCCTCAAATCGGCTCCTATCCTCTGGGTCACCCAGCTCTCATGCAACATCGTCAGTACCAAGATTACGTTCGTAGCGCAACGGCAAGTCAACAGCAACAACAAATGAGCTCAACTCCGCAACAGTCGAGACCTAATTCAAGAGGAGGACCTGGAGCTTCTGTTGATGAAGGAGCCTCTCCTTTCTCTCATCCACCCCCAACTCAAGCTCGGTCTGGTCAGAGTTCTTCGCCCCAGGTGGGAATGGCGTCGAGAGGGTCTTACAATGCTGCTGGTGGCTTGAACCTTCCTCGATCGACGAGCTCTTCCGAGACTCATTCACCTTCTTTGGTCAATGAAATCATGATGACTGGAGCTGCAGAGGAAAGGAAAGCTTCTAGTGGGAACACTTTCGCGGGGCAGAAGAGAAAGTCCTTCGAATTCGTGAGTGAAATTCAGGTCAGGATGAAGAGGTTGCGAATCTCCTTCGAATCCAAGTACTCACTTCTTGCCCTCTCTTTTTTTCTTCTGTACTATCAGGACGACATTAATCTAGGCGCTTTGGCTTCCTCCGACATGGCCAACTGGAATCCTGATGCTCATTCTTCCAAGCAAGTTCGACCAAATACCTCTGCTGGAGAAATGGCTAGCGGTATCTCTGGAGAAAGAGGTCCTCCCATGTTCGGATCTTCTGGTCTAATGGGCGGAAACTCAGCAGCGACAGGTTTGAATGGAGGGAGCCAAGCAAGTCACTCTGTCTCTCCTTTCCTTTCCGACGTCAATGGCTCAGCTAGACCTTCAACGTCTGGCCACGCCTCTTCTTCATCGATCGGAAGCCACTCTACCCAAGGTCAAATGCCAGGACTGAGCTTCTCTAGCAACACTTCAGATGCTGGGGGAGATGGAACTCATGCAAGATCTTCCTCGACCTCGAATCAAGCAAATGGAGAAGCATCTACGACGAATGCTGAAAGAGAAGAAGCAAACAGCAACACCAAAGCTTTCAATGATCTAGTTGGCTCCTTCCTAGAAGATAGAACGCCTGGTAATGGGTCTCCTTCGAAAGAAAGTTTCAGTTTCAACGCTGGTGGTCCCACTAGTCCTCGAACTTCAAATGCCTCTTCTGGAATCAAAGTCAATCACCCTTTCAATTCACAACCTCAAACCATCTCCTTCCAAGAACCTGCTTAGAATTCCTGCTATACCGAACAAAGGAGAAACAACTTTTTCTCATTCAATCTCAATCAAAACAGTGACGTAAGAACTCAAACTCAAAACTGTATCCCCCTCTTTCCGATGATATCTTTCAAGATGAACTTCCATTCTGTAAATAAGTCGACTTCAAGAGATCCGTCCTCAACAACCCTATCCGTCAAGTCTCTCAAGAATTGTAAATATGAAATCACATCCCTGTCTTTCATCATCTTCTCTCGCGTACCAAAGAAAAAGTTAGACCTGTTTCTTCTCCCTGTCTTCTACTCTGCTACTAATAAAGGTCTTGTACTTCCCTCTCTCCCAGTGCCTTTGTCTTCCATCGAAATTGCTTCAAACACACACACACTCTCTCTTTATCAGATCGTTAGTCCTAGAATCCCTCCGAAAATTGCCTCATACAATTACATGAAAAGTCGACTTTTCACCCTCGTTCCGAAACCCGCTGCTAAAATAATTTAAGCGCTGTGCGCCTTCTTCAAACCCTTCCTTTCTTTTTGACACCAAGTCGTTTGTACATAACGCTACAAATTCCTTAGTAAATTCTATAATTCTCTGCGATCTTGTTGATGGAATGAAAGAATGAGTCTGAATCTTTGCGCTTCAAACTTAGCTTGATGTCTATCACTCTGATTTTCCCTTTTGCGTTGTAGAAGGTCGAAGATCAACTTCTCCTCTTGTCAAAAGCGAGCGCCAAGTCTGTCCTTGACAATGAATCGGTAATTATGATGATAGTATGATTGACAGAAGACGTATAGTACAAAAATGCAGTGAGTTCACTCATGAGGACCGAAAATCGCTCTCGCGAGAAATGAGTAGACGAGTTCTATCGAACCAGCTCAATTTCACGAAGTCACTTTGGTATCCAGAACGCCTTCCTTCTTGTTAGCATTTAATAGAGATAGGAAGACTTGCCAAGCTACTCCACAGAGACCAGTGAAGGGGACTCGATACCTGGTGCAAGCGAGGGAACACGAGACAAGAGGTCGTCAGTAAGAGCTATCAGAATGATTCCTCAGGCATTCCAGCAGAAAATAGCTTGTAGTTCGGTATCGAAGGGTCGGTGGGTTGGCTGGTGGATTTATTTGATTACCTCCTCGTCTTCAAAGACGGGGACAAGGGAAGGCGGGGCACGAGAAAGGTCACCACTCACTTCAAAGGCATGAACCTAAAGTTGACAGCTTGGATCATCGGCCAAAGTTGCCAATTAGCTATTAAAGCTGGCATATAGATCTTTGAGGTAGGAGGTGAGGTGATGGATAAAGTCAGAAATCAAGAGCGCAACAGCGCAAAAGGGAGCAAAGACTCACCTCTGAGAATTTGGCTTTCAACGATTCAGAATTCCTTCCTTCCATGATACCCATTGCTCCTACAAACATGACTAGACCGAAGGGGGCGCTGGAAGTACGGAAGGGGTGGGGAGACCAACGAAGGGAAGTGGGAGATGATGAGCAGGAGATGAGAGCGTTGCAGCGGTTAGAGCTCGGAACATCAGTGACGTTACTTTCAACTGTTTAATGACAGCAGTGAAAGAAAACGCAAAGAACGAGGCAACTAGAGCAAGGATCGGGAGGCTTGCGACTCCACATTCTCCAAGTCTTGCACCCCTTGGCTCGCGATGTAAGTCTCCCAATTCCAACCACACCAGAGTGTTCGAATCCTTTCTTTATGCTCTTCCACAGGCCCGTGGTTCCCTTAGAAGAGCCACATGGTTCCTTGTCCTCCCGCCGAATACATTCCACTCCACCCACAATCTGTTAAACTCACAATACACCTTGATCCACAGCCACTCTCTTCCCCAAAGCCACCAGACTGACTTTCCCAACTTGAGCTGCATTCCTCAATGGAAATCTATATTCGATGAACTTATTCCATTCGCAGAGTAAAGGAGCCATTCCAACTCCAAAAGCCAAGAATCTAGAGGATCTAGCGAAGTCCCAATCTACTTCTTTCTCCTTTACTTGAGCAGCATTCGAGTTGCTGATATGAAGAGATTGAGCTACAGATTCCACTCCTGATTCTACTTTTCTTGAAACATCTTCTAGCCTGGAGGTTGTGTTTGATTTGTTGTACTTCTCAAAGGATTGAGCAAGTGAATCTGCTACGACTCCTAGGAATCCATTGGCTACTGCTAGAGTTAAGTATGGTCTCTTCTCAAATGACCGTGAATAGAAGGCACCGTAAGATCTGAACGCCATTTTTGAAGAGAGAGAGAGACAGTGGTTGATTTTGACGGCTTATCAGTTTGCTTCGATCTTACCTTCTTCCCTCGCAACCACTCTATCAATTTGCCAAGTTTCTTCAAAGACCGCCATTTGAGCTTAAAGAAGATTTCGGTGAGCTCAAGAAAGGCTGCAAGAGTCCTCCATCAGATATTGTATGTACTGGAGACTTCCTTCTCCTCGAGTTCTCATAGCGGAGTCTTGAACCCTTTCCATCTCTTCTTCCCCTTCTCATCCTCACTCTCAGAACGTATAAGTACACTATAACTGTGCTGGATAGCTCTTCTCTCTCTCTGGCTGCCCTTTCTTCTTTCTGGTTGCATGCTCCGGACCCTAACACGAACTCCTCTAACATCAAGAATGGCTTCTACTTCCACTTCCACTTCTTCCAGTTGCTGGTTAATGAAAGCAGAACCTGAAACTCGTCTAGAAAAAGGAAAGGATGTTGCATTTTCAATCTCTCATCTAGAATCTTCACCCAATCAAACCACAACTTGGGACGGAGTTCGAAATCATCAAGCAAAGAAATTCATGATGTCAATGAAGTTAAACGATTCAGTTCTGTTCTATCATTCTAATTGTAAGATCCCAGGAGTTGCAGGTTTGGCTTTCATTTCAAAAGAGAGTTATCCTGATCCTAGCGCTTGGGATACAAATCATCCTTACTTCGATCCAAAGACAAAACAAGATTCCCCAACTTGGTATTGCGTTTCCGTTCGATTCAAGGAGAAGTTTGAAACTCTCGTACCTTTGGAACTGCTTAAGATGATTGGCAGTGGTGGGATTAGTAAGGAAATGAGAGGCGATTTGGAAAAGGTTTTGACGAAGGAAATGGTGGATGCTATTGGAGAAATGGCCCTGATTAAAAGTGGGAGATTGAGTGTACAGGTAAGTTTCATCATCAGGTCGAGTGACTTCGCGGTTCCGTTAGAGAGATGGGCGAATTTAATCCTGACTGACTTCAAACTTTCTCCCTTATTACCACTTCTTCTCTACCTTCCTTCCTCGTAGCCATGTCCATCGCTAGCATATCAAGCCGTGCAGCTACTGTCCTCTAACTCATCAATTTGGCAAGCCTGGCCTGGGAAATGGAACACCACCACTGGTTCGAAACAAAATTCCAAAGCCAAAGCCGAGGGATCAGTCAAAGGCGAGAAGAAAATCGAAGGAACAAAATCAGAGGATAACAGTGGGACTCGAAAGAGCGGAAGGAACAAGAGAAAAGTTCAAGTTGATGAGGATGAGGAAGCGAAAGAGAAGGTGAAACCGAAAAAGGGCAGAACTTCTAAGAAGTAGGGATCCAGTGTTTGTTCGTCAAGGAAGGAACAAGAGAAAAGTTCAAGTTGATGAGGATGAGGAAGCGAAAGAGAAGGTGAAACCGAAAAAGGGCAGAACTTCTAAGAAGTAGGGATCCAGTGTTTGTTCGTCAAGATTGTGCTTTGAAATTCAGTCCTGATCTCAAACGAAGTGAGATTTGAATGGGATTTGATTAGCCGGCTGAACTTCCGATCGTAGAGATCACCTGGTTTGACTATTCAATCTGTTTGGGAGACAGTTGTTCGTCAGAATAGATTCCACTCATCTCTCGAACTTTCCGCCTTTAGTACTCACCTTCTTCTTCTTCTTCCAGTTGAGGGCACGTCCATTTCTTAGAAAGTTCAAGAAGTTCCGGGCAATTGTGTAGCTTCAAAGTCTTTAGAACTGGAAAATGCATCCAAAGGTCTTTAGGCGTGCGACTCTCGTTTGTGTTCACTTTGAGGTTGCAGAGCGAGATTTCTTGAATTGTTGATCTTGTGGATTTGAGAAAATTATAGAGAACGTCAAGTTGGTAACCATCCTTAGTTTTAGAAGACTGGAGGGCCAGAGTAGAAAATGATGGAGTTGACGCTTGGGAGAAGAGATCGACAAGTCTTTCCGAGTCTTGAACTTCATAGAGGTTGAGAGTCTTGAGTTGAAGAAAGGATGTGTCGAGACTTAGAGAGCTGGACTCAGGTGATTTGAACTTGATTCCCGATGGTGATAATGATTTCATCAATTCACTATTGTTCTTGAGGATTGAAAGGAAAGCCTCCAAAGGGATTGGTTCGATTTCACCGTGCCGGTAGCCAGTCAAAGAGATGACTTCCAAACCGGTTCCCGAACTTCTCAACAACCGCTCATTCCATATTATTTGCACCCCATCGTCGTACTGTAGCTCCAGGCTCTTGAGATTTGACGCCATCGTCGTGGTTTTGTCTTCTTGTAACTGGCACCTCGGTTTCCCCCCCCCCTTTCTCCACCTTCCACGATAATTGGTGTTGAAGGACGTGAAACATCCAGCTTCAGAGAGCCTAGATTAGGGCACTTGAAAGCAAGCTGAAAGGCTTCGGGAGGGTTGACATTGCGCAGAATACTTAGATCTAATGATTTGAGGCTTAGTTGAGAAAGCATCAGCTCTTGAATCAGATTTCTGGCTTGTTCTACCAGACTCTCATCCGCAAACTCTGCATCGAAGTCGAAAGAACAGCCTCTTAGCTCTCCTCCAAAGTCACGTATTCTAGCGATCTACGATTGGATTTGATCTACCTCGGTCCACCAAATCTCGACAGTTGACTCAATCGATAAGCGTTCTGTTTTGACTTTGACTATGGATGGGCAGAATATTTTGACCACTACTAAGTTCGGAAACTCCTTGAATTGATCTATGATAGACATCGGCCGCTCGCATACCTCATATGCATCTTCGTATTCTTCCCGATATTCCATTGAAAGTCTCTTGAGAGTTGCCTTCGAAAGAAGTAGAGTTTGGAATACTTTGATGCTGAGATTTTCAAAGTCAATACCAGTAGTCGTTGGGTAAGCTCAGAGTAAGATTTACCAATTTGTGATTTGATAAAACGGATAACTTGTCTAGGCATCATATGGACGATCTCTGATGTTGAGATCGAGGATTTGGTGAAGTGTTGAGTAGGATAAGATGAGATTTCTCCAAGTTCTAGAAACGGCACCTGATCTTGCGAGGTCGGCTGAAGGAGAGAATGATAGAAGGTTGGTGAACGTCTCGTCGGGTACAGCTTTGGATGGATCTGTCATGTTCCGAACTGTGGTACAATTTTGAAATGAATCAAAGAAGTGAAAGAGAGAAGGAAGAAGGAAGGAGAAGGTGGAAATTTTTGAAGTTTTTATTCCTCAGGAGACGCTGGAGACCACATGGCTAATTTCTCTTCATCATGACGATACCAATCTATACCTCAGAAGACCTTCGATTCTCTGAATTGATATCCCTTCTATCTTCTGGATCGAATCTGCCTTCTTCCATTAAGGTCCGGAACAGACTCCTAAGCCCTTGGACCATCTCCTCTCCGCCTCAAGATTGGACTTTCAATTCCAACACCCCTAATACAGATCCGGATCCATGGTCAACTCTTCTCCAGTCAACAAAAGGTTTAGAGGTGTATCTATTCGGAAATGTGCCAGAAGAGATCTTAGTGGAAGGGTCAGAGAAGGCGGTCATCAGTGTATGGGCAGTAGCTCTCCTTTCTCCTCCTCTGCACGAGGATCACAAATCTCATGCGCCTCGTCTAGATCTATGGCTCAGCTCAGAAGGACAAGTGATAAGTGGAACACTGGATAGCTGCCTTCCAGATGCTTCGAGAATAACAAACGTCCTGGAAGAGGAGGAGGTTCTTCTTTCGTTCGTCCTCAAAAGTTGGCTTCCCTCAAGATTAAGCCACGGTAAGAAGGAGCGCTCTAGTGGCCCCGCCTCTACCGAGGAGAATCATGGAACTGAAGGAGTGCTGGTTTATGAAGGCAACAGTGTAGTACTCTGTGGATTGGAACATCGACTACTGGAGCGGGTGAAAGGTTGGAAAGAGCAAACATTAAGAATCGAGTGGATCAACAGCTGCTTGGTCTACATGAAAGGCTACAACCTAGAACGAGAAATGATCGGGGAAGATCTAATTGATCGTCGTTGGAAGATCGGAAAGATTGAAGAAGCAGACATCGATCTGGTAAGTGACCCCTCAATCTCTTTATTCAATTTTCGATTTTCCAGAAGTCGTCCCAGCCTCAAATTGGCAGCTCTGAAATATCTGAACGGCAGGCGGTACCCGCTGCAGAAACATTTGACTGAAGATCTGCTCCTTCGGATCCGTCCCTCTCAACAGGTCCAGAGGAGCAACAAACTACCGTTTCCGACCGAATACATTCGTAAACACCTAGCTCATTCGGTCCTACTTCAAGATATTCGTTCGGAAGATAAGCCAGCTGTGGGATGGGTCTACACTCACGACGATCTGTCTCTAGCATCTCTTCAAGTTTCAAAAGCCTATAGAAGAATCTCCTCAACAGCTCTGAAATCGAACCTGAACACCAGAACGAAACTTGGGGTTGGGTCTCACATTTTGAACATTGTATCTCCGAGAGTAATCAGAGCTCAAGAGTACGCTCTAGCAAAAGCTGGGGTGCTCCAATTCATCTCGTCCCCTTCAGACCTATTCAGGCCAACAGACCCTAAATTCGAACCCACATCTTCGGAATTTCCTTACACGAACGAAGGTCCTACACCTTGTTTCGCAGTGACTGAGACTTCAAATCAAGCCGCTATCAAGTTTTTCGAGAAGAATGGCTTTAGATCGGTGCAAGAAGTTGCTTGGGCTGGAATCAAGTATCATGCTTCCTGAGTGTTGCTGATTTCAAGGAGGAATCGTTATGTTTTTGTAATCAACTTATGCTCCAGAAACTCTTTGAAAGGCCACTCACTACCTTCCGAGCTTCCATTCTCTCGAAGAGTCGAAAAGGCATCTCTACCTTCCCCTTTCGAGATCCCTTCTCTCTCGTACATCCAGATCTCGCGGTTTCACAACAAGCCTTCGTATTTGCGAGGTAGCAGCTCGATTGTTATAAAATATTGTGTGGTCGGAAACAACAAAGGAACTGATCTTCGAAAGCTCGCCCTTACCTTTCCATCCCCTGACCCACGTGTTGCGCTGAGCTGTCCACTGAACTATCACTGTTTTACTCTGACTCTTTGCTCTCATTTGACGTTGGCGAACCCTTCTCTTCCAGGGACTACGCCTTTCCAGCTCGTTCTATCAAAGTAGTAGCTGCCATGGATTCCTAGACCCAAGACGAGCGTAGATGAACTTAGCAAGAGAGGTATCGGAAGTTTGAGAGACATGAATGGCACTGTAGGTTTCTGAATTGAAGGGATAGTTCGGAATAAAAGATAGAGAATCGACCAGGCTGGGAGGCGAGGCAGAGGACAGAGAGGAGAGGAACTGCGTTAGCTTTGTCATTAAGATAAGAGCATATGATCGAACCATTTGCTTTGTGTCTTTGACAGTAATTTCTTAAGGCTCAGAGAAAGGGGACGGAGCCATTCTTCGACCCAGCCTGTCAGCTCTCCCACTCTGTTTCTGCTTTCTGCCCTCCGAATCTGTCTCGATTGCACATCGCTGTCATGACGACGGTGTAAAGATAGTACAATGATCTTTCTCCTTTGCCTTTACGGTACTCTTCTAGCTTCCTTCTCTTTCGTCCTTTGCTCGAATCGAATCCTACACCTCCTTCACTCCCAAGTCTAGTTGACCTTACCTGTTGCTGTCCCACTCCCATTCAACCTATCACCGTCTCCGATAATGTATCCGGCTCCCCCAAAGGCGGCAGACATTGCAGCTAAGATGTAGAACCTGGGTAGAGGGGTGACAGGAGGTCTCTTCGACTTCAAGCTGCTGAGAAAGCTCGGTTTGGATGATGATGTGGTAGATGAACTGGCTGATGCTGGGATGTATGAGCTGCTACTGGATTGAGCTATCGTTTGGGCGACATTGACCGGAGAGGAAGCGTTTGCAGCAAAGGAGAAAGGAGTTGAAAGAGCAAATAAGATAGAGAGAGAATAAGCTGGAGTTGAAGAATTGGAATAAGATCCTAGATTCGTTACTAAAGATTGAACTTGAGAATGTAAGGCTGATTTGACTTCTGGTTGAGTTGAAATTGGAGATGTGTTCGAAGTAGGAATGGTAGACGTCATCCTTTGAGCTTTTTGGCGTTGAAGAGAAAGAGAGGAAGAAGTGAAATCGTTTTCGGTGTTGACGTTGTCCTCAACGCCCAACAAAAGCACTTTCTTTTCGTGGCTTCTATGAAAAGGTTTCATCAGACAGGGGTGGATTTTCAGCTCCCTCTACTCCAAGATTCGTCTTCGGTCTCATCCTCCCAGAGTCTTTGCCACCGACTCCCATGGGAAAGACTACCCAACAAGGCCATCTTGCAGAGCTTCAGTCTTCCTCTAGGAAATTTTTGGGATAAAATGGAGTCTCTAGAAGTTCAGATCTCGAGAAAGTGCAAATCAGGAGGGAGGGCCAGGCACCAACTCAATCCAAGCATTTGGACAATGATGCATGATAGATTTGATGAATACAAGATGATTAGCTAGTTATGACGGTGGTATTCGGAACGGTGGAAGGAGCTGGATCATGGGTCGACTTGTCAGGCTGAGAATTCTGAGCTGGCTGCTGTGGCTGGGCTTGGGAAGGTTGTGAAGGGGGTTGACCAGAAGAAGATTGTCGTTCCAAAAGAGCGTTGTATTGTTCCCATTCGGAGATGATCTTTATAGAGGGGCCACGAAAAAAGGGGGAAGGGATGTAAGAAGCTTGCGCAACGGAGTGGCCCCTTACCTCATCAATCCGATGTCCTTCTTTCGATGTTACTCACCTCCCCCTGCCTTTCAATCATCCCATCAATCCAAACTCCCAAAGCAAGTTTGAAATCATCGACTTTAACCTTATCAAACCTTTCCATTTCTTCTTTGCAAGTCATTGAAACCATTTCGAACTCTCTCTTCAAATCCAAATTCTTAGATTCAATGTCTGCTAATTCTGAAAGTGAAGAATGTAATCTATCTGGATGAATTCTACCTCCAGTTTCACGCTTCAATTTCTCATGTTTGGCTTTGGTCTTTGAGAATTCTTCATTTGATCTCTGCCAAGCGATCCAAGAATCGACACGTGTTGCGAAAGCTTTCTGTAGACGGGAAGGAGGAGAAGATGATGATGATGGATAAGTCAGGAAAACCATTCGTTCACTTTTATAATGTTCCTCCTTCATTTGACTCACTCTAACACTTCCGACCATTCTTTCATACTCATAGATGACAGTGCCGATTTGTCTAACATCAGCATCACTTTGAATGTCAGTCAACTCTCCAGTTCTTTTCTCTAACTCTCCCAGACCTGCAAAGCAAGTCGACAGACTTCTCGAAAGGGACGAAAAGGAAAGAGCCATGAGAGTTCCGCTGAAATCAGAAGTTGCGACAGCGAGCTCTGTAGATTGAAAAAGAAAGTCGAAGTCAGTCCTCGGTTTGATCAAGAGTGACAATGTTGAGGCCATCTCGAATCTCAACTTACCTTTTCGTTGTTGAGCTACAGCTGAAACTGCCTTAACAAGTTGTTTGAGTTGTAGTTCCAGAGAGTCGAGATACATCCTTTGACTATCGAACCACTGTTGAGGGGAAAAGAAGACTAGGGGTCAGCTTGAGACTCTCGAAGCTTCATTTCATTGAGTAGTTTTGTTCCAAACTCGCCTCGTCAAACTCATGAAATTTAGGAGTAGCATTCGTGATAGCAGAAGACCATCCGAAGTAAGTCTTCTGTTCCGGGGTCGGAATCGCTCCTTTGTTCAACTCTCTAGATTTGACCTGATTCGAGTCAAGATGAGGTTCATCGTCAGCTAAATTCTACAATCATCTCCTTATAACTTTCAAGCTACCCACACTAAACTCACATCGGCGCTGAAATTTCCACTCTCCAAGAACATCTTCAAATCTTCATCGTCATAAAGCTTCTTATGTTTGAGCATCTTGTTGATAGCATTTTCCAATCCTACCCTTCTAGCTTCTACCAATTCAGGTTGAAATCTTCCCAACTTCACCTTCTCCGGAACAGGAGGAACGAAAATTCCAGGATGACAATGGACTAAAGCAGCATGCAACCATCTGAAATCGGAATATCTTCGTAGTACAGAGAACTGAGAAGATTTGAATTTATCCGAATTTGTCTGTTAGACGAAGAAGAAAGAAAGAGAGAGCCAGGAGAATTTCAGAAGAAGTTGACCAAGTGCCCTTTTCTAGTCTGAGGGAAGGATCTCTAACTCACTCTGGTTCGAACTGTATAAACGATATGAGCAGTCATAGGATCTCCAACTTTCTGAGGATCTCCAACCTTAACTTGAAACCAAGGAAGCTCAGGTTCTTGGTTTTGTTTTTTGGGTTTTGGTAATGGAGGTCTTGGAATCGCGTCAGTATGTTGAGGATGAGGAGTTTCAGCTTTTTCTTCCGTCTCGTCCAGACCAAAAGGAACTTCTCCGAATCCGTTTTGAGACAAAGAGTTTCTGGCTCCTTCACTTGCTGTTCCATTTGTCTCAGATGAAGAAGATGAAGTCGAAGGATCTGGATGAAGAGAAGTAGAACCCTCCTCCGAGGTCGAAGGTTGCTGAGATTGAGAAGTTTGAGAATTGAGGCTTGATTCGTTAAAGTCTGAAATTCTGGGAGAAGGTTGACCATAACCATCCGAATCTCCATCTCCAGTTGGTGTGATTGAAGTGTTGATTTGATTAGATTTATCCCCTGGTCCAGGGAAATAACTTGAAGCATCTCCTTGACCGAAGGGAACTGTAGATCCACTACCACTTCCAGAAGCAAATATTTGAGAGGAGCTCCTCTCTTGAGTTTTCTGTTTGTTCAATTCGGGATTCATAGAGAGGGGCGAATCAATCGGCTTGTTTGAATCCGAAAGACTGGAGACCTTCTTGGTGTCATCCGAGGGTAGATCTTTGCTAGAAATAGAAGGCGTAGCGCAGTTACTGCCATCTCGATTGGAGTGACCAGTGATTCCTTCGTGAATTGATGGAGGTAGGGAAGTGGTTGGAGAGTTGAGGGACGTCGTAGGCGGAGTAGGTCTTGCTCTCAAAGAAGAGAATGAAGGATTCGGAGAACTAGGTGATAAAGGGTTCTCATTCTCATGATGAGATGTTGAATTCCTAGAAGGAGAAGAAGGTCTTGTTGTAGAAGCTTCCGTTCCAACTTCAATTTCAGACTCGAGAACAGTTTCCGAATTCCCAAGAACTGGAGTTTGATCTCGAGATTCTTCTTCTTCCCTATTATTTCCTTCCATTTCTTTGTTTCTTTTCTTTTCAGCTTCTTCTTTCTCTTTTTCCAATTGATTTCGATTTTCTTCTTCTTCTTCTTCGGCTTCTTGAAGTTTCCGCCTCTCCTTTTCTTCAGCTTCTTCTCTTACTCTTCTTTCCTCTGCTTCAGTTTTTTCTTTCTTTCTCTTCTCTTCAGCTTCCTCTGCTTCTTTCTTCTTTTTCTCTTCAGCTTCAGCTTCCTCTTGAGCTTTGATTCTGGCCAATTCTTTCTCTTCCGATATCCGTTTCTCTTCAGCTTCTTTGGCTTCTTGTTCAATTCTTGCTTTATGTTCCTACCAGGAATGAGAGAAGAGAGCAAGAGAGTTAATTTCATGAGTGATCAAAGATGTTCTCAGAAAGAAATCGTCATCGTCTCTCCCCTAACTCACCTTAGTCAAATATTCCCTCCACCAATCTTCAAACCCCACACATTCCACCTCAATTCCCAACAATTCCAGCTCCTCCATATCCATCTTACAATGTTTAGGTCTCAACACACTCCCAGGTTTAGTATTATCAACAGTATATTCTGGAATCAAATGATCCACACTGGTCCTAAACCTTTCCCAATATTCTTGACTTTGATCTCTAATGACAATGTTGTTAACTCTATCCATCACAATACACATGTCATGTTTCTTCATAGCTTCTTTACTTTGAAAATGTAAGATTGGAGGTAAGGTGATTAGAGAAACGTTTGAGGTTAGAGTTGAAAGTGAATAGAGACAAGAAGAAACGTCTGAAACGTTTGTTGGATATCTGACGGCTGAGGCATCACAAAGAATTGGAGTTGAAGAAGGTCTGATGGATGACAATAAAATGTTGACTGCTGATTCGGAAGGGGTTTCGGTTTCTCCGTAGCTGGGGAGGGGAGAGGAGGTTAGAGTGAGTGTCGAAGCTCTCTCCCTTGATGCTCAATCGAAAGCACCTCTCCAACTTGTCATGATAAGAGTTTGTTCCCAGCATTCTCCACCTAATCCATTCTACTACTCACAGGACGGGCACTCTCAAACTGACAGCTCTGCCTTTCAACCCATTCTCCTGTATGGCCCTTTCACCCAAAAGTTTACTAGTTCCATAAGCGTTCAAAGGATTGGGAGGATCTGATACTTTATAAGGAGGGCTATTACCATCGAAAACGTAATCTGTTGAAATGTTGATCAAGAGAGGTTGGGATTTCAAACCTGCTTTACAGAAGTTGGCTAAATGAGATGGAACATCTACGTTTAATAAATTGGATTTGATTGGATCCTTCTCTACTTTATCAGGTCTTCTTTCTGCTGCTGTGTGGATGATTAAATCAGGTTCAATGGAAGTTAGAAAGGTTTCTACTGAGTTGAAATCTGTTAAATCTAGTTTGGTTAAGGTTGGAGTGGATCGAGTTAGGGCTACTCCGTGCACTGAAGAGTAAGAGTTGTTAGTCAAGACGGGAATAGAAAAGTTTAGAACAGGCTGAATACACTATAGATGTAGCAGGAGATGGAGACACGGCTCTATCTCTACCTCTATCTCTATCTATCTCGCGATCTCTCTGCGACTCGACTCTTCTCACCTTGATGACCTTCATGAGTGAACTTTTGGAGGATAGCTCTACCTAACAAGCCTGATGCTCCTGTCACTACAACTTTCATTTTTGAATGATAGAAGGAGGATAGGATAGGATAGGATAGGATTGGGGATCAAGAGCAAGCGGAGAGAGGTGTGGACTCTCGATTATTATGGGGCTGCAATCGGACCTTCTCTTCAACAGCAACTACAGCTTCAATGGCCAGCTGACATTTTCTTTTGATTACTCTTCTCTTTACAACTTTCCATTCAACTCCCATCTAATCTATTGAGATGGCACCAGCATCATTGAGGCTGTCAACTTCTTCAAGTACAACCATTTCAACTGATACTGATACTGACAGTGATGCCACAATCTCAAAGGAGAATCTTCATCGATATCCACCCAACAATCTAGCCAATCGAGGTCCATACAAGGATGAAGAACCAGATGAATCACAGGCTTTCCTTTTAGAGGATGATGAAGAGACAGTTGGAATGATGCAAAGAGATAGAACTGGAATCAAATCTAGAAACAAGGTTAGTGGACGAAGAGAGAACAACACCCAGATGGGCCAGTGCTTCTGTGTATGAATAGAGGTTGTGGTGACTGCTGGGAATGGGTTGAACGGATAGGTTCTATACCAAGAAATGTTATCTGAGTGAAATTCAGAACTTGTTATTAGAGGACTTGAAAGGATGAGAGGCTCATCGTCACCCACCTACCATTCTACCCACTTCCAGTTCCTACCCTCCAATTTCACCGGCCCCTTGATTTTCTTCTCAGTTCTACTTCTAATAGGTCTCTCAATCCCTCTAATTTCCTGGCTCTCTTCATCTTCAACTTCCTCCAATTCCTCAACTTTCAGTTCTCTTTCCAATGACTTAGTGTCTTCGAATTCGAAAAACCCCCCTTCAAGACCCAATAGACCTAAAGTCAAGAAATTGAATCCAACTACTAACGATCTTTCTGGTTCTTATGGTTTGACAGATTCAAAGGATTTCAGTCTGGCTTTTCAACTCGATGGTTGGAAAGATTTGAAAAGCAGCTTGAAAGTTCATCAAGGTCAAGGGATTGATGAGAACAAGGTGAAATCTCTTTTAGGACCAAATGGCAAATTGAAAAGGTTAAGTATGGACGTCACTTTTGATGGGACTTTTGGACCTAAAAGTAGTGATTTGAATTGGTGTGCTGAAGGTCAGTTTGTCATATCCATCCTGCTAAACTGTTTCTTTCTTTTCTTCGACTTCTCTCTTCTCATGCCTTCTTTCTTTTTTCTCTCCATTTGTCATGATCTCCAGATCCAGACAAAGGGGTCTTCTCATATTCCAATTACAAAGGAGATATCATTCTTGAAGATGTGACTCATCTCAGAAAATCCAAAACTGGTCAAGGAGAAATAGCAAAAGGAGGCGGATTGTCTGAATATCTTTTAGGTAAGAATGTGAAGGATACAAAAGGGAATAGAATCATTTGGAACCAATTCAAGATGAGTGGGAATATGATGAACATTCTTTTTAGGAGTGATTCTAAGAAGGTGAGTGGAGTGATTTCTAAACAACACATTCATGTCGAATCACTTTTCTTTCTCTACTGAGCTGTTGAACATTGTATCTTGACCGATAAAAAAACCCCGTTTCGTTGTTGTTCTTTTTTTTTTTAGCAATGGCGACATTCAAGTCTCTCAAATTATTGGATCCACGACGTCAGAACTTCTCAAACCATCCCTTTAGGAATCGATTCTCCAACCAAATCACCAGAAATCTCTCATGCTTCATGGTCTCCTATGACCCCTTCTTCAAGTCCTTTCAACGATCCACCACCTTGCATAGCTTTCGTTCAAAGAAACGATCTCTATCTTCAACTGTCACCCACTTCAAAACCAATCCGAATCACCAAAGATGGATCTTCAACCACTTTCAATGGAATTCCAGATTGGGTTTATGAAGAAGAAGTCTTTGCTTCCGATTTCACTTTTTGGTTTTCAAAAGATGGGCATTATTTATTGTATTTAAGTTTTGATGAAGCTAAAGTTCCAGTTTATGAATTCCCGATTTATAATCCAAACGATTGGAAATCAGGTGAAACTACTCCTTATTTGAAAAACAAAGCTATGAAATATCCAAAGCCTGGATTTGAGAATCCAGTGGTTTCTATCAAAGTCGTTGATGTAGATTTCTTGAAAGCAAGTTCTTCAAAAGGTCAAAATGAGAAAGACGTTGAAGCTTCAAAGATTAGTTTGATAGATCCAATCATCACTAGAAATGGCGCTTCTAAAGATGATCTCTTCGATCAGGATTTTGAGAGCCTCACTGACTCGAAAAAGGGAAATGGTTTCGGGAAATTGATCACCGAAGTCAGTTGGATTGGAAAAAATGAGGTTTTGATTAAAGAAATGAATAGAGAAAGTGATTTGATGAGAGTCGTTTTATTTGATATGGGGAAAGTTGGGAAAGACATTTCCAAAGGTGGTGAGGGGAGTGAAAATGGTAGAGAAGCTATTGGTGAAATTGTTAGGAGAATTGATGAGAGAAGTAGAGGTGGTTGGGTCGATTCTGTGAGTACTTGGATTGGGGTAGCCTTAGAGACACTTCTGGTATCTCAGTTGAAACCAAGTTCCACCAGAACGTTGTGTTTGACAGCCCCCGATTTCGTTTCCTCCTCAGGCTCAAACTGTCCAACCTCTTTCAGCGAATCCAACCTCTACGGCTTACTTGGATGAAGTCTACACTCCAGAAGGCTATCTTCATATCGCATACTTCGATGATGCTAGAAGTAGTGAACCCAAGTTTTTGACAAGAGGAGCTTGGGAAATCTCAGGTCACATCAAATTTGTCGATGAGCAGAGGCGAAAGATGTGAGCTTCTTATGTGCTTTTCCTTTTCGGTAGTGGACTCAGCTGAGCCTCTCATGAAGAATCTCATCCTTTTCTTCCCATTTAAAAATCAGTTATTTCGTCGCCGCCATTTCTCATCCAGCGCAAAGGCACGTCTACGAGGTTGAGCTTCCGAAGTTTTCCGCCTCAATCTCGACCTCTTCTCTCACTCCCTTGACAGATCCTAACATCCCTGGAAACTACGATATCTCAGTAGATCCTAAAGGTGCTTACTACATTCTCTACTCTTTAGGAGCTGCCAATCAACCCCCTTTCCAAAAGGTTCTGGGAGTGGACGACAAAACCTTCGACCTGACTTTAGAAGACAACAAAGAATTGAAAGAACTCTCAGCTTCTTACGTTGCTCCTCAAACCGTGTTCTATAACATCACAACATCTGATTCCACCATTACCTTAGTTCAAGAAATCAGACCTCATGACTTCGATTCTTCAGGTCATACCCATTATCCAGTTTTGATTCACGTTTATGGAGGTCCAAATTCTCAACAAGGAACTTTGGCTTATTCTCGTGGTTCTTGGCATGAATTCTTAGTGGAAGAACTGGGTTATATAGTGGCCATTGCTGATGGAAGAGGTACAGGTATGAGAGGTCAAGATTTCAGATTTGGAGTTACGAAACAATTGGGAAAGTTAGAAGCTATTGATGTCATTGGAAGTGCCAAGAAAATGGCTACTTTACCTTATGTGGATGAGACTAGAATTGGAATTTGGGGTTGGAGTTATGGAGGTTATTTGACTAGTAAAGTTCTTGAAGCTAACTCTGAATTTCTTAGTCTAGGATTAGCCGTTGCTCCTGTCACGGATTGGAGATTCTGTGAGTGTATCTTTAGCATGGTCAGCACAAGTGAAGGGAGACCAGATTGTTGGTCTAGCCGCTGGACATTTCTTCTGACCTCTCTTACGGTCCCCCCTTCTAAATCTCCAGACGACTCTATCTACACGGAAAGATACATGAAAGATCCAACTTCAAATTCTCAGGGATATCAGAACTCTTCTGTTCATGTCACCGATGGGTTCAGAAACTCTCACTTCTTGTTAGCTCAAGGAAGCGGAGGTGAGTTCATTCGTTCTCAGCCAACAGCAAGGCCTCTCCTAGTGCTCTACCATCTGTATCTTATCTTCTTCTTCTTTTCTTTCATCATCAAATCAATCAACAGATGACAACGTTCACTTTTCAAATTCAGCTCACCTTTTAGATCTTCTCACTGACTCTAAAGTCAGAAACTTTCGGTTTAGAATGTTTACCGATTCAGACCATTCGATTTCGACTAGAGGAGCTTATCGAGAACTTCATGAATGGATGAATCAAGCTCTGATAGATTGGTGGGGACCTGGTGGAAAGAGGAAATTCGAGGTTTCCATAGGCAGCTTGCTTTAGAGAAAGAGCAGAGCCTGGCTTTCCAGGCTTAGAGAGAAGATGCTCGATTTCGATTGATGGCCCCCATCCTATCATACATATTTTCACTGTATACAATAATATTTTTCTTCCCTTTCATGAGAAAGTTGTATGATGTAGAGAGGTCACCCGCTGGTAGGACTCTTTTTGGTAGGAGTTTCACGCGTGACGAGAAGTTGACATGCTCAGTCGCTAGCATCACCAACTACTCTAAACGTCGAAAACTTCGCTCTAATTCTCTCAGTTTTTCACTAAACCAGACTCAACTGAACCAAATTCAAATGGACCGGAGCTATGTAGAAGGATTTTCACTGGTGAACTCGTGCGATTGAACTTTACTCTGTCGCTCAACCCTCCCATTTCCCTTCATTCCAACAGTTCGTGTTGGATCTCGCTTCAAAGACCATAAGTCTGGTTGAAAATTGGCATTAAGAATTTTTTCAAATCCCGGGAAAAGACAAAGGGACAGCCAGAAAACATCGCCTGAAGTCTGAACGTTTCTTCCCGTTTCAGCTGAGGATGGAAGCGCTCTTGGACCTCCTTGACCTCATGAACCTTCGACCTCTAGTCCTCTAACGATTTGTTCTACTGATCATTTCCATAATCAGGGGGAAGCTTACTTAAGGGGCAGCGGTTTCTGCCGTGTTCCCCCTTTTCTCCTCTCCTCAGAAACTTGTTTCTCTAGCTTCCCAAAGAATCTCGGTAAGACTGCCTTCCTTTCGGGACTCCGGACGTTTGAGATCATCCGTCAGCTGGAATCAAAATCATGAGTTCCAATCAACAAGGTGAATGCTGTCTCTTCGTCTTGGAGGGACTGGATCCAGGGACGTTGGAGTCCTCGTGTGGATCTCCCCCCCCCCTCTCTTACCAACCGAACCATCACTGACTATGAACTTGATATCCCGCCTTCCCTTCAGATCCAGCAGTAGCCGCCGAAGAAGAGTCGCAAGCTTCTCAGGCTTCTCAAACTTCTCAAGATTCTCAACAGAGCGAACTCGAGAGTGAGATAACCGAAAGTCAATATTCTTACGTGTCTCAAAAGACCCTCACTGAAGCCAGAGGGAAATACCAGGGAGAATCTCAAACAACCATGACGGAAGACGATTACGGCTCCCAATCTCAAAGTACCCAAGGAGTCGACTACGAAGGAGACCTAGATTCACAAGAAGCCGACCGAGTAGTTTGGGTTGAATGAAGTTCCTCTCAGAGCTCGATCCCGGACTTCTCTGACTCTACCGATATAGGCCTGGGTGGGAGGTTCGTGTGGGAAGTTTGCCGAAGGTGGGAAGAGTTCCAGGGTGAATTGCCTTCTGAAGAAGATGAGGAGCTTCATTTTACTGTCGAACTAAAGCAAATTGTCTCAAGTGGAAGCCTGACCGACTATCAACAGACTCTCGCAATTACGAGCGCAGCTTCTCAATCTTGGGATCGACCTGAATCTCGAATCTAAAGGGGGAGACGGAGATGGATGAGGTTGATGCCTGGGAGGCCGTGGGATTTCTACTCTTCACATTCTTGCTCCTCTTACCCTGTCCACGTTTTTGGTGATCAGGAGGATTATGCTTTCAATTTGTACGACTCTGACTGACTGGAGACAGTTGGCGCAAGGAAGCGATTTGAAAATGAAGACCGGGCATTCACCGCCACTCGCCACGTCCCTTTCAGCCCCTCGGAAAGGAATTGTCTCTTTTCAACTTAATAGTGACTTTCCTTCTGATAAAACCAACAGAAGAGGGAGGAGACGATCTTATAGATATGAGTCGAGTGATCGGCGCTCCCCGAAGCTACACTGTGAAATGAAATTTCTTCTTGCTTGATGTTCAATCGACTCACTCAAGTCCCAACTCAACCTTGCTACTTCTACTTCTACTCCTTACCCTATGAACCGATCCATTACAGCCAATTGGAGTAGCGCTACTTCCCGATCTAGTGCAGCGAATGGATCCTCTTCCTCCTCCCGAAGTTCACCTTCAAGATCGATTTCCCTGAACCCACCTCCAGCTGGAAGTGCAGCTGCTGCAGCATTAGCAGCCGCTTTAGCAACTCAGAAACAAGAATCAGAACGATCAATAGAATTTCAAGCTGAAAATCAAAGTCAAGATGAATCATCATCTTTAGCCATCAATTCTTCTCCAGAGAAAGGTAAAGGCAAAGATAGACAATTGGATTCAGATCCAACAATAGATTCAACAGGTTCAGATCACTTTCATTCAAATACTTCAACTAAAAGGAAATCTTCAAGATTCTCGTCTAATCAAGAAGGTGCGGGGACAGGGAACTCGACCTCCTCTTCTTCAAAACGTCAAAGATCTTCAAAAACTTCAACTTCAACCGGTCATCAATCTTCTTCTAGAGAATCAGATTTAGAGAAATATGCAGCTCCTAACACTCCTTTATCTTCCTTAGGTGGTTTATCATCTTCAATCACAACCCTTTTAGAATTAGTCGCTTTACCTTTACTTCATCCTGAAATCTACTCTCATACAGGAGTTAGACCTCCTTTGGGAGTTTTACTTCATGGTCCACCAGGCTGTGGTAAAACTCTGTTAGCTGGATCTTTAGCTCATTCTCTTAACGTTCCATTTCTAAGTCTAAGCTCTCCAAGTATAGTCAGTGGAACTAGTGGTGAAAGTGAAAGGACTTTAAGGGAAACATTCGAGAAGGCCAGGAAGTTAGCACCTGCTATCTTGTTTTTGGATGAGATTGACGCCATAACCGGGAAAAGAGAGAATGCTGGTAGGGAAATGGAGAGGAGGATTGTGGCTCAATTGTTGACTTTGATGGATGGTGAGTTTCCTGTCGAGACGCAAAGGGGAGGGCTAGAGTGGCGTGGAGGTCACAGATGGCGATCAAACAAGGGATGAAGCTTAGAGAACGTTCGTATCTCATAAGGAGCATTGCCTGCCAGAGAGGAGCAGACCAAAGGTCGAAGGGCAGGAAGATTGTCACTCCATCATCTATGCGCTACATCTCCAGTCAGGCTCATCTCTCCGAATGAGCTGGAATGTTCGACTCTTAGTCAAATGAAGCTGTAACCGTCAGGTCGCCTCCCAGAGCATCAAGCCGAACGCAGTGGATCTGACCCTTCTCCCATCTCTTCTCCCTCAGACCTCACTTGGCCACCCAATTCAGACACTCCTCCTCCACCTCCAGTGATCATCATCGGAGCTACTAATCGACCAGATTCTCTAGATCCAGCGCTTCGTAGAGCTGGTAGATTCGATCACGAAATCGCCCTCGGAGTTCCAGATGAAGCAGGTAGGGAAGAAATCTTAAGAGCTCTTCTCAAACCTCTTCGGCTTAGTGGGGAATTCGATTTCAAAGCTTTAGCGAAAATGACACCTGGTTACGTTGGGGCTGATTTACAGGCTTTGACTAGTGCAGCTGGAGTCATGGCTGTTAAGAGAATGTTTGGTGAATTGGTTCAGATTCAATCTGGAGATGGAAATGGAGAGAAGAAAGTTCAAGAATTGATCCAGGAAAAACAGAGGATTGGGGAAGCTGATGGAAATGGGGCAGAAGTTGTTGAAAGAGATAGAGATGTTGAAATGAGTTGGGAAGGTGAAGGTGGATATGAAGAGAAAACTCCTCAAGAAATCGCAAGTGGAATGAATTCTGCTGAAGCTACTCCTGGAACTTTGACTCCCGTCTTAAGTGAACCTCAAACACGGTGTTCCACTTTAGCAACTACTTCACCTTTATCTTCTCTATCTTCGTTACTACCAACTTCGTTACTCAGGACTCCAATTTCACTTTTCCTTCTCTCGTATCCAACAACTTTAACTTCCAATCAATTAGATCCTTTACACTTAACACCTCAAGATTTCACTCTTTCTCTGCCCTCAATTCAACCTTCTTCTCAGAGAGAAGGTTTCGCAACTGTTCCAGATGTTACTTGGTCAGATATCGGAGCTTTACATTCTACTAGAGATGAACTTGCTATGGCTATCGTTCATCCTATCAGAAGACCTGAATTGTTTGAAAGTGTGGGAGTTTCAGCTAGTAGTGGAGTTTTACTTTGGGGTCCTCCGGGTTGTGGGAAAACTTTGTTGGCTAAAGCTGTGGCTAATGAAAGCGGAGCCAACTTCATTAGTGTGAAAGGACCCGAGTTGTTAAACAAGGTGGGTCACTTCACCAAAGGGATGCGGATGGTCAGATAGCTCTTTTCGGCGGCTGATCTTCTCTCCGTTTCTCGCCAACCACAGTACGTCGGAGAGTCCGAGAGAGCTGTCAGGCAGGTCTTTGCTAGAGCCAGAACCTCGAGTCCTTGTGTCATCTTCTTCGATGAACTTGACGCTCTAGTTCCAAGAAGAGACGATGCTCTGGTGAGTTCTGCTTTCGTGAGGTTTCGAGTCCAAGCAACCTCCTCTGAAAATCATACCCCTCAACCTGTCTCCTCTGCTTCACAGTCCGAATCCTCTTCCAGAGTGGTCAATACTCTCTTGACAGAACTAGATGGTCTAGAAACCAGAGTCCAAACTTTCATCATTGGTGCTACGAATCGACCGGACATGATCGATCCAGCAATGTGTCGACCTGGTCGATTGGACAAATTGTTATACGTTGATCTACCGAATGCAGAAGAAAGGTTCGAAATCTTGAAGACTATCAGCAAGAAGACTCCATTAGGTGAAGACGTCGACTTGAAAGCTATCGCAGAAGAGAGGAAAGCTGAAGGCTATTCAGGAGCTGATCTCGCTGCTTTGGTTAGAGAAGCTGCTACTCTGGCTTTAAGAGAAGCTTTAACCAAAAATGAAAGAGAACAAGCTACCACCACCTCAAATCCCAATGGAGGAAGTTTAAACTCAACTCATCCTTTGAATAACTCTTTCTCGGATCTCTCTTTCGTTGGACTTAATAATAAACCTACTACTCCAGTTTTGAAAGTCATGCAAATTCACTTCCAGAAAGCTCTTCAAAAAGTTTCTCCTTCGGTTTCTAATGCTCAGAAGAGAAAGTATGATGCTTTGAGGAGACGACTTAATGGTGGACCAATTGGAAGTGGAATCGCTGCGAAGGAGGAAGTTGCCATTGGAGATGGGCTTAAAGAAGCTAGCGGGAGTGGAAGTTCGGGGAAGGAGAAAGGTATGGGAAGGGGTAGAGGAATCCCAGGAGATGGAGATGGCGACACCGAATTGGCAAGTTAAGAATCTGTAATAGTACTGTAAACTACGTCATCCTCAATAGAAATGATTCATTTATAGATGTAAAATCTCGAATTGATGCAGATAACTCGTAATCAAGACTTGAGTGACTAAATGAAAAACTTCAAAGATTCCATCTTCTCCTTCCTTCTTCCTTCTCTCTTTCGCTTCTTTGATTCATTTCAAAATTTTACCACAGTTCGGAACATGACAGATCCATCCAAAGCTGTACCCGACGAGACGTTCACCAACCTTCTATCATTCTCTCCTTCAGCCGACCTCGCAAGATCAGGTGCCGTTTCTAGAACTTGGAGAAATCTCATCTAATCCTACTCAACACTTCACCAAATCCTCGATCTCAACATCAAGGATCATCCAGATTTCAAACCTGGCCAGGACGAAGAAGAAATGGAAGAACAGCACGTTGCAAAAGACCTTCAACTTTTTGACAGATTATCTGGTTTATCAGGCCACAGACTGGTTAATATGACTTTGACTCTACCCAGCACTTACTGGCATTACCTAGACGGAAACAATATCAAGGTTATCCAAACTCTCCTTTTCTCAAAAGTCACTCTCAAAAGAATGTCTATAGAATACCAGCAAGATTTTGAATATGAAGATGAGAGATGCGAGTACATCATGGCTATCATAGATCACCTAGAGCCTTTTCCGCATTTAATAGACGTCCAAATAATTTGTCCATCTCTCGTTAACGTCGAAACAGAACGCTTCTCGATTGCTACAACAGTGGACCCTGGGACCAAGCAAGATCAAATCCAACCTTTCGATCAGATCCAGGCTTTACTCGCTAGAATCCGTAAATATGGGGGAGATTTTAAAGGGTTTTCGTTTGGCTTTGAAGCACGTCATGCGAGGGGTAGTCTGCCCGAACAAGCCGGGAAGATGCTTTCAGAACTCTCTTTCTCCCAATCAAGCCTCAAAACACTAGACCTCAATGCTCTCCAGTCTCAAGAAGCGTTTCATTTTGCTTTAAAATGCCCTATTCTAGCCTCTCTGAAGCTGTAACTCTCAAGTCCTTCAACTCCAATTATCGTGGAAGGTGGAGAGGTGGAGAGACCTAGGTCCGAGTTACGAGAAGACAGAACCACAACGATGGGATCGAATCTTAAGAGGCTGAAAAATTGGTACGACAGTAGCGTGGAGATTGTTTGGAACAGAGCGTTGTTGAAAAGGCTCGGAACAGGTCTGGAGGTCATCAATCTAGCTGCCAGGAGCTACCGACATGGTTACATCGAGAAAATCGCTTTAGAATCATTCCTTTCCATACTCCAGAACAACAGCCAATCCTTACAAACTCTTCTACTTTCAAAAGTCAAGTTCAAATCACAGGACTCCAGCTCTCCAAACTTCGACAACTTCTTCCCTCAATTCAAGATTATCGATCTCAATGAAGGTCAAGACGCAGAAGTTCTGATTAAGCTTCTCTCCCAAGTCTCAACTCCATCATTTACAGCTTTACGACTGAGTGCTCTTCTTTATCGATCCGACGATCCACATCAAGTGCTCTCACTAGGTACTCTCTGCAAGTTTCTTCAGTCGACATGATCAACAATCGCCTCAATCTATGTCCACCACTTCAGAATCGACATGAGCGCCCCGAGCCCTCCTCAAGACCTTCCAATTAAATTTTCAGCTCTCGAGATTTTAAGTGTAAGAGATTGCTCAAAGGATCTCTCTCAAGTTTCGGTCAATTGGACTAGCCCTCGCATCGAAGATTGGACTCTTAAGGACAACAAGACAGGGATTAAGCTTTCCTCGGATCAATATCTCTCCTATCTCACAGCTCCGAGCTTAAAGGTCGTATCACTTCACCAGATTGAAATAGAAGAACCCTAAAAGACAGACTCCTTCAAGTTGCTACACTTTCCACATCTCGAGAGGTTGGCTCTCAGGCACTGCTCGGGGAGATTACTTCAGGCGTCTTTAAGCTGGAAATGCCCTAACCTCAAAGATTCCTACCTCATGAGGTGCAACACTAAGTCTAGGGTTTCCACTTCAACGCCTCAGCTTTACTCTTTCTGAAGGAGTGCGAAACCACTTTGGACGGGTGTACTAGCATGGAAGGTTTCGTTTTAGCAGATACTGAACCTGTGGATATGTCAAATTTCCCTCATCTGAGCTTGAATTATCTCAGATACGAGCCTCGGCTCAAAGAAGTCAACGAAGAACTAGTCGCCTTCTTCTCGCTTCACGCATATCCTGAGACCCGTAGCTGAAGAAAGGAGAATCAGACGTTCAACTCCATCGCTAGTCCTACTGAAGATCCTATCAAAAGCATGGGAAGTGATTAGTTTGATTAAGCGGGGCTTTATCGGTCGAACGTAAGGAGGTGGGAGTTGAAGTTCAAGGTGAGTGGCGTCTGGGGAGAGTGTCGTTAGTCACTGCTCTGACGTCTTATTCTGGCTCATCAGAGATCCACGTATCGTTGATACCAGCTCAAAGACCGATTCAAAGGGATTGGGTTTCAAGACTGATTGATTTTGTGGCTGAGTGTCAACATCATTTTGGTCCAACCATTTCTATGAATTGAATGATTTCTTTCTCGTAAGATTCTGGTAGAGAGTTTTCCTGGATGAATCCTTGAGCCAAAGCGACTGGGTCATCTGGGTTTTTGGACGAGATGATCAGGACTCAACAGGTAGGGTGAACGAAGAATGGCAACCTTTCACTCACCTCCCTTGTTCAGCGGCAGCTTCAAAGCTGGAGAATCATCAGAGACGTCGATTTGGAGAATGGAATCATACTCTAGTCCATCGGAATGGAGCTGTTTTCCAGAGGTAGACGTCACACTGGAGTCGGAAGTGACGATCTCAGAGCGCGGACTGAAGAAAATTTGAAGCGAAGTTCGCGAAAGAAATTCAGTCGAAGTGCCATGAAGATACAACACAAAGCTCTCTGCATCTCTTTCATTTGAGACTTACCCATTCTTAGCGTTGCGAACCTCATCACACATCTTCTGATGCTCTTCCACTTCTTCCTCTGAAACTTCCCCTAAAGCTTCAACGTCTTGAGCTCTAGTCCTTCTAGTATAGACCCTGATTGACCCATCGGAAGAGCCCGTGACTAGGTCTCCAGATAGAGGTAAATAAGCCAAAGACCAAACCGAAATCACGGGCTGAGGAATTACGTCTAGCTGAAGCTCCACTGAAAAAGACAAAGAAAGAAAAGAAGAAACGCTTTCAGCAAGCTTATCTGGAACGAAAATCTTGGACTTGGGACTTTTCGAAGTGAAGGACTGGTGTTAGAAGACTCACTGTCACAATCCCATATTCTAAGACATCCATCTTCTCCACAACTTCCAACGTTCAGATCTTCTCCCATCCAACAACTTTCATAAACCAAGCTTTCGCTACCTTTGAGTGTTCTGATGGGTAGACCGCCATTTTCCGGAACCCGATCTGGTCGTTCGATTCTTGAGTTTGAGAGAGAATGCAGTTGTAGAGTTGCATCGTTGCTACAAGTCAAGAAGAGCGGTTCCGAAGGTTCGAGAGATGGCTCCTTAGCAAAATCTACGGATTGACAATCCGAAGGAGCTCTCATCAAGATTATACCTCTGACAACATCGGTGTGACCGGTAAACATCCGAACACATTCTTCTCCTTTGAATAATCGAATAAAAAGATCTGCTGAAGAAGTCAAAAATTCCGACGCTTCCCTGTTCGCGATAGCTACACCCCAGACTGCTGACTTGTGACCTTTCAAAAGAATTTTCTCTTGCCATTCGAATTTGAATCCTTCGGTTTTCGTAGAGCGAAGAAGCGAATAGACCCTTGCTGTCTGATCCCACGAGCCTGTAATCATAATCGGAGCACGTATGGAAGAAATTGGAAAAGAAGGGTGCTTTGAAGTCGTCTGTGTTGAGACTAAAGAACTATTTGAAGGGTATTGAGAGATAGCAATGCAAGAAACATTGTCATAATGAGATGTTAACTCTTGAAGCAGTTTCGGTGGTTGGTTTGGGCTGGAGGAAGACAAGAAGACTCGAGTGACTGAATCTAGAGATCCAAGAATGAATTGACCTGAAGAATAAAGATGATGGAAGGCGGAATAGATCGAGTAAGAGCAAGTAAAATTGTGTGAGGTTCTGACGAAATTAGGATACCGAACAGCCAAATCTCTCACCCTCTGGAGCTTCCTCGCAAGGAGCTAAAGCAGCAACCGAATTAGCATATCTGTTTCCTTTGAAGATGCATCGTTCCGAGAATCCTTCCGTTGGCTCGTACCGAGGAGGAGACGAAGCTAGCTCTGACGTGGAAGCCGAAGAAGTCAAAGTCCTGCACCAAAGTCTTCCTGTTTCGTCTCTTGATGCAGAGAGAATGAACTCTGAGCATTGATCCGAAGTGGTCTCTTCCTTCAGTGAGGAGGTTCTGACGGACTTTACCTGGTGAAGAAGGATGAAGGTGAGTGATGACTGACTGTAATTAGGACGAACGAAGCAAAAGCTGAACAGCCCAAATTTAATACTGACATCTGAAGAATGACCTTTGAGGATATGGCTTAATCTCCATGTGGAAGATTGGCTCGATGGTCTCACTTCGGTGATCATGTCACAGAGGAGGAACAATGGGAAGGAGATATGGAGAGAAGAAGAAATGGACGAATCTATATGATTCTATATGAACCCCAAGAATTAAACCTCGATTTCGGACATTAGATCATATAACAGGAAAAAGAGCAATGATAGTAATAGTAATAGTGATGATAGAAAAGAATGATACAAGGAAGAGAACGGATACCTCTATAAGATTTTGCGAATCTGCGTTTATTTCTCAAGCTGCCCCTCTACCGTCTCCCCTGAGATCAGTCCAATTTAACCTGTTCGACCTTCTCACTCAATCCCCCTTTCTCAACTTCAGTCGTCTCAGCTGGCGTCGGCGTATCCTTCTCATTCTCCACTCTCTCATCACTAATCCCCTGTTTCCCACCCAAAACCATATGTTCCAACAACCATTTAACCAATTCCTCATGTCCACCCAATTGAGCTTCAGACATAGGACCTCTACCAGCTTTATTAGGAACATCCCAAAGTGGTCTCAATTCAGCTTCATCCTTTTCTCTTTCCTCTCTTTCTTTCTCTTCCTCTACTTCCTCTTTTGGAACTTCTTCTCCGTTTTCCGTAGCTGTCTTTTCAGTCTCCTCTTTCCTCTTCTGCTTCGTCTGCTTGTGAATTAGATCGTGTTGAGATTTGATTTCCGAGACGATTGGAGCTGGAAGGCTGTCGATCCAGGAAATCAAGAGTCTGACAACTGAGAGATGTCCATTTAGAGAGGCCCAGTGAAGAGGTGTGTTTCCTGAGGTGTTTGGTTTTAGCATTGGAGAGAGAATTGAAGTATTTGACGAGGTGGGAGGGAAGGAAAGGTAGGCATTTAAGGATTCGAGAGTTTCTGGAGGGGAGAGAAGGGGAGAGAAGAGATGGAGAGTGGTCAGATCTTGGTCCGGTAAAGGTCCTGTTCTTCTTTGGAAGGATCTCAGGTTGATTCTAGGGCTACGTTGATGAGTATCTGTTTGGCTTCAAAAATAAGAGATGACCTTCAAAAGAAGCAGTATCGAGTAGAGCTCTCTTTACCAGCTACTTTCTCCCTCGGTCTGACCTTCCTTCTAGATCAGCTGGCATGTGATAATCGACCAAACATAGTACCAACTGTTCAGCCAGAAATTACCACGAAGAGGCCTGGCCTTGACTCCAGTCTCTTTCCTTCTTTCTTCTGGATTCTCTTCACCTCCTTCCTTTGCCTTGCCTTCCCACTCTTCACTCTCTACCCATGCTCTTCTGGTTGATTTCGAGATAAGAACTAACTCACCCAGATGAGCGTTAGCAGCAGCATAATGCCAAGCTGTATTGCCAGTGTCAGTCTTTGCCTGATCCAAGATCCTAGCTATCTTCTCCTTGTCCTCTCCACCCAATTCCTTCAACAGCTCCACCAAATCCTGATGTTCATTAGTCCTTGCGCAGAATAGAATGTCATCTATCTGATCTTCTGTTAATGTGACTGAAGTCATCCTCTATAGTGAATTAGGAGGTTGTAGGGATAGAGAGAAAAAGCTGTTAGCTCGCGCGGTGAAAGAGAAGAGAGGGATCTCTCTCAAGACAAGGTTACCTCCAACCACCCGACATCTCTATCCTCAACTGATTAAACTTCTTGAATCGTTTCAATAACATCAAGACATCAACTTCTAGTCAATCATTCAATCTTTTAGTTCTGCCAGAGAGCTCCAATCAGCTGCAGTCGATTCCTCCCATCCAGCCAGCTATAGCTCTCTATTCTCACCCGACACACCCATCTCCATCTTCCTAGCATCCTACTCCATTCTAATCCATCCCGTCACATTACTTCACTCCACATGTCACCTCGTAGCAGTCACAGCTTAGCTCGGGCTGTTTCGGCTGATGAAACACTAGATCCAACTTCCTCAAGCGACCTCTCTCAACCAGATACAGAACCTTTACCTTTCGATGAAGAAGAGGAGGAAGAAGAGGGAGAGGTAGAAGTAGACGTAGATGTAGATGGTCAAGATCAAGATATAGAAATCGATGAAGATGAAGAGATGGTAGATGGCTCAACTCAACAACCTTCTCAGCAAGATCCAGTCATTGATACCAAGCAGGCTACATCTCTTTCCCCCTCATCCTCCCCTACTCCTTCTAATGCTTCTTCCAACTCTCCAGATCGAAAGACTAAGCAACAGCAAGATCAAAATCAAGATGAAGAGGAAGAAGAATTAGATCAAGCTTTAATGGCAGATGGTGATGGTGGGAAAGATCCAGACAGCAACGTCGGTGCTTCTACCACTCAACAACAACAGGCTAGCAATCAATCCAGTCCACTCAAGGCTGGTTTCACTGCAGATGAATTCAGTGGAGAAAGTGATCTTACCGATGAAGATTCTGGATCTGAAGCTGGAGCTAACCGAGCTGGAGGTAGAGCAGCAAAGGGAAGAGGTGGATCAGCTGGGTTGAGACCTACTCTCAGTGGTCCAGATGAAGAGGAGGAGGAGGACGATGAGGAGGATGAAGAAGAAGAAGATGAAGACGAAGAAGGGATGGACGACACTCAACGTGTTCAACCTAGGGAGAGGGTAGAAGGTGAGGAGGAAGATGAAGAAGAGGATAGGTCTTCTAGAGCTTCTTCAACTTCACCTTATGATTCGGATCCAAATTCCAATTCAAGATCTAAGAATGGTGTGAGAAGAGGGACTAGGACTAGAGCTCCTGTGGTGACTAGAGGAAGGAGTTCTAAGAATCGAAGATCATCTGGAAGAAGCTCTGGTGGAGATGTTACTTCGACTGCTCCGACTGGAGCTACTACTACTGCTACTACATCAACAACTAATACCAAGGCTAGTAATCCCCGTGGTAGAGGCAGAGGCAGAGGCAGGGGTTCAAGAGGTAGAGGCAGAGGGGCAAGAGGTGGCGTATCTGCTGGAGCTGCTTCAACTAGAGAGGGAACCGCAACAGATCAACAAGATACAGACATGGAGGCCAACGGGGACGAAGAGGATTTAGAAGGAGATTTAGAAATGGAAGATGGAAAAGCAGGAGATCATGGAGAAGCTACTGGTTTAGATGGTTTAGCTGCTCTTGCCACTGCTTCTTCAACTAACAACAACAATATGTCTTCAAAAGTCAGAGGAAAATCTAGAGGACTGTCTTCTTCTGGAATGGGTTTACTAGCTAACGCACCTCAAATCAGCGCGATGGAACCTGAAGATCCTCAGAGCGCAAGAACCAGCAGAGAAGCTTCACCAGTCTTAGATGGTGCTGATACTGAAGCAGAAGCGGAAGGTGAAGAAAATGACGAAGGAATTAGAAAGATGAGAGCTTCGAAAGATGGAACTTCAAATCTTGCCACCGATAGAGGATCTCTTAATCCAAATTCGGGAATTGCATCTGGAAACGTGACTGCAAATGATACTCCTGCCTTGGGAAGTTCTGTTCAAGTTTTGGAAATTGAAGACGCTGGGTTGGCTGATTCGGATTTGGCTGCTCAACATAAGCAGGAAGCTTTGGAACAAATGACTAAGATTGAAATCATGTTTGCTAAACTTAGAGACAGACTTTATGTGGAGAGAATGGAGGAGGCTAGGAAAGAAGCGGAGATGGTTCTTGAAGGTTAGTTCTTGAGTTGTCGATCTTGGTTTGAATTTGATGAGATGAGATGAGATGAGAAAAAAGTTCTCGTAGCTGACGTGATCCCTCTTTCTTTCCTCTCTTTCGACTCCTCCTAGGTTCTCATCCTGACTTGGTCAAGCTCACCAACATCATCGAGACTCAGCGAGATAATAGACTCAAATTGGTCGAATCTTGGTTGGAGAGAGAAGAGCGATGTGTCGAAGACATAGCCAAAGCCGACGAGGAGGGGTGCTGGAGCTCCTGGAGGGTGAGTGTAAAGCTCCATTTCTGCTCACCCTCATCCAATTTTTTTCCACTTTCTTGTGATCGCTGACTTCCATCCCCTTTCTTCTTTCACGCCATCCGCAGAACGACGCCGTTGAACTCCGAAGATCGATGATGGACGAGACTGCCAGGAAGAAACGAAGGTTAGACCGAGAGAAGAGAACTTTGGATGTCCCGCGTCCAACTCGACGATACCAAGCTTTCGAAGCAGAGTTAACTCCAAACCCTAGGTTTGATCCTTCTTTGGCTTCTCAATCTCATGAGAATAGTCTAGCTGGACCTTCAAGACTTCAAGGTCAAGATTTACTTTCTGCTCACGGAAGAGATACCTCTGCTTTTAGGAAGAAAGCCGGAAAACAGAGAGTTGCTGCTATCCAACAAGAGGTGGATGAACTTCAGATGAAAGATCGAGAAGCTATTGAATTGGATAGCGAAGCTGTTGATCAAGGTAGAGCGGGAGAATTTGTTGCTTATCCAGGTTTGAGAGGTTTGGAAACCCAAGACATTTGGAATGATTTAGATAACATGGGAGTGAGTATCTTTGATTGATTCGATGTCTATCATCAAGAGGGAGATGGAGTTTGGGAACTGACACCGAACCCAACCTTATTCTTCCCTCCAATTCTAGATTGCCCCCGCTGGATACGTCAACAACTTCTACGCTGCCAACGATCCTTACGCTGCTGGAGCTCCCGATGGGTTTTACTACGATCAAGCAAATCAAGTCCATGGTCAACATTTCGAGGCAATGCCATTTCAAGGAGAAGCTTCTGTTCCTCAACGAGCTCCACGAAGGTCTAATCCTCAATCCCAAGCCGGAATCTACGCTTACGATCCAATGAATGGAAGAGCTGGACCTTCTGAATCTATGCTCTCATCTCATACTCTGATAGGCGATCATCAACCGATAGCTCCTCATCGAAATCAAGATCATCATTCTAGAGAATTGGAAAGAGAGGAAAGAGAAAGGATGAGAGAAAAAGAATTGAAAAGGGAAAGAGCTAGGAATCAAGGGGTCAAACAAACGGTTTCCAACTTGAATGGGAATGGAATGCAAGCTACTGTACCGACGAATCGAAATGGTCATCACCAATCTTTTGCACATAATTCTTCTCATCCTCAAAACCTCCATCAAGGATCTCTTAAAGCTGGTTCTCCACCTCAAATGTCTCAAACTCATCCTCATATGCACCCTTCGTCCGGAGCTGGACAAGTTCAGTAAAGTGATGATCACAGGTCCTTGATTTCTTAGCTTCTACTTTCTTCATCTCCTTATCCAATCCAAGCACTTTCCAATCTTGAATCCTCTTGAACCTAACCCTCGTTGCAACGTGCTCCCCTCTCCCTCTCTTCCTTCCCATTCTCTTCTTGTACGAGATGGTCTTTTCCCTTTCAGTTGACTCTCTTAATGTAGTTTTGCTTTCGTCTGCTTTTTTGGAACGGTATCGATTTGATGATTTCACCTAGCACTACTTTACTACCAGGGACGGCTTGTCGCTTCTCTTCACACTCGAGTTTGAATTCGATTTCGGATGTGAATTTGCATACAAGATTCTAACTCATGCTCTAATCGATAACCCATGTTTTATTGTAGGTATTGTAACCCACTTGACTGGAACTTGCAGGACTCTTCTTCTTCCCTATCAAGGTCTGATCGTAACCCACAAGACCAACCCACGCTTGCCATCTGATTCGCATCAGAAGTCAAATCCTGCGGCTTGTAAGAGGTTGAGATCGTTAGAATCTTCCATGTTTCGCAACTTGCGACTTCAACCTAAACTTCTAACAGCAAACTTCAGCTTGACATCTTCTTCTACTCTTCAACCATCAACTTCTATCCTCCACCGAATCAGAATCAGAAGTATGACTAACTTTGCACCAGGCTGGGATCCAATCTCTAACCCATTCCCAACATCTCGTAGATCGGACGATTCTAGCACTTATGAGTCTCAGAAGGACGGAAAGGTTCAATTGGCAGATCCTTACTCTTGGTTAGAGCAACCTAGCTCAGAGAACAAAGAGACAAGAGAATGGACTGAGAAACAGGCCCAATTCACTGCAAACTATCTGAATGGTGTTAAAGGTGAGCAGACTTCGGAGGAGCGGAGGAGAGATTGGGTAGGAATGAGGATGGAGAGAAGAGGGAGGTGACAAGGGAATGAGTCGGAATGAGGGGTTAGAGGGTCGCATACAGCTTACTCACACGGACCTAGAATCTCGAAAGTATCATTCAGATATGACTTTGGAATCATCAGGCTCCTCGTTTATGCTGAGAAGAGGCGTCTCCAAGAGCTGAAAACCTCGAAGGTCTTGCCAGCACTCCCCCACCTTTTCGAGTCCACCTATCTGATCCACATTCTTCCTCTCTTTCTACCTTTACCCCAACTTCCCTTCTTGCTCCTCACCATCTCCTCCAGATGAAAGAGAAAAGTACTCCGCAAAGCTCTCTTCCAACTTCTCCTACCCCCGTTTCTCTTGTCCTTCTCGCAAAGGGGAAGCTTCCAATGGACTCTATTACTATTCCTTCAATTCAGGTTTAGATCCTCAATCCACCATTTACGTTGCAAATCGTTCAGAAGTAGAATCTCAAATGTCATCAGCCTCTTCTCAAGCAACTTCGACTTCAGAAATGAAACCTATCGGAAAGAAATGGTTTGATCAAAACCTTTTATCATCAGATCACACTTCAGCTTTAACTCTAACCAGCTTTTCACCAAATGGTAAACTCTTTGCTTATGGGATTTCCAACAGTGGATCAGATTGGTTTACCATTTACTTTAGGAAGACTGATTCTAGCTTTGTAGATTCAAAAGTTGATGAAACTGGAGGTCCAGATAGATTATTAGATGTGCTCAAGAATGTCAAATTCAGTGGTGTTTCCTGGTTAGAAGACAACTCTGGAGTCTTCTATCAAACCTATCCTTCCATAGACGAATCTAAAGACAAAGGGACTGAAACTGATGAAAATAAGGATGCAAAATTATGGTTCCATCGAATTGGAACTGATCAAAAAGATGATATTTTGGTTATTGATAAGGACGTCGAAACTCCAACAAGTATGTGGGCTACCGAAGTTACAGACGATGGAGAGTGGTTGATTGTCAGTAATGGGAAAGATACGGATTCTAAATCTAGGACTTTTGTTGCTAAATTAGAGAAAGGATCTGTGGAAGATGTTAGTGAGAAGATGAAATGGATTCCAGTCGCTACTGAATTCAAGAGTCAGTTGGATTATGTTGGGAATGATGGAGAGAGATTCATTTTCAGTGAGTTGACTTGGGAGGAGTGAGAACTTTCATTCCGAGTCTGATGAGGCTCACGTTATCTTCTTGACCACTTCTTCTACTTTCATCCCAGTGACTAATGGAGGAGCTCCAAACTCAAAGTTAGTCAGCTGTCAGATCTCAGCTTCAAACGCAGAAGAAGTCTCTCATCCTTCTCACCTCAAAGGAGCCTGTCCAGAGTTCAAGGATTTCGTCCCTGAAGATCCAAAGGCCAAGCTGAGTAGCGCAAGTCTCATTAATGATGACAAGCTCCTTTTGGTCTACTCTAGAGATGTCAAAGACGAACTTTGGCAGTTTGATTGGAAGAGTGGAAAGAAGTTGGAGAGGAAGCTTCCTGATCGTAAGTTTGCAACCAGAACTAATCTGAACCTCCGAAAAGACGGTACTAACGAAGCTTGTTGACTTTGTTAGAGAGAAGAGCACAAGAGAGAAGCCCTTCACTTCTTCTGACTCTCTTGCCCTTTCTTTTCTTCTTCTTCCTTCGCCAACCCTCCCTAACCTGCTCCACAGTTGTTGGCACCATCTCTCAAATCGCAGGACGTCGTAAAGATTCCGAAGCTTTTGTTTCAACAATGTCTTTCGTTTCTCCAGGAACCATCACCAAACTTTCTTTCGATTCTTCTTCGAAGAAAGAGGAAACTTATCTCACTACCAAGGTTTCCGGAATCAATCCCGATAATTACATTTCTGAACAAATCTGGTTTGAAAGTAAAGATGGAACTAAGATCCCAATGTTCGTTACTAGATTAAAGGAAACCAAATTGGATGGAAAGAACCCTGCTTGGGTTTACTTCTATGGTGGCTTCAACATTCCTATTGGACCTACCTTCTCTCCTTCTATGTTGACTTGGGTGACTGAGTACGGAGGAGTTTTGGCTTTCGTTAATGCTAGAGGTGGAGGAGAATATGGGGACTCATGGCACGAAGCTGGAAGGTGAGTTGCTCCCTATGCTTCGAGTTTGAGACGATTCGAGAGTTTGCTGATGAAGCTGTAACACGCTCTCTCTCTCTCTCTCTCTTCTTCTTCTTCTTTCTTCAGACTTTTCAATAAACAGAATGTCTTCGACGACGCTCTTGGAGCTTGCAAGTTCCTTCATGAAAACAAGTATGCGGAGAAAGGAAAGATCATCTTGAATGGTGGATCTAATGGTGGACTTGGAGTTGCTGCTTGTCTCAATCAGTGCACTGAAGAACATGGAGTCGGAGCTGGAAGTGAGTGAGATAATGAAGGTTGGAGGAGAGGGGGCCCGGGGGGGGGGGACCAAAGGATTTGGCTCCTTTGTTGTCGCTGACCCCTGATCTAACTACCATCCCCTTCCTTTCGATCTACTTCAGTTGCTGAGGTAGGGGTAATGGACATGCTCAAGTTCCACAGATGGACAATCGGTAGAGCATGGACGAGCGACTACGGAAATCCAGAGTGAGTTGCATTCCCTTTTGCCTTTCGACATCTTCTACTTCTCTTCGACTAGTTGACGGAACTCACATCAACTCTTGTCAAAATGCCCTTTAATCCCCACTCCCTTTGCTCAGTGAACCCAAAGCTTTCGATTATCTCCGAACCTATTCTCCTCTTCACAACGTCTCTTCCACCAAGACTTACCCTCTAACAGTTCTCTGTTGCGCAGATCATGATGATAGAGTAGTTCCAGCTCATACTTTCAAGCTTACTGCTGAACTTCAGCATCAAAGACCTCAAAATGAAAACCCAATCCTTTTGAGAGTGGAATTGAAGGCTGGTCATGGAAGTGGGAAGAGTACTCAGAAGAGAATCGAGGAGAACGCTGATAGTGAGTTATTTTGCTAAGCCAAATATCTAGGGAGTAATCCTCGTCGAGAGGTATTTGTGAACTGACGAGGCTTTGCCCTTGTCTGTTTCTCGTAACAGAGGTTGCTATCGTATCGAGAGCTCTCGGTCTTAAGATGCGTGACTCTGCTCCAGATTCTAAGATCTGATACTTCTTGAATCAAAAAAGGAAAAGAAAAAAAAAGAAGAAGAAGAGAAAAGATGCTGGAGGAATCGGAAGATGAAGAAAGAACAAAGGGGTCGGCTCAGGGTGTCATTCAGCTCGAAAGCAAATTAGCCGAGCAAGCAACAAAAATCTCAATCCCAATCTGCTAATCTACAAAACAAATCAATAATGTTACAAATTGTGATTCGACTCTTGAAACTGTGACTGAAAGGTCAACTCGCGTTGATATCAGTAGAACACGCGACTTGTGTTGGGAGGGTTTGAATCCTCTCTCCCTTTCTCTTCCTTCTCTCTTTCCTTTCCCCTTGATTCAAATCCTTTCCTTCGTTTCTTTTGTTTCACTCCAACGCCTCAAGAAACCTCACTTGACTAGTCTCACGCAAGAATGGACAATTACGAGAAGTTAGACAAAGTAGGAGAAGGTACTTATGGTGTGGTTTATCGTGCTAGGGATAGATCTCACAATAGAATCGTAGCTCTAAAGAAGATCAGATTAGAACATGATGATAATGAAGGTGTTCCTTCTACTGCAATCAGAGAGATCAGTTTACTTAAAGAACTCAAAGATGAGACCATCGTTCAGTGAGTTGAGTTACTTGCAAGGGAGACCAGAAGCGGCTAATAACTGCAACAGCCTGTAGCTGAGCGTGTTAGTTCAAGCAGAAAAGGGTCATCAAATGGTTCTATGAGTGAATACCATTCAATCGGCCAAAGCAAACAGCAGCAGGGTTAGAGCGAACGATGGGGGAGGGTATTTTTGGGTACCAACAAGCAAGGGATAGACTTTGCTACTCCTCCCAATCGAGGCTATGGTCTCTTTCAGACTAGTTGAGATGAAGATTCAAGCTATTGTCAATTGGTCAATCAATTTCGCTTTAGCTCATCTGCTCTTACAAGACCAGGACCGAGCTGTTGTTGTGCTCAAGGGTCGGCTGCTTTCAAACGACCTCTAAGCTCGCAATTGGAATCCATCTCTCTCTCCTTCAGCGCTCAAAATACGTTGACATACTATTCATAGAAAGATTCCCGCTGAATATCGCGTTGCTTCACGTACTTCCCTCTTCGCGGTCGACGTGCTCCAGAAGAACTGTTGGTGTCGGACAAACCCTGGCCCAAGCTCGACTTTGCCTTGAATACCTTCCCATTTCTTCTTCGATTTCGCTTTGATTCAAAGTCAAATTCTGTTTAGTTTTCCTGAAAGCCTGCTTCTTCTGTTTGCTTACTCACTTTGCCTTGTCTCTTCCTCTCCCTTCCCACCCCTCTTTCCCATAGGCTGTACGACATCGTTCACTCTGAATCGAAACTCTACCTAGTGTTTGAGTTCTTAGATATGGATTTGAAGAAGTATATGGACAATGTAGCCAACGCTTCTGGCAACTCGGATAAGAGTGCGAGCTCGTTGGGATTGGGAAAGGACATGGTTAGAGTGAGTTGGACCAACATGGAGGCAAAGAAGATGGGAGAAGGGGGTGGATATGGTTATGAACATGTTTGAATCAAATATCATCGGAAAAGCGATCAAAGAAATGAGAGGGGGCGTACCAGGGCCACAAGAGAGTGGGAGGGAGGTTCTATCCCTCTGCTTCCGAACTTTGTCCGCTTTTCTCTTGTTGTGCTCATCTCAAAAGATGACTCCCAATTCATCAACTAGATCTTAGTCAAGATTCGATGTTCTCACCCCTACCTCCCTATCTTCTCTTTCTCCAGAAATTCACCCATCAATTGATCCGTGGAATCTACTACTGTCACGCTCATCGTATCCTTCATAGAGATCTCAAACCTCAAAATCTTCTGATCGATAAGTCAGGTAACCTCAAGCTGGCCGATTTCGGTCTGGCCAGAGCTTTCGGAATCCCGCTAAGAACCTACACTCACGAAGTCGTCACTCTATGGTACAGAGCTCCAGAGGTTTTACTTGGAAGTAGACATTACAGTACGGCTATTGATATGTGGAGTGTGGGATGTATCTTTGCTGAGATGGCAATGAAGAGTCCTCTCTTCCCTGGAGATAGTGAAATCGATGAAATCTTTAGAATTTTCAGGTGAGTTCGCTTGAATCGTTTTGAAGAGACTATCTTCCTCTTTCTAATAAACTCATAATCATCAATTCCCATTCTTTACTCCATGCAGAACTCTTGGAACGCCGACCGAACAGAAATGGCCAGGAGTAACAGCCCTACCGGATTACAAGAAGTCCTTCCCTCAATGGACAGGAGTGTCTCTGGCTAAAGCTGTCCCTACTCTAGATAAAGATGGATTGGATCTTTTGACAGAAATGCTGGTTTACGATCCAGCTGGAAGAATTTCTGCAAAGAGAGCTTTGGATCATCCCTACTTTACTGCTAAAGGTTATCCTCCGGGACCTGGTTCTGCAGATGCCATGGCTGCTCAAGCTGCTGCTGCCAAAAGTGGGAAGAAGTTCAACACTGCTTTAACTCATAATTATCATCAAGCTAGACCTTTGGAGGGAAACAATCACTTCGGTAACACTGGAGGTGAAGAAGTCGAAATGTCTTGAGCTTGAGATGGATTTCTGGGTTTTCTTTCCTCTCTTCTTGTCTCCTCTTGGTTCCCCAAATCTCTCCTCGCGATCTCTCTTTGACTCTACCTCACTCAACTCAGTGATCCTCTGTCTGTTTGTCCCTTTCCAATTCAACTCCAATTCTTCTATCATTGTCTTAGATCCTCTCTTGTTTTCCCGTCTGGCTTTCTTTTCAATACTTTCTCTTGTTCTTGATTCCTCTATACTCTATTTCCCTCCACTCACTTTCTTGTCTTTACTAGTATCATCAGCAAAACATGTTCTCCGGCACTTTCCCCTTTTCTCAAGCCTGTCGACAACTTTGGGTTCTCTGCCTTTCACAGCTTGCTTGGTCAGCCTGGCTTCAGAAACTCAATCTTCGAGTTGCTACTAGGTGCCGTGGAAGCGAAGTAGATCTCCCTTTGAGGCGAATTGAATTCATGTAGTCTCCTTGTTCGAAAGCACTTTCTTCACTTTGGACGAAGTGATAAAATAAGGGGTCTGAGATTGGTTCAGCTCGGCGTCAGAGCGAAAAAGACCCTCTCTTTCTTCCATCTCGAATCACGAATTTCCCTCTTTCCTCTCTTTCTTTCTTCTTGGATTCTCTTCGATAGCTCTATTCTATCCTAATCAAGTGCTGCCTGAACATTTCAACCTCTTTGTTTCTCTTCATCTTCACCAAACCAGTCATTACTCCACGTACGAAGTCGAACCTACTCAATGGATCCAATCAATGCTCTCCCCTCCGAATTGGTTACCTCTTCCTTCTCTTATCTTACAGCTTCTTCTCTAGCAAGATCAAGTGCAGTCTCAACAAGCTGGAGAAGACAGGTCTAATCCGACGCTCTCCTCCATCGCACTCTCGATCTCCTGGATCGCTCGAAGCTCTCTGAGTTAGAAACCATCACAACGGTTTATCAACTGGGCTCCAATGCACCTCGCAAGTTCACAAAAATCCTTCTAGATCTTTCACGCTTCTACCAGAAGTGGTATTACGAGGATGAAGAAGAGAGGCTAGAAAGATCAGCGGATGAGCAGACTTTCAAAGAGTCGATGGCTCTGACGAACTACAGATATTCTTGTCTCATCAATACTCTTCCTCTTAGTCACGGAAAGAGAGCTGGAGAGGCTATTCATCAGAGCTGATTGTTGGGCTAGGTACTGAGCCAGTTGCATTTCCCAAAGTCAAGAAAGTGATGTTGAAATTATCTCCAATTGCTCCATTCACACTTCAAGGTGTTCAAGAACTGCCCATCAGCAAGCCCTCCCCCCTAGAGAGTTGTTCATTCGTCGGTATTCCATTCGCTCAGTCACCGAAATCGCCAGAAGAGAACAGGAAAGCTTTGTGGATGGTGGTGGAAAAAGGAACGCCACCTTTGCCGAAATGAAGTCCTTGACTTTATCTACGGATACGATCCTAATGGCAGATTTCTTCGCTCACTCAAGCAGGTTTTCCCAATTCAGAGGAATTGGTGGTCAGAACTCGTGAAGTTCGTGATTATGGATGAGACAGTTATGCACCGTTTTCAGACGAAGAAATGGCCGTTGTTTAGTCGTTGCCCTGGAGGAACCCGTTCGTGTACGACAGTTCTGTGCAGACCATTTATTCGATCTCGACTAGAGGAGGTTATCGAGAGCCCTAATACTAGCATGAATCAAGGTCTGATCTTTTGATTGGGTACTGGTGAGGAAATTCGAGGTCCCGTTGGCAGCTTGTAGGCCTGTCTGACTGACGACTGACAACAAGAAATTTGAATGTAAAGCCTGACGCTTCATGCCACCTCTTCTCCCAGGTGTTCGAGAGAAACTCTTCGATCTTATTTTATTCGATCTCATGAGAGGGATGACGCCGGTTCCAATGCCTTTATTTTCTCCCTCTTCGAACTAGCCTGAGAGCCCTTTTGCCCGAGTCGTGCCAGTGCTTGAAAGTGACGAAGAGCATACTTTTGGATCAAGCTTTGACCCCAGTAAATTCTCTTCTGATAAATTGTTAGATCAATGGCACGGAGGGTCTACAAGCATCGCTGCTCCAATAGTCTCAACTTTAGCCAGCTGCGACTGCTGCGTAGCCAGGCGAAAGCTTTTTCGACTAGACGCTCATCGGTCTCCGGCCCATTGAGTAGGAATAGTAAGTTTAAGTATTAAATCTGAGTATTCAGCTTCTGGTGGCCACAAAGAGAATGGGATGGAAGCGAGGAACGATGCAAAATTGTAGCTCTTCGACTCAACTTCAATCGCTACCTCACGAGCTCTGAAGGTCTTTAAATCAGTTAAGCTTTGTCGAGACCTTCTATTCAACTCTACTCAAGATAACTTGAGCTGCACTTACTGGTAGCTAGTCGAGTAACTTTCTTGTCCTTCCCTTCCCTGAGTCCTCTCCTGAGACTGTTCTTCCTCTGCGCGGATTCAGTCCGCCGACTCTCCTTTCCGAATGCTCAAGGGAGAGCTTGAAAGAACAAAACGAGAGTAATGAACAGATCATTGAACTGATAGTTGGTAGCTTTGAGTTAAGTCCAGCGTCAATTCCAGGAGGTTCGCTTCTTCCTTCTCAAGTTCTCAATCTCAACCACTTACCACCCACTCCTTCGCTCATCCTCTTGAACCACCCATTCCCAATCCTGGGTTCAAACGATGTTGATTAAAACTCTTCACGTTTGTTACAATCCATCTCATTTCCCGATTCAAGTCGCCTCAGGTCAAGCACCTTTCAAGATTGAGGATGTAGATCCGGCAAAGCCTTGCTCTAAGATCGTCAGAGCAATCTTAAGATCAAGTCAATTGGACGTGAACGAGTATCAAGATCATGAGCTACACAAATGTTATTGCAGTAAACCTATTGGGAAGACAGGAAAGTTCTACTTAGAGAACACAAGGCATCCACCTGATCATCTCACTAGATTGAAAGGTGATTCAAAGGTTCAGGATTTGGATCTCAAGAATGGTGATAGGGTCTTTCTCAGGAGGATCGACAAAGGTGAGTGCTCGATTTAGATTATCTTACTATCTAAGAAGCTTCGATTGTGCACACTGTAGATGAGGTTGGGAGGAGGATGGGACGGGAAGATTAGCTTTAGGTGCTGACTGGGTACTGCAGGGCTTCTCACTGAGATCCGTTCACTATCCGAATTACTGATTTTCAATTCTATTAGCTCTTGTTGACTTCATGCTTTCAAGCTGGCCTCGGCTGGCGTGTTTCCAACTTCCGTCCTTATCAGCTTCTCCCACTCACTACTTCCTCCTTCCCTCCCACCTCAATCCGATAGGGAAAGCGAAAGGCAAGCCTCAGGTTTCAACTTCTGCCAAGAACGGCTCTTTCTCTACTTCCAGAGCCAGAGAAAAAGACGAAGACTCCGTGTCTAGAGACAAGAAGCGCCCTAGAACTTCAAGCTCTGCTCTCACTATCGAATCTCCGTCCAACAACTCCAACGTCAGCCATTCTCTAGCCACTGGACCTTGGACTGACAGCTCGGCGTCGATCAGAGACTCGATAACTGAGATGCTAGGTGGAACAAGATGGATGTCCCAAAGGATAGTAGATGGAACTCCTTTGACTAGTAGATCCGAACCCAGATTGAGAACTTTGAGAAGAGCCATCACTCTAGCTCACGAGTTACCAGAAAGCAAGAACGAAGAGAAGAACGGAAATTTGCCGAAGATCGTGGTCAAGATCTTGGCTGCTGTCTTTCGTCAACGTTTAGATCATCATGAGAAATCTGGAGAAGCTGTGACTGGAGGGAAAGCTCAACATCTAAGACACATTGGATTAACAGACTTGGAGAACCTTGTCAATTGGTTGGGACAGAAGACGGCAGGTGAGGCTCCTCTTCAGTCCAATTTAGAGACCCTTTTTCTCTCCGACTTCTGCTGTTCACTCACGCTTGCTTCGTCCCACTTTCTTTTCGCCTCTATACTCTTATCTTCTATCACAGATCCATCGAAAGCTCTTCCTCAAGACTGCTCAGAGGAAGAGGCATCTGACCAAGAATCAGATAGTGGATCTGCTAATTCTGATGGTCCTCCAGAGTTGGCCAAAGGAGCACAATCAATCTCTAACAAGCTTTCGCAACTTTGGAGAAATGACGCTTGGATATCTCAAGCTCCACTTCCAGGGTTAGCTCCAATTTCAGTTTCAAACAATTTAAACAATGGTAGAATCAGAAGAATGGCTGAATTAACAAAAGTGAACGCTTCAGAAGAGATTCCAGATGGACTTCCAAATGTAGTTTTGAAAGCTCTTAGACAAGTCATTCTAGCTCAGACTGATGAACTGGTTGGAAATACTAAACATGGTTGGAGTCAATCTAAATGCATTCCTCTTGCTTTAGAATTAATTGAGAAGGGTAAAATTACGAATTCTAAGCCTAAAGATGTGGATCCGGATTGGAGTGAAAATAGGGTGCTTAATAAAAGGTCTCTTTTCGCCGTAGGTCAATCGAACGGGAAGACAAATGTATCATCTCCAGCTCAGGCTAAGGTCACTTCTTCCCCAGCTGTCAAGAAGGAGAAGAAGCCGGATCTTTCAGCTCGGTCATCTGTCAGAAACTATCCAAATCCACGCCACTCCCATCATACCAACGGGAATAGAAATTCAGAAGAAGACTCCGAATCTTCAGCTCAATCTCATCTGGAACTTTGTCGAGATGCTTTCAATGCTACATCTAAAGAGAAGGGTTTCAGCTTAGGTCAAGAATTGGAGATTTTAGCAAAAATCTCAGAATTAGAGGTGCTCTTGGGAAGGCCAGGAAATAAACCGAAAGGAGTGAAAGGAATCGCATAAGTGGGACGAGTGTTTGGAAGTCATAGGCTGAAGGGGTTGAGAATTGGAAAAGAGTAAGAAGCAGATACGAGAGATCGTGGAAAGCGGAACGAAGGAAACTTTGGTCTCTCGACCTCATCTATCGGAGAAATATTTGAATTGTAACAGCATCAGCTGCCAATCTAACGTGCATGCTTCCACTCGATGGCGCGATGATCCTTGAATTGAGAGCAATCCCTCTCTTTCTCGACAAGGACTCTGTAACGTCGGAAGAAAATTGTATTGCAGAGAGAGCTTCCTAAAGTTCATTAGAAGATCATAATTGAAAGTGAAATAGCGCGCTACCCAGAGACCATCTCTAGCCAGTTTTCTTGCCTTGCATTCCCAACCTTGCCGATTCCCACTTCTATACAGTACAGTCCCGCCCCCCTACCAACCGAAGATAGCATTCTCTATCCTACCTCTAATACCATTCCCACTTCCGGCACTCTTCTCCTCTTTAGCTCCCACAACCGCCGGACTATTACTAGCAGAATTAAAGATGTTAGCAGGAGGAGTAGCCGCACCAATCCCACTTGACCTAATAGGAGTACTCGTACTAGATTTGCTAGTATTTTTCAATCCAGCTCCAGGAGTACCAACCACATTGATAGGAGTACCAAAAGAAGGACTTGCATCTCTCAAACTTCTACCACCTATTCCAGTTCCAGTACCAATTAAAGCTGAATTATGAGCTGAAGAAGGAGTTCCAGAATTGATGTTTGTTAAGAGTCTAGAAGAAGAAGAAGGACGTAAATGTGAATTTGATTGATTTTCGTTTCCAATTCCAGAGAAGAAATTGGAAGTGACTCCATTTAATAAAACTTCTCTATTTAAAGAATCATCTAAAAACCTAACTCCAACAAAACAACTTGAAGCTATCATTTCACCAGATCTTTTAATAGCTCTTAATGCAGACCAGGGTTGAAGATAAACTAATTTGATGGATTCAACTCCATTCCCGTTACTGTTGGTTGAAGATGGATCATTTGGATTAAATAAACTTGAAGATTCAGTCTCTCCCATGTTTGTGAAATGATCTAAAACTGCATGAGATAAAGAAGATGGGAAACCATATAAAATCACAGTTCTTTGAGAAAGTGGAGCTGAACTGGCATTTGAATTCGATTGGATGATGGAAGTTGAACTTGAAGGTCTTGCAGGAGAAGAAGAAGATCCAACATTTGAATTATTCACAATGAAAGGATTAAAAGAAGTATCTCCATCGCCATTCTGAGTAACTGAACTTCCAAATCTAGGTTTCCTAGCTGAAGTAGAAGCTCCAAAATTAGAAACCTGTCCTTGATAATAACCATGATTTTGTGAAGTATAAGCGTTCTCCACCAATCCCTCAATAGGAGGTGGATCATCATCTTCATCGAAAGCTCCTCCTTTAGGTGGTGAACTACTTGCATGAAGTCCTAATTCACCACTTCTACTAGAAGAAAGTCCTGTGACTGAATTTCCTAAACCAGGAGTGTTTCCTCTTCTTGAACCTCTCAATCCACCGGTTCCAAAGAGTGATTGAGGTCCTCCAGTCGTTGAGGTGCTTCTCTCTCTTTCTCTATCCTTATCAGATGATCCGGCTCCTCCTGACCAGCTGAAACGGGCGTTTGGAGAGGTTGAAGAAGGTGCGTCGTCTCGAGTGTGAGGAGGAGAGTGAGAACCTCCAGATCGAGCGGGAGTTGAATAGGGCTGGTCGGGAGAAATAGGGAAAAGAAACAGAAATCGATTGAATGTCAGTTTTGAGAGAGTGAGGGAGAGACGATGGATATCTTCTTTTCTTCCTCAATGTTCGATGAGCTGCCCTGAATCTTTCTTTGCTTCTATTCCAGATCAGGGAACGAGAACATAAGGAGAGAAATATCTTCTAAGTAGAGCTGGAAAGAATCGAAGAGAGAGAAAAAAAGTTCTACTACTTTGTATGATCCCTCTCAACCCTCTCTTTCGTCGGCTGCTTTGAGCAGACGTGTCAAGGATTGAAATCACTCTACTTTCTGAATAGATAAACTCTCAGCCCTTGCCTATCGAGCCCTTGCCTATCGTATCCTTGCCTCCTTTTGCTGACCGATTGAACACTTCTTCACCCTACTCTACTCTCCTCTCCTCTCTCATCTGAGTCTACTGTACTCACCCATGCGCCTGTGACTTTACTCAAATAGCCAGGAACGTAGATCATCTGGGGTTCTGATTGTTGTTGTGGCTGTTGAGGTTGTAAAGATTGAAGTTGAGTGTTGGCTGCAGAAGCTGAAGAACCCCAAGCAGGATTGTATTGACCTCCGCTCTGATGCTGATTGTTCCCATTGGAATTCCCATTCTGTGATTGTTGAAACTGCGAATGATTCCATTGATTGTTCTGATTGAATTGTTGATTCTGCTGGTTGTTCTGAGAATTGAAAGAGTTTGAACTGCTTTGAAATCCACTGAAGGAAGATTTCCCTTGTTGATTTTGGGATTGATTGAATCCATTGGATTGCTGTGACTGTGGGTTGTTATTGTTGTTGCCAGTCAAATGATTCAAAGTGAAAGGTGAAGCAGAAGCAGTAGAAGTTGAAGCAGAATTAGAATTGGAATTGGAATTGGAATTGAATCCTCCGAACTGATTAGCTTGTTGTGGTTGCTGCTGTTGCTGTTGCTGTTGCTGTTGCTGATTCTGCTGAGGTTGACCGAATGAGAAAGCCATGATAGGTCCCGAATCCAGCTAATCTTAGAGACAAGGTGGTGGTGTTGAATTGTGTGTTGCTTTTGTCCTTTTCCTTTTCTCTTCTCCTTCTCTCTTCTCCTTCTCCTTCTCATCCTCACAGCCTCTTGTTTTCAATCACTTTCATTCTTTCAAATCCTAATTTTTTCAACCAAAGTCAAAGATTTCTGATAGTCAATCTGAATTCACTCTGAACAAGAAGCTGTATCTTGTACGACTCAATTCCTCCAAGTATCTACCCAGGTTCACGCAAGTGATTACTATCAGACTGGATAGACTGCTAATGGTACTCATGAACGGTGAAAAAGAGATCCGTATACAAAAGTAATCGCAATTTTGAGAGAGCTGGAAGATGGAGGGAGATGTGATACAGAGGTAGAAGGGAGGGATGGGGAAGGATGAGATGCGATGAGAGAACCGAATCGTTAGATGGGTGAAGGTGAGTTCTCCTTTAGTCCAACAAGGTCCATCAATCGGTGACATAAGAATGTCTTATCAGACAACTATCAAGGCGGGGTGAAGGGCAGGATCAAGCCAAGGGGATCAAAGGGAGACAAGTTGAAAAGAATAGACTGAAGGTACACAGCTCTGAGAGGCGAAACTAGCGTGGAACAAAAGTACTTTGCAGACAGGTGCGAAGGTTAAATTTCACCTGCTATGGTAGAAAGAGCAGTTCCTGGTGGCAGAAAGAGCTGGGAGAGGCAGGGTATCGGGTCATCTTAGAAGTTGGTCGAGGTTAAGATAACAACGTATCACTGATGAGACATGAGGTGTACTGAAGATTTAATGGATCAGAAATGCTTTCGTTGAAGACTTTAGTATTCTAACTACAGATCCTCATGTTAGAGGCTGCGTCGGATACCACAATTTCTATCTGCTCTGCAATTCCCAAGAGGTTTGTTTTTCGAAGGCTGTTCTCAATCTAGACGCCTCCTTCTCTAACTCGGTCGTCTCAAAAAGATCAAGAAGGAAGATTCTAGACTGAAAAGTCTTCCAAGAAAACATCAGAGTTAAGAAGCAGCTAGAGGGAAGTGGTAGCCCTTCTCTGATCTGTTGCGAACTCATCCCTCTGACTTTAAAAGCTTTCCGATTGGAGCCTTGCATACTTCTATTGAATCAAACCACTGATTTGAACAGGTGAAATGAGAGTTGAGGCTCAAGTTCATCAACCTTCGAGAGAGGAACGTGGAGTCAACTCTACCAGTCCCCTTCCCAATCTGATATTTTACAACACACCCACCCCCTCTTACTAATGACTTCTATCTTCTAAATCGACTCGTTCCATCAACATAAGGCCTCCTTTCACTCTTTGGAAGCTCCTCTCAAGGTTCAAAAACATGACGTTTTCTGCCTCGAAAAGTCATCATTTCAATCATTTTCTGACGAAAATAAGAAGGTTTGTCAAAATTTAGAGTCAACTTCAAATCGACAAAGGATTTTTTTCCAGTTCCGATCGCACACTCTACTTAGGAGTCAAAGCTGTTCTTAATCGAATTTAAGAGGGGTTGAGAGTCTTTTTTGGAATGAAGAGTTGAAAAGTGTCGTCGACGAGAGGGAATGGTCTTGCTCGCGACTCAATTGTCAGTCTCCCAAGTGACAACAAATAGAGTGGAGGAAGGAGAGAAGGAGAAAGAAGAAAGGAAGAAAAAGGTGAGAAAAAAGAAAGAGGTGGGAACGAAGCTCTAGGCGGGAGCCAGAGCGGAGTGGATGCTAACCTTGCGATCCTTTCGTGTATATCGTCAACAGTAATTTTTGAGTCTCTCAGGGGCTCTAATGGCACCAAACAACAAGGTTTTCCATCAAACTAAGAAGGAAGCAAAACCTCAATTGCTCGAACCAATGTGGTTGCTCGGAGCCAACAATTGCAGATTGAAGGGACACGCGTCTAAATTTTCAAACATATCAGGAAGGCAAAGAAAGAGCTGATGGACAAAACTTGTTACGCTAAAACACTTGGGGTCGGCAAAATAGGTGTGGCTGTGGCTGGACTGGTGATCTTCAACACTTCTTCATATCTGCTGGATCTGTGAAGCAGACCTTGTATTTACCACCACTATTAAATATTTTTTCGTCTTCCTTTCCGGATTTCCAAGTCTGAAGATTGGGACCTGGTGGTGGGTGTGACGTTGAGGGGAAAGTACGAATGGAGAAAGGCGAAAGGAGGGATGTGAGGGATCATTAAACATGTTTCGAGAAGTCTAACACACTTACCATTGCAATGAAGCTCGGCATTATTACCCCACACTGCTAATTCGTCTACAGTAACAGATTCTGGTCCTTCTTTGTGGACAGCGACGACGCAACAAGTTGCGCGGCAGATGAAGGGGTTTCCTTTGTCAGTCTTTGCAGGTTGGTCCTGGTTCCCTAAAAAGCCATCTTGAAGCACATTGCAATCTCCAGACCATCCTGCTCGCTTCTTATCACAGATGAGCTGGGTGTCAAGAAAGGAGCGGTAAAAGAGAGAGTGTCAGCAAAAGCACGGCAAGCTCAACGACAGGGAAAAGTCAAGGACTTACTCCTGGACCGGCAAAGTCCGCCACACCGGCTACAACACCTTGAATCGCAAGATTAGCTACTGCCAGTTGGCCAGGGGTACCTGCAAGTAGAGCACCAGTGGAAGTGATCGAAGAGAGAATCAAGAGAGCACTGCTCAAAGCCAGTTTGTCCGTGAGTTCTGATACATTGTCCAGATGATTTGAAAATATCGATTCTTAAACTGGTCCGTCTAAAGGTTTCTGGAAATCAAACTCTGATCGACCTGCGAGCGAGTCCACGAAGCTTGAAGGAAGAAGAGAAGAAGGAAGTTGGCTAGACGAAAGATTCTCAGAACCCTCCGCTTCATACAGAATTTCCTTTTGAGTGACCCAACTACATTTTCGACACCCGCAAGAGCATATTCAGACACTCAGTACTCTGGATGCATTGTTCTCGTCGATTCCCAGGGGTAAAGGGAAGTTGCCACCTTGATTGGGCGTACAATCAACGACGACGCTTTACGCCAACGGCCTCGTGTATTTTCAATGATCGAGGATAAATGCCAATATCGTACATACATACACAGTGTTCACATACGTTCAGCGGATTGAGATCTTAGGTCGTCGTTCTGGCGCGACCACGCGGAAGGAGGCGTTTGTTCTACTGAGTGTCCTGGGCGCAAGATACTAATATCGAGGTTCGCCCTTTCTTCTTCCCAACCACAACCTTCTTTCCTTTAAAGTGTTTCTTTCCTCGCAATCTTTTCTCTTTCTTCTGTTTCTCTTCTCAACTCGGACTCAAGTCACTAAAGAATCCATGACTCTTCTCAAGCCTCTCCTCTCTTCTCTCGTTCTCATTGCTTTAGCTCTGCAGGCAGAATCTTCTCCATTGGACCCACGTCAAATCTCTAGTGGAACAACTTCGAGTACAGGTTCTCAAGAAAATCGTCCAACAAGCTCTTACACCTCAACTTCGGGTGAGTGACACAATCTCTCAGATTCCAATCCAGGGGTTGTGAGGTCTGACGAAATCTCGGCGTCTTCTTCTTCCTCCCTCAGGGCCGGCTGAACCTTTGTCGACTGAAGTCGGATACCTGGGTGCCACCACTGAAGGACCTCCCACTTCGGTCCCAATCGAGATAGGCTACCCTGGTTTAGCACAAGCAACAGCATTCTACTCCGCTCAATCAGTCGCCAACAAGTTAGGAAACATCACAGTTCCTTTCGCCCAACCCATTGGATTTACCAGCGCAAACATCTACTCTAACGTCGCTCACGCGACAGCATATCTTCCAGAATATGTCTGTCCCTCTGGAATGAGTGCGTATCAGCAATTTGACTCTCTGCATTCTTAGCTCTAAGTAGACCTGCTCCTTATTTTGATTTCATCACTCTCAATTCTTAATTCAGTTGGAGTTGGCTACAGGTGCTGTCCAGGGGTGGCAGTCGAAGGCCAATGTCTTCGAACTGACACAGCCAGCCTAGCTCCATACGCAACTTTCACTGGCGTAGTGTTAGCACCCTCGGAGAACGACACCAATGGCTCGATCGAGCTTGGATTTGGATCGGTTTGGTACTCTTTTGTTCTAGTGGCTTTTGTTGGAGCTATGGGAGTTTTGGTGTAGTCGTGGGGTTGTGGTCTTGAATCAAACTCGCCACCTGCTTTGTTGAGATTGTATGTAGGCTACTATATGACCTTGCCTTATGGTCGAATTCTCTCTAATAACGACCGCATTCATTTATCAGAAGCTTTGAGCTGGCACTGGGATGGTAATGTGAACGCAGAACAAGAAGTGACATTGACAGGAGAGAGGGTCAGCTGCTTTTGGGGCTATTGACGTGAAGGAAAATATGTATGAAACTCTACTTGGCTCAATCTACAAGTGTGCTACCATTGGAAGCGACGTTGGATTCCATTTCGAAGGCGTTTTGCACAGAAAACGTCCCTCGAGGTCTTGGGCGTTCGATGTTTCAATACCGCGGGGGATTTTGGCGTCAAACATCACTTTTCCTCTACTCTCAACCTTTCTACTGAGTGTCTGAATGGATCTTGTGGGCAAGAAATGGGCGTCATGAGTCTCTCAGTAAAGAGATCAAGACTGAGTAGAGTAACGCCACAGCCGATGATTTTGACCCTGCACAGTACAAGTATAAATGGCGATCTGTTTTCAACAAGAATTTTTCTATCCTCTTTTCAGCAACCTTCTTCTGGCCCAGTGCTATTTCTCCAAGTCTTCCATTTTTCTCTTTGCTTTGATTTCTTGCTTCAAGCGCCGGCGCTTCCAACCTCTCTTCTTCTTTGACACTCAGAACGCCGTTCTTCTGAAGACCTCAAATGCCTTCAACTTTTTTCTCTCTTCTCATCTTTGCTCTTTCTCTCGAAAGAGTGACTGGGGCTCCTTCTTATTCTTATGCCAACAGTTCTTCAAGTTTAGCCTTCCGCGACCAAGTCAACGCCCCTCAATGGGTCGCGGACTATTGCAGTAATGCTCCTGGATGTAAGATGGAAAACGGATTACCTATCATTTCCGATATTTGGTCTACTTCCAAGAACAAATCTCTTTTGGCTGCTGCTCCAAACGTGACTTCCACCGTCCTTGGAAGCGACGTTGATGGTCAATCTGACGACATCTACAGCATCCAGCTCGACGACCAGTACGTCGGGACAGGACTGTGCTCTCCTGATAGATTTTTGGAGATCTTGATTCAAAGATCTGAGTGTCCCATGGGCTCCACAATGGACCAGTGCAGTGGATGTGAGTTGAGCTCTCAGTTTTCATTCCCGGATTCCTCGTCTTCTGACCCCTTTCCTTCCCCTTTCTTCAATCTCTGATTTCAAATTAGCTGCTGAATACGAATGTGGGTACACTGATGCTACCGTTGGATCACGTGAGTTCATGAATAAAAGTGTTCTGTCTCCAAATACTTTGACAACTTGTTGACTCGCCTTTCGATCTTTCTTTCTATCTTTATCCTCAAAGTTGCTGTGCTGGCAGACATCGATCAAAAGGGCAGTCCTAAGGTCGACAAGTGTACCATGCTCTTTTCTGCGTTTTCCTGGGCAAATGACGGAGCGACCGGAGAGGCTCCAAATTCCAAATACTCAGACATCATGAAGGGCTATGCGATTGAAATATTGAAAGCAAGCATGGCATCTCCCCACGGTAACACAACACGTCCATTGATGAAGCAGTACTACTTCAACATAGCGGAGATGAAAGCTGTGGGAGATAAAGTCACTTTCATGGGTGAGTTTTTGAGAATTAACAAATGAGAAGGGAGCATTCGACTGATCAGCTCTAAGCTCTGCTTCCTGTAACCACTCAGTCCCTCAAAGAATGACTATAGCAGGGATTCAGAGAGTCCCGAAGGGTGAAGATCCCCGAGGAAACAGCTGGTTTGCTGGGATCACTGTGAACGTGAGTTCTGAGTGGGTGATTCGTTTTGACCGGCCGCAGTCTGACTGACTCCTTCATATTTTCTGCACCTCTTAAAACAACTCAGATCAACTGTCCGCCTCCTGCCCAAAAGATGGATTGCTCTATTTGGCCTACACTCCTGAGTTCCCTCTTGGGAGCTATTCCAGGAATTGGAGCTGTCGCTTCCGCTGGTTTCTCTCTAGCGAACCAAGCTATCTGTCCTTAAGAACGGATCTTGGTTCTCAATCTTCTTCAAACTGAATGGTCATTTAGTTGGCCCTCTCACTTGATTTCCTCCCCTCTATCTTTGTTTCTCTGTGCATCTCCTTTGTAATCGATCTTTGGAATCGAGATTTTTGATTTGCCCCTTCACCTATAGTGCTTCTATAGCGTGTCTTTCTTTTGGATCGTTTTCCCCAAGGAAAAGCAGTCCAGCCTGATCTCTTCCGTTTCGTTGTCCTTCGTCACTTGGATCTCTCACTGTCCTCAATGCCGGTTGCCTTGAAGATGAGCTAATCGCTTAGATTTTCACTTTCTACCTCCAGTTCGAATCGGTTGCTTTTGAATCCTATCAAAGGTGATAGGGAGAATGATTAAGGCGCCAATGAAAGGAATATATTGTTACATGTTAAGAACCTCGAATTCACTGAACCTCCTCCTCCTTCATCTCTTGATCCTCATCCTTTTCAAGATTTTCACGAATCTCGAAAGATCCAGGACTACTTTCCAACTCTCTCAAGACTTGTTTCGCTGACCAGAAGTAGAGAGCATTGAGAGCTGCCGAACGCTCTACGTTAAGAGCCTGAGCAGCAGCCACAGCGCTGAGTGGATTCGATTGAGAAGCACCTGCAATTTGAGAGACAGAGTCAAGATAAGAGAATAGATCAGCAGATGAACTACTTCGGGTTCTCGAACATCCTTCATAAAGTAACTCACTACCTTCAGATGCAAGTTCTATCACAGCAGCCTGAAGAGGAGTGACCTCTTCATTGATAATTCTACCATCATCCATTTCCAACTCGACTTGAACTCTTCCAACGTTAGCCAACCATTTCAATTTTCTAGTATCTTTAACATTCGAATAATACTTTTCATAGACTTCCATAGCTTTGTTAAATTGACCTGGCATTTTCAATCCATCAGAACCTGGACCTGAACCTATTCCAATGGCAGATCCAATCTTTTGAAATTCAGATTTACTAGCATAAGAATTTGGATTTTCAGCTCCTTGAACTTCTGGCCAAAATTGACGAGAGATGATGATTGGATGAAGAGAATCTAAAGCATGTTGTTGATTGGTTGAAAGAGCCGATGGATGAGGTAAAGGTAGCGGAGGGGCTGGATGATGAGATTTTAAAGCTGTTGTTGCTAGATTGTGAATGTTTAAATCGATTCGACGAGAAGCTGTTACATCAGATAGCATGACGTCACAGTGACCTATGGCATCGCTTCCGAAACGACTCTTGAGGATCACGTTGTTTTTGTACTGCAGCGAGAGCAGATGGAAGTAGAAACGGGCGTTGTAGGTGAGTATCGAGATTGATATCTTCTCGTCCATCTTTGTTGACAACTCACCTCTCTTGAGGAATCGTATCCCCTGATCTTGATAAGCTGTTCAGCAGTAGTCTGTTCCAAAGCCTTGACGAATCCCAATCTATCATCAAAGATGGTAATCAAGATATTGATAATGTCTTCACTCTTACTTTGATTGAAATTAGGTCCAGCGTCTGTAGGTCTAGGTTCCCAATTCTCATCATTCCAATTTGGAGGACCTTCATCTTCCTCGTCATAGTCTTCATCTTCATCGTCGATTCCAGATTTGATACCAGCAGATTTAGCCGCGTCCTCATTTGAATCCAAAGCACCTATACCAGCTGAAGCCGAATTGATCCCACCTTCTAATTCTTGTCTTAGAAGAGTAGATTCACCTTCTCCAATCAGACCTGAGACTATGACTACTATCGTATCTTTCCTTCCTCTGAGATAGTTTCTGATAGGAGAGACGACTAAGGAAAGAATTACTCCAGAAGGATCGATTTCTCGAAGGGAACGAATCGTGTGAACGTAGATTTGAATGATGTCTTGAGTGGCAGCTCCGGAATGGAGAAGACGAGTGCGAAGACTATGGGAGGAAGAAGTAGAATAGTTGAAATTGAAGAAGAAGAAGGGGTCAGGTAGTTTGAGGAGGACGCCTGGATGAAGGAGAGAAATTGACGACGTACGCATTCGAATAGGTTTTCGTGACTGAGCTTTTGAGCTCTGAATGGGTGAGGCATTCTTTCAAGTCGAGAAGAGCTAGAGTACTTTCCGGCCAGTCAGCCACCAAATCGAAAAGCTGGGCAGATCTGCAGCAGTAGATTGACGGTGGTTTGCGAGAAAGGAGAGAACGAGACGCAGAGACAAGAATTGGAGACAAGAATCGTCAGTTAGACTCTCAGAATCCAACGTCAACCATCTAGTAAAAATGACTCACCTAACTTCACAGAGAGTTTTCAACATGTAGTATTCCATTCCTTTATCCCTTTGATCTTCCCCTTCCCTCGATTCCAACTTTGACCTGCCGCTTTCCAAATCCACTTCTTCTTGTGAATCCACTTCTATCTCATCTCGACGTCGGTCCGAACTTCTCTCAACTTTCAAACTTCTCTCCACAACTTCCAGCCAACTTCTCAAACTTCTAATCAATTTCTGATCTAACCAATTCCTCAGAGACTCCAAAGCACCTCCTTCAATCCCCGCCAATTCACCCTCTTCTTCATCGTCCATAGCTCTAGAGCAACTGAAATCGCTTGAATAGAGCGCGATTCCAGGAGAAAAATTCGGATTCAAACTCTTCCAAGTTCCATCGTCTGCGACCCAAATAACTCTAGCCTTGATTTTTGCATGAGCGACTTCGTTTAGTTGCATAGAGAGAAAAGAGGATAGACCTAAAGTGACCAGATCTTGAATCAGTTGAGAGGATTCAGAATCGATTGAAGAAGATGGAGACAAGAGGAATTCTTTGTCTAGATGTTGAAGCAGTGAAATTTGAAAGTTTGGGGTTCGAGAGATGGTCGAATGGAGGATTGTTTGATAGAGGCGGAGGAGGGAGGCGATATCTTTGGAACTTTAGTTGAGAGTAAAGATTGAAAGAAGAGTTAGACGAAAGAGAAAGGAGATTGGGGAAGCATGAAACGAACTCACGTTCCGAAGAGACCTTGTTTCATAGGAGAAAGACATCGTTCCAGATCCGAGACGATGGATCTACAAGTGGTCTTGATGGAGTTTTTAGAGGAAGTAGAAGTTGATTGATAAGAGTGTGAGAGAGGGGAGAGGTGAAGTTGAAGTGTTTGAGGTAGTTGTTTCTCCAGGCAGGCTGTGGGGAGAGACAGGAATGAGCTTAGTGTGATCGTCGAGGTAAAACGGTTGATTCACAGAGTACTGACTTAGATACCAATCTGTGACCGCTTTCTTCTGACCAGCGAGAGATAGCAATTGGAGCGCTTCGAGGACATCGGGAGGTGTGCCTGTGGGAGAGATAGAGAAGAGGAGCAATGGGCCAGTGAATAGGAACCGAACACCTGTGCGAAGATTACATTAGCTCTTACTTACTCGATAGCTCATTGGTTGGAGCCAGGGAAGGAGAATTGAAATGAGATTCTATCCTCGTCCAAGCCTAACATGGAACGAAGACGAAGACGAGGATGCAGAGCAAAAGAAGGAAGAAGGAGGGTGCTAAGTCAATAGAAGCGGCCAGATTCAAGAAAGAAACCAATCTTATCGAATTAGCCGACTCACTCTTGTGATTGAAACTAGACTCTCCAGAGAATTCCTGGTTGAATCTCGATTGATTGATTGAATCTTCTTGACAGATTCATTCCAAGCTGATTCAAGATCTAAAGGCCTTTGTGTTGAGGTCATCATCTGATGAAAAGTGTGTCCAGCTTATCTATAGCCAGACTCTACCAGAAGGATTAAAGGAAGAATTTCGAAGAAAAGGAGGTGGGGGGAAGAGAGAAAGAAGGAGACGCAACTTCTCTCTCTCCACCCACCTCATCATCCTCTCGGCCATGTCATTATTCAAGACGTTTGTTCCATCCAAGGGAGATGTTTCATCTTCAACAGCTGTCAAATCTTCAGTTCAGAGAGGCATGAGATCAAAATTGTTGGAACAGTATCCATTACTGGCAAAGGATGAAGCTGTTTTATTGGAATCCATCTGGCCAAAGAAGGAAGGTATCACTCTGGTTAAGTTCTCGTGAGTACAGGCGCTGGGTGAAGAAAGTATGCTATTTTAAAGATGAGGTAGTATCAGTCTTGGAGGAGGTCATCAAGGAGACAGAGAGTAGGGACTAGCTGGGACAAAGTAAGGCAGAGCTCCAAGAAGAAACAGAGATAGAGCCAGCAATCAATGTCCTACTCCTCTCTACTATCCTCCCTCGAACCCTGTCAATTACCTCAGGATAGGTCTTCTTCAAACCTGTTTTAACCTCCCTCTCTCCCTCCCTTTCCATCAGACGAGAGCACGTCTCCATCCTAGTATTCAAATCTGAACCTTTATTCTTCCAACATTTCGATGGTCCTTACCTACCAACTTTACATCTCTTACATAAATATCCTTCTCTATTACCTAGTATTCAGGTAGATAGAGGTGCCATTCGATTCTTACTTTCAGGTGCTAACATCATGAACCCAGGTTTAACTTCTGCAGGTGGGAAGCTACCTGAAGGCGATGAAAGTTTGGAAGCTGGCAAACCAGTGGCTGTGATGGCTCAGGGGAAGGAGAATGCTGTTGGGATTGGAATGCTGAAAATGAGTACGGAGGAAATTAGGAAGACTGGGAAAGGGATTGGGGTGGATAATTTACATCACATTGGAGGTGAGTAACAACAGCGAGATGAGGATGAGGCTGAATTTCTTTGACTGATTTAGACCCTTATTTTTCCCTTTTGTTCTTTGGAAATGATTGCTCTTGGGAATCTCAAGATGATATGTGGACGGTTTGCTCAAGTGGGGGACTGTGAGAGGAGGCTTAGACGGACCATTTGATTTCTCTTTCGGTGTATTACTATCTTTTCTCTTTTATCTTTCTTGAAATCAAAAGGCCTGCACAATAGAAGAAACTGCAGTTGAGAAGTTGAGATCTTGAGTGTATCAACAATAACAAGTGCTCCTCCACTTCTTCTTCCCAACTCCATTTTCTTTATCTCCTATTCCCTTCAAGGTTCTGCTCACCCCGGTTTATTGAATCTTAACGTGAACTCTAGATATTCAGGAATCTTCGTAAATCTCAATCGACTCGATCATGACGGATTCATCTGCAGATTCTAGCAGACCAACAGCTCCAATCACTCAAAATCTGCTAGGAGACTCTTCATCTCAGGCAGTAGATCATCCAGATTTGGTAGAGAACTCAAGAGATGAAATTCCAAAAGCTGAAGAAACTCCAGCTCAGGTGAAACAGAGTAAATATCTAGACGATGAAGTTCCGGCCGTTGGGAAAGAAATTGAGGATGGAGAGAAGGTTGATGAGGATGAGGTGAGTAGTAGAAAGTTTGATCGAAGAGGGGACTAGGACAGATGATAGAAATTTTAGGTTGGAGAGGGAAGGGGGTAAGGAAGTAAAGATCATGATTGAATAGAGTAGCTTAAGCTTCACGGCTGCAAGTAGATAGGCAGGGTCTGAAAGACTGACCTCTCTTTCCTACTATCTCATTCATTCAGCGTCCTTTAGATCCAGGCTTGTCAGATTTGGGTTGGTCTGAAGATCCCAATATTCCAATTCCGTGAGTTCTTGCTTGCCTTCTCTCGACTCCACATCTCTTGTCCTTTGAGGCTGAAATCTGTTCATCTCAATCCATTGCAACATCCTCTGTTTTCTCAGACTCCTTCATGGCCTCAAGAATGAAGATGTATGGCAACTAGTCAGAAGATTCAACAAGCAGACCTATCACGTCAAGCAGATCAAGGAGGAAGAACCTCAAGGAGGAATAGACATGAACATAGCAGATAAGGTGATCTCAAGCTGTCTGGTCTTGTAATGAAGTGAACGTTTGCTGAACCTTTGTCTCCTCCACCACTCCTTCTGTACAGGACGAGTTCACTCCAGACAAGCTCCGCTCAACCCTCGAAAGACTCTACATGACCATCTTCATGAGTTTCGCGGCTTTCTTCAAACACATCGCACGTATCAGATCCTGGCAAGAGACTCGTCGAACTTCAACTTTCCTCGTCTTCTATCTTCTGGTTTGGTTCTTCAACTACCTCGTAGCTGGTCTCTCTGCTCTCGTCATTCTTCTTCTAGTCTCTCCAAGATCTAGAAGGATTCTCTTCCCTCCAGCTCCACTGGCTGCTATCAACGCAAAGACTGGAAAAGTTCAAGTCCCAAAGGCAGGCTCTTTAGGTTCCGATTCAATCACTGGAGCTAAGGAATCGTACAAAGGTCAAGCTGTCGAGCAAGAAGCCACGAATCTGGTTGGAAGCGTCACTCACTTGGCTGTATCTTCAGCTATAGGGAAAGGTCAAACAAGTGCTAGTCAGGCTATAGCAGAAGAGGATGATGATTCGAACGATGAAGAGAAGGAAGACGTCAGCAAGTTGAAACAGACGGATGGCCCTTTGGATCCAGCAAAACTAGCAGTCAGCGCCAAAGAAGCTCAAGATGCTGCCAAAGGTGAAGCGAACGATCAAACTTCAGAAGCTGTAGATCATGCAGTTTGGAGTTCGGCACAGCCAATACTCCACACTCTCGAGGACATAGCCGATACTTGGGAGAGATTCTGTAACGCTCTCTCACCAACTCCTCCTTTCTCTCAGCATGGACCAAGAGTCAAGATCGCTTCTATCGTTCTTCCTATCTTCTTAGCTTCGAACTTACTTTCTTCAACAATGGTTTATCGCTTTACTACTTTCCTTCTCGGTTTCCTCTTCTTCGCTCAACCGCTCTTGGATCACGCATCAATTCAAGATCTCATCAAACTTTTGGATCAGAAGGTTCCGGATTGGAGAAGGTACTTAGAGCTGAGAAATTCGATCCTTAAAGGAGTCCCAACCAACGCACAGCTCACTATCACTCTTTTGAGAATTGGAGAAGTGAACAAATCTCCTTTGCCACCCCCACCACCTTCAGCTTCAGCCCCAGATCCCTCTGGGAAGGACGGAAAGGAGATGGCAGAGGACATGCCTCCTGAGTATGAAGCTGAGATGAGGGAGATAGGAGAGAAGCATGCTGAACATGAAGAGAGGATGGAGAAGGAAGAAGATGCGACTCCGAAGAAGAGATCCAGATTTATGGCTCTGTTGAAAGGTAAGTTCAGGATACGAAAGATCTTTGGTGCTGGAACTTACTAAAACTTTCGTTTCGGATCACACTCTCACAGGTACGACCAAGACTGGAGTTCAGACGACTCTAGGAACCAACAAGGTCAAAGCTACCATCGGCTCAGAGCACTCGAAGCAGCGTCTCGGAGTAGTCAAGAAAGAGCTTGAACTAGAGAAAGAGGCGTCTTCTGATGGTCCTGCCAGTTTCACTGGAAGATTTCATGGAAAGAGAGGTCTAGTTCTCATCTCTACAACTCCAACTACTCCCGCTGTCAGTTTCGAAAGAGAGCAACCTCCGCACGCTAAAGCTTTGATGGCTTCTGCCAAAGCAGCTTCTAAAGCATCGGAAGGAGAAGATGGAAAAGCCGTTCAAAAACTCAAAGAAGCGGCTGAGAAAGCAAGACCGACACCTCTTTTCTCGATCTTGATTGATGACATCGTTGGAATCAAGAAACTGGGAGGATTGGGTTGGAAGACCAAGATCTTGGTTGGATTTGCTTTGGAGGAAAGAGAGATTGCTGATGGGTTGGAGCTGGAGACTCGAACGGGTGAGAAGTTTATTCTCACTGCTCTGCCCAGAAGAGATGAGATCTTTAATCGTTTGGTGGCGATGAGTGGAGAGAGACAATGGGAAATGTGGTAGAGAGGCTCGATCTTTTGTTTATGCTTCGACTTTGTAACACTACACTATCTCCAATACAAGTAGACGGATTCCGAACTGATTAAGTTGAATTGCGATTCAGATGGTACGTAGATGATGCAGATATTGGAAGTGACTAAGAGAATGATAGGACAAGGTATCATCAACCCACAAGCTTCTTTAGCTCTCCGAAGTTTGGAGTACCCCATCCGCTATTTCGAGAGAAGAGATGAGAGAGAGTCCGATTTAGTCAGTGACAGATTTGACTAGAGGATTCTCTACATCGTCGAGAACAAATTAGTTATCATATTAGTCAACAAGAAAGTGAACTTGAACTTACGTAGCAGCGTCCCAACCTTTGGTAGCACTGAAGCCATCAGTTCCACACCCATTGTTGGATCCTTCGGTGATGTCAGTGAAACCTTTCGATCTGCCCAACTTCGAGTAGATGAGAGGGTTCAAGAATCCAAGCTTCGATTTACCGGCGCGGAGTCTTGCGTCGTTTAGTTGAGAGACGATTGAACCGAAGAGGGGAGCAGAGGCACTGGTTCCACCAATGAGACCGTACTGATAAGGATCATAAAAGAAGGAAAGTGAGTTTTGAGATCCGATGGGCGAAGCTCTCCCCTCAGGTCCAACCTTTCTTCGAATCTCTGTCCTTCTCGACCACTTTGAAACTCACTCTTCCGCCAGTCCTGACTAAGAAACGAGATCCTTGGGCGCTTACGTCTGGGTAGCCGCGGTTAAGGGGGTTGTAGAATCCGAAGTTCGTCTTTCCTAACTTGATCGAGTATCCAAGGGTTGTAAGCTTTTGGTAGAGCGGGGCAGTAAAGTAGGTAGAATATCCACCTCCTCCAAAGTATCCTCCCAGTTTCGAGGAGACTGGCGTGCGACAGAAAGAACAAGATGAGGTCAGCATCGCGTCAACATCGCTTCATGAACAAGAGCATACTCACCAGCTCTCTCGGGACCATAGCTCTCCGTCGCACCGACGGCTGTAACCTGGAAAGGAAGAGGAGAATGAAATGTCAACTTCCCTCAACCTCCCTCAACAACTCCAAATCTCTATCTGAAATGGCCAGACATACGAAGGGACAACTGGCAGGGAATGCAGGCTCGAAGAACTTCTTTCCCTTGTCGTTGGTACAATCTCCGGCTCCAACACCAGAGTCGCCTGATGAGAAGATCACCGAGGTTCCTCTTGAGCCTAAAGCAGATATTTGATTGCAAACTTTCCTTGCGTACGCTTCTGGAACCTATAGAGGGAAAGTAAGGTAAGTGAGTGTGACATGGCTGCAGTTCGAGGATCCCAAGAAGACTCACCGTGAGCTCAGAGTCTCCGTAAGAATTGGTAGAAACGCTTGGAAGGTCTTTGTCGTCTAAGCTCAACAAGAAACTTAGGTACTCGTCATAGGGCTCGTTTGTGTTCGCCTCGCCTTCTGCAAAGTTTGCGGGAGGACGACCTGAGGGAAAGGTGGAGAGAGAAGGTCAGATTGACTTCCACCTTCGACAAACTCCTCTTAAACTACACTGGTTCTTGAGCTCACCTCCAGTACTGTAGTAGGTAGACTTAATGGGGTATCCAATTCCGGCGATAACTTGCACGTCTAGAGTTAGAGGACATGAGAGAAGAGAGGTCAATTGGTGTCAACAATCAAGCATTCGCAGCGGACGTATCTTCTCCCTCATTCGAAAGAACTCGTTACAAGTCTCGTCGTCTCGTAGAAGCGGAATAGTCGTTCTTTAAATAAGCACTCATGCTCAGTTGATTCATTTCGTATAAAAGCCTCGACCTTTGTAAATCCTTTTCCTGCTTCCTCATCCGTTAATTGATCATCCTCTTCTTAGAAAATCCTTCATCTGCCGTCTTGATTTCCAGACCCTCTAAACTTACCCAAATCAGCTTCATTTCCAAGACCGTTCTGAGTGTTCAGGCCTCCATTGACACTCTGGAAGCTGAAAGTGTAGTTGGCTGCGAAAGCGTCAGGTCTTTCGGTCTGCTCGAACTGATAAAGATCATCATAGTTTGGATACTGCTCCAAGAATCCGCCAATAGCCACAAAGTTGTCGTCACGAGCGGTTGGAGTGTAGTCGGCAGTTCCGTAGAGCTCTCTGAGACAGGTCATGGTAGTCGCGTTTCTCTCAGCCGACAAGCATGAGGCTGGAACTTCCGAAGCAGCGTTGGAAGCAACTCTTTGTCCCTCTTCTGAGCTCGGAGTCCATCCTTCTGGCATCAATTCGACGAGAGGAGTGACAGAATGAGCTTGAGGCTTGTTGAAGTAGGTGGTTCCAGTGATGGTATCGATTGATCTGTGAGTCAAAAGAAGGGAGATGTCAGTGACGAGAGGAAGCGTGTCGAGACCCTTCGCCTCCTCGAGAACCCGATTCCTTACCTATGGACACTGGGTGGTAAAGAGTACCTGGTAGTTCTGATGAGTTTCTGACCAGAGGTGTGCTCGTAGACGTTGAAACGAGTTCCTAGAAGTTCCTCCGCTCTCTCGACAGGGATGTGGAGATCGATCCAGTCGCCATTGGCAGTAGTTCTCTTGACCATAGAGTCGAGACCATTTGATTCCAACCAAGCTGAGACAGCAGATCGATCCTCGAGCGAAGGAGCGGTGAGATGCTCGACTTCTTCCTTGGATAGATGGCGTCCGTATAATTCGTGATCTGGATCAGAAACCTCGTAAAGTCTTTGGTGAAGTCTATCCATGTTTGGTTGAGCCAAAGCTAGACGCAGATGAAGGGTTCCAGAAGCTGGAATGTCCGACCTTTTCCACTCTTTGGGGACTTGGACGGATTCCTTGACGAGTAGCTCCCTTGAAGGAGCGGAGAGGGCCAAGGAGGCGAAGGCTAGAAGGGCCAGAAAAGAAGTACGCATCTTGACGTTGCAGAGAGGGGAAGGAAGAGTGGAGGGGCGGGGGAGAGAAAAGAGAGAGGATCCCAGAGAGAGAGAGAAATTTGGGGAAAGGGAACTTCGATCTTTCTTCAGGCGTTCTTATATACGAATTTGTTATCGAAATAGCCTCCTGATCCTCTTTCGCTGACCTGGAGATTGGAAGGTTGACGTCAAGAGGCATGTTGTCCCAACAATCCTATCCCAAGAAACGCTAGCTTCTTTCGGTTGAATCGGTTCCACAGGCACGGCTATTCACCGAGGTTCGCTTCTCCTCTTCGAATTCGTCATCTTCATCTTATCGCGTTCGCTTCCAATTTCAGAAGCTTCCAAAACGATTTCGCGAACGCGTTGGTTCCATCTCGTCTTGCCCTGAGGCCTGAATTCGGGAGGACGCGTGATGGAAGCGAGTAAACTGTAAAGTCACGCGACGATGAGGAAGAAAGAAGCCACTCTTACGATCTTTTCTTTGTCACTTGAATTGATCTGATATCGACTTTGTAAAATGTATACAACGCGAATGAATTAGGTCAAGAAGTAAGGAAGAGGGGAAGTGAGGATTAAAAGGTTCTTCTGTAATGTTGATTCGAAGTCTATCGCTCCAGTTCATCGTCTTCGTAGTCTCGGAGGATCTGTGAGAGGAGAAGGAAGACAGGCAGAGTGAGCTACTCGTTATGAAACGACAGAGCGTCGGAAAAGAGATAGGCCGTCCAATCAAAAGAATCTTCCACTTACCTCAGCATCCTCGTCCGTCGAAAGGTTTCGATAGCCTCCATACGATCCTCGATTCCTCCTCGTATAGTCTCTCAAGACAGGTATGCTCTCAGCTACTTCCACCATTCTGCCCCATGCCATGCTGAACAGGCCCATGGCGAAGTAGGGAACGGAAGCAAGCGTTTGAGCTGCTTGAGAAGATGTGAAAGCGTCTGGATTTGGCAGTCGAATGGAGCTGAAACCGGATAGAATTGGAGCACAAGAGAAAGAGGATCAGCCGTAGTCTCTTCCAGCTCCAACACAAAGACAGCTCCAACTCACCCAGCTCTTCTCGCGTCCGACTTCTTCATCCACCAAGCTCCAACCAATCCAGCGATAGCGAATGGACTCAAGATGATGGTGAACCACCAGAGCCATCCGTGTCTCTTAGGACTGAAAGTACAGGTGTGCTGCCTGCCTCGATCCGGTCTTTGACCCCCTTGACAAGAAGAGAACGGCACTTTTCTCATACTTGTCCTCTCGAACCAGTAGTCTTCTCCGTTCGAGCACTGTTCCTCTTCATTGGCCGGAAGAAGTGTGGCTCCAGGGAAAGGCTTGCAGACATCGGATTCGTCTCTAAAATGGTTGAATTCGCTGTTGGAAGTAAGAGCAAAGAACGTAAGGGCATCAGTTTACCTCTTCTTCGATCTACAAGCCAGGGGATCTCTCAACTCACCATTCAAAGTCGAGTGGAGTACAAGAGCAATTCTTGAGGATACTCTGAGGTTGAACGAGAGCTTGACCGATGTAGCAGTCAGCGTCACGCTTTCGACGGGTGTAGAAAGTCTAAGAAGGATGGGAGAAGGAAGTCGAGCATGAGTGTTCGTACTGGCATCAACCAGATCTACTAGATTTGTTTTCTTTTGACTTACCTGACGACCGAAGAGACATGCCTCTTTGCGTTCTTCGCTTGGACTCCAAAGCTCGAAGTCGCTCTTGTCTGCGTTGGCGTCCATTTTGCCTGCGAAATCGAAAGGAAGGGAAGAGAAAGACCGGTCAGGCAATTCGAAGATAATCAACAGACAGGCACTACTCACACTTCTTATCCGTCAGACTAGAGAAGTCCAAGTAGATAGCAAGAGACCTGGCATCAGATCGAGGTTCTGCTCCGAAAAGAATGAACTTTCTATGAGTGTCTTCTGGAACTGTGACCAAAGCAGTTGCTCGGATCTTGATACCAAAGTTATAGCCTTTCCAAGTCAATCCTTCGTCGGTAGAGTAGAGAACCTCGTCAGTCGGTTGTTCGTCGTCGACCAGAACGATGATAGTACCTTGATCTCCAAACTCCCACATGTGAGCATCTTTCCTGACTTCTTCCCAAGTAAAACCTCCATCTCTGGTCAAGAAGGTATCGCTATCCGTATAAGGAGCGAGTTTCTCTCCCACGTTTCCAACCGCGAGCATCAATCCGACTGCAGTCGGGCTCGAGTAGCTAGCTCTTGGATCAGAGCGCTCGGTGTAGCCGTGGAGATGTAGACTACAGCCAACATGTGTACAGCTGTAAGGACTTCCGAGAGAGTCTTTCGTTGGAGGATCTAAAGACTTCCATCGGCCTCCGTCGTTGTGAGTGATTCGAGTTTGGAGCTGCTTGGATCCAGAGATGGTGGCATCATCGGCATTGGCTACAACGTTGACGACAGCGACCCCGTCCAGTTTAAGCATCTTTTCGAAGTCGACGAATCCAGCCTCGTTCCTGTTGATGTATTCGAGAGAAGGAGCGTAGTAGGTACCATTCTGTTGGTTGGAAAAGCAAAGGCTTCGTCAGCGGAAACTTCGATGTCTAACAAGACCAGATCAAGAAATTACCCAATTACTCTTGAAGAGAGTACCCCACTCTTGTCCGGCGTTCGAGTGAGTAGTGACGTGAAGGAAGACTGCGCTAGTGACAGAATCCAAGACAGTGTAGGCTTTGTTTCCAAGCTGCATGTTTGGTGGGAACTCGGCGGGATGGAAGGTCCTCGCGTCCATAGAGATTTGAAGTTGAAGAGAAGCGCTGGATTCCATGTATTGAGCTACGACCATGTACTGTTCGAAGACGGCGAAACCAATGACCGAATCGAAGAGCTTGTTCTTGTTTCCTTGATAGAAGTTACCTCCAGCGACGAGCTGTAGAGGGTTGGTGTTGGATCCACCAGTCGTGAAGCTACGTTGATCACCTTTCTTGTCTCTGTAAGATTCACAGATGATAGTAGAGGAATCGGCTGGGAAGTGTTGATCTCGAGCCCAAGAACAAGCCTTGACGTAAGTGTCGACCTTGTCCCACCTCCTCCCGTTGTTGGTAGAGTACCAAGCCTTGGCATGACAGTTGCTTCCAGAAGCCTTCGAATCGCACTCTTCACTTGAGGTCCAGATGATCCAGTCCGATTTGGTGGGATGGAAGTCCAAGACTGGGATTCCGAATCCGTTGGCTTTGTTCGGAACAGTGAAGAATTCCCAATCCAACCCACGATTGGTAGAGTACATGACTCTTTGTCCACTAGAGATGAGATAGGCTCTCTCCTTGTCGTATCCATGCATAGTCATAGCTAAGAACTTGTCTTCGTGATCGGCAGGATGAAGTTCTCTCCAAGAGAATCCGTCGTCCTTCGATTGCCAGATGGCTCCGTCTTGAAGTTGAGCGATGACGTTAGCAGAATTGGAGAAGTACATGTGATCATATACGAGAGATGGGAACTCATGTCTTTGATGAGAGACCTCTCCGGGTGAAGGCTTTCCTTGAGCGCAAGGCTTGTCGACCTTTGCATCCTTCTCATAACCTCCTTTGCAGGTGTTTCCAGGAATTCGACGATATCCAGAAGAACCTTTGTAGGTCTTCTCCCATTCTCCTCTACAAGATCCAGCTGGAATGGTCTCCGATTGAGTGGGGAGGCATTTCCCTTGAGCATCTTTGGTGAATCCAAAGTCGCACTCGAAGTCGAAGTCCGTGCAAGGACATGGATCCTCATGACCGATTGGATCGTTGAACTTGTCTCCGACGTAGCAGTCCGCATCTGGTCTTCTGCGTTTGAACCATTGCTTGTGTCCCATCAAGCATTGAGAGTTCTGTTGATGAGATCCACCAGCTTTGGCGTACCACTTCTCGAAGTCCTTGTCTGCACACTTTCGGCGACCCATTGGAGCGAAGTCGATGAAGATAGCTACGTGCCTTCCTTCCTTTCCGGCATCTTTCCTGGTTTGAGTTCCGACTAGAAGGAACTTTTGACCGGTACTGTCTGGAAGAGTTGTAAGGATCTTGGCTCTCATCGAGACTCCCAGATTAAGCTTCTCCCACTTCTTGCCTTCGGATAAAGAGTAAGAGATGTGATCGGTAGCTGATTCGTCGTCTACTAAGACTAGGATGGCTCCATCGTCACCGAATTCGTACTTGTGAGCATCTTGTTCCACCATCTTCCAAGATCTTCCGGCGTCGGTAGAGAGGAAAGTGTCACATTCTTCGTAAGGTTTGAGACCAGCTCCGACCGATCCTACTCCCATTACGAATCCTGGAGCAGCTGATGAGAAGACCCTTCCGACGTTGCGCATGTGAGTGACGGAGTGAAGATGAAGGGAGCAAGAATCCTGCGAGAGATTGAAGCAGGGATCAGCTTCGCCTTCCGCGATGAAGATTGCAACATAGAAACGCCATGTCAACTTACGACTTTTCTGGTATCACAGGTTCCTTGGTAGGCAGGAGCAGGGATCAAACTCCAAGTACTACCTGATGCGAGAAAGGAGGACGAAATTCGAGAACGTTAGCGGACTGATCAAATTCTCTATGCCAGCCATCTCTTATTTCTGGCTCACCATCGTCAAAAGTAATCATAGACCTGATCCTTCCTCTTCCTTCTTCAGCATTCCCATCATTAGCACCTTGAACAGTGTTGGCCAAAGCCACACCTTCGACACTGGCCAAATGTTCATAATCGACAATTCCATTTGGATTTCTATTAGTTCCTTCGAGACTCTTGACGAATTGAGTTCCAGAGCTATCTGAAGTGAAAAGATTTCCAGTTTTCGGACCGAACCAACCAGGGATACTAGAAGAAGTATCGACGACGTCTACGACCAAAGAATGAGTCGTTCCTTCCACGATAGTATAAGCTCCTTCCTTCAACCCATGTCCATGAGGGAATTGAGCTTTGTTCCATGAATCTCCATCTTCCGAAACGAAGAGTGCCATCTCATCGCCAGCGTTTCCACCAGAAGAGGAAGCGATGTCTTTGAGAGCTGTGACTAGATATTTTCCTGAAGGTCCGAATCCGACAAAGTTCTTGGCATCTCTTCCTAGATCGAAAGAGGTTAATTTCTTGGTCTTGAAGAAATCGTCGGAGAAGAACAGCCTTGTAGGTCCGCCTGGAGCTGCTCGCTTCGAATGAACTGAAGGTCGATCTTCTCTAGCAAACGCATAGCTCTGTTCCAAATTGATTTGCTGTTCTGAAGATCGAGATTGAAAGAGATGGAAAGGATCCTCGAAGATAGATGAGGAACTGCTTCTAGATTGAATAGAACCTGGAGTGACACTGCCTTCGAATCCAATGCAGTAGATTCGATTGAGATGCTCGTTCTTGACCTTGACTTCCTTCGAGATCTTGGCCCACGTACAGTGCATCATGTACTCCATGACATCCTTGACAGGAGTTGCGAATCCATCTTGAGTGTAGTAAGCCTGTTGAAAGAGAAGGGAAGCTTAGTCTTTCTCTCGTTCCCTCGCAGCCTAAGAAAGAAGAGAAACTTACCTCGTCGTGACATAAAGATCCTCCCCAGGGGTTCCAAGGGCTCACAGGAGCACACTTCTTTCCAGTGAAGATTATAGAGTTCCAATGTTTCTCGTCAGCATGAAATTCCAGCCTGAGGTTAGAAGAGAGGTGGATCAGCTTGATCCTCTAATCTGTAGAGCTCTTTCTTCGGCTCTCATCTTGGTCATCACTTTTCAACTGAGACTTGAGAGTGAACCAAAAAGCTGGAGTGACCCAGTCACACGTCTACTCACGGAGCTCCAGCTCTAACGGCAGGTGGTTCTGGTGTGTCAAAGGATTGCCATGTCTTCCCTCGATTGACCGTCCTCCAATGAGTCTTCCCAGATGACAGAATGAATGCCTTTAAGAATGGAATAGTTGATCGAATGAGAACAGATGAATCAGACCTCTTTGGTAGATCACAGCATCCGTCTTTCCTTATCACCTGCTCCCTCTACCTTCCTGCTCTTCCCCTCTCTCTTTTTCTTGACTCACTGTCTTTCCATCATAAGGATGTTCCATCACCATGTAAGACTTTCCCTTCTCTGGACCTGACACCAAGTTCCAATTAGCACCTTCATCTTCTGATCGATAGACATTTCCATGCTCTGAATCGTGATAGAGAAGAGACGCGGAATCGTCAAAGTAAGAGATTCTGGCTGGAAGAGAATCGAAATGATTGACTTTCACTGAAGGTTTTGATGCAGCTTGGACTTGAAGTAAAGAGAGAACGGAGATGAAGAGCAGAAGGGGGATAGACAGCACTTTCTTCATGCTTTGATCTTCACTTGCTCTTGCGCTGGCAGTCAAGCCTCGGCTGAGTTGCATGGTTTGAAAGAGTTAACCAAATCCAATCAAGCTTGATGATCTTGAACTATTGGCAGAGCTTTATGAATGGCGTGAAAGTGTTGTGGAGAGCGATGAGATGTGAGAAGATCGGCAACAAGCTGGCACTTGTAGTATGTTACTCAGTCTCTCTGTACCACACCTCACTCCTCAACGTGACTTCTTATTCTCAAGTGAGTGGTTCCTGTTCCAACAAGGAGAAATCTGTTGGCAGCTGGGGAAGTAGAAATAACACAAGATCGACGCCAGAAGTTACAGCCAACCCATTCTACCAGCCACTTGATCCAGTATCCAGATTCAATTCACTCACCCTATCCTTTCTAGTAAGCTGGAGTCACGAACGTGGCCTCTATAGTAACATCTCAGACCTAACCACTCTTCCATCTGGTACGCAAAGACTCTCTAGAGATCATGCGACTCCTCGCTTCGATTCGCTCAGTGTTTGAAGGACTTTGGAACCTCAGTACTGTCTCCTCCATTCAAATTGACTTTCCCATCAACTTCTCCAGAAGATAAGATCGTAGATCTTTTGTTCAGAGTGGCTCTTTTGGGATCTTGCGAGAAACTGCTGATCTCTCCACCTCCGAATGCAGACCATTCTAACTCAACGATTTACCATTAGATCTCCGCTTTCGAATACTCAGTTTTCTCACTCCCGTACAGAAATCACTAGTATCTTCAACCTGTAAAGTTTGGATCGAGATGATTAGAAACACTTCCTCATAATAGAGAGAGTTGGTAGTTGAGTATGAGACTAGTTTTCAAGCCCTCGAACTCCTTCTTTTCTCCACTAAGAGATCAAAAGGGACCATGAGACTCATCAAAATTAACTTCCTAATTCAATCGGAACAGGATGTCAAGGTTTTTCTACACATCATTCACCTGTCTCGCTCAACCCTCGAAATCTTTTTCTTCGTCAAGTCTCTCAGTTGAACGCATTAAGTAGAAGATTTACGCGGCAGCATACAAGGCTTAAGTTTCTCTTTGCTTAATCTGTCTCCTCAGGACCGCCCTTTTTGAGCCCACGCCTGTATCAACGAATTGGTGGTTACGTGACAGACACTCTCCTGGATATTCAAGAGATGTCTCAAGAGACACACATACCTCAGAGCTGGTGAGATCACCTTTGATTACTCTTCTGAAACCTTCAAGCGACACATTAATCGCGTTAGAGCTTCTTTCTTCTGGTATCCCAACGAGTCCTCTTCTTCCTGCTATCACCGTCGCCCGCTTGCGGGTCCTCCGCCTACTCTCCTCTCCAATTCACTATCCTCTAAAAGTCAAAGCTCCAAACTTGATGGTTTTGTATGGTTATGGCGCTCAAATAGAGCGAAGTGAGGGCCCAGCCTTGCAACAGCTTGGTTTATATCTGGGAAGTAATACCTAGGATTTGGAGACAAAGAACAGGTTCATCAGCCAGATCAATAGAGTCTTCTCTCGAAGATCCAAGTTTGTACGCTTAGAGCCGTTAGAGGTGCCAGGAGGAGGGAGATTTACAGGTCAAATGGCTGCTATCATAGAAGTGTTGATTGAAGAAACCGAAGAAAAGTATGTTCCTTTGTATTTAACAAACTTGGTGACGTTGGATCTCCCAGAGTCGGATACTTCAGAGATGGAAAGATTAGTTCATATGTCAGTGAAGAGACGTTTGGGTGGCAGTACAATTCTCGGACTGAGCTTTGTCGGAATGGGAATTCAAGAGACTCGTCGACGCTTGCGAGAGACCACGGAAAGAATGCTTACTGAAGACAAGCTAGTCAATAAGGTGCCTGAAAAAAAATTGTGAGTTCTCTGAAAGGGATCGAGACGGAAGTGCGGTGGGCGGGTCTGTCATTCGTTACTAAACTTTGCCTCCTGCCCTTCCTCCCACACCTGTACCGCTAGGAAAGGACTTCACCTGCAAGAGACTTCTCAATCTAATCATCAGAACTGTGTGCAGATTCGATTAGGTTTACGAGAATCGAAGAATTTACTCTAGAGTGGGAGGGGATTTCTGGTTGAGACATCGTTACCGAATCGGATTTGGTGTGACTTGAAAAGAAACATTTGGATTGAGACAAAAGTGAAATAACATCGTGTGAGTGAAACAACATCGTGTGGTGCAATAGGAAAAATGAATGTGTACAAGAAATTATCTTTCTGTTTCTGGAACGTTCGACATTCGATTCGCCGCACTCTTCACTCTCGACAATTTCTCACCGATCGCTCGTGCGATGTGAGTATCATGGTGCAAGTCGACCAGTCATTTCTTGAATCTAACATTATAGGCTCTTCTCCCGTGAAGAGACCGAAATTGAGGTAGTGACGTTATTCTGAGGTTGTGTTCGGGCCACCCTTAATGTCGACGGCTTTGACCCCCTCTCGCCAATTAGAAGACCAAGAATCGATTTCCAATCCTTCTTCCCTTCCTTACACCCAGAACAACTCCAACTTCAAAAGACTCCAAAGCCCTCACTCAACTTCTTTCAATCAAACATGACTTTAGACAGTGATTATACTGATGTCTTGACACTTTCATTTGATGCTTCGTTCAAAGTCATTTTCACTCATCCAACTAATCTCCACCTTGCTTTCCCGTCCCTCTTCCCTCCTCTTCAGTTGGAAAAGAAGTGAAGATTCACACCGGTGGTAAACACGTTGCAGTTGGCAAGGTTGCCAAATTCGTTGAAGATGCTGATGGTCGTTAAGTCCTAAGTTTCCTTCTATCGTCTTCCACGAGATTCTAATTTCTTTCCTCCGCCTTCTCGCAGATCTAATGTACGACGTTGAGTTCATCAGAGAGGATGGAACCCCTGGTGTTCTTCAAAGACATGAAGATAAATTGAAGAAAGTCGTGAATACTCAGTACCCCTTCTCGAGGATACGGTTGAAGTGCAGTATGATTGACATGAACTTCTTCCTGTCTGTTCTACTCAGGATGCTCCCAAGTCTGCCTGAAGACTTATGATTCAAAGAAACACAAAGTTCCGATCTCAAATGCTCTGATAAAGTTGAAAAGGGAGGGAAGAGCATTGAAGATTTGGGAATAGGAAGCAAAACCTCCAAGGCTGTTCATGAAAAGGTCACTCTGCTTTCTGTACAAATGTACATCCACATTTCTCCCATTCAAACCAAATTCTGACTCGATGTTTTGATGATAGTCAGTGACGACGCAGTGAAACGAGGTAGAACAGCTGGACTTCTCGAGGCTCTCGCAGCTTGACCCTTGCGACCCTATCACCAATTTGTCAACTTGAGCATTCACTGCTGCTGCTGTTTCCTTCAAGATGTCAGAAGATCCAAAATCAGAACTAGACACCTCAGTCACTCCTTCCAATCTGAATACAACACAGGGTTCAACAATGAGCAGTGCTGTTCAAGCTGAACTTCTCAAAACTGAACCCCAAGATCACGACATCTCCATTGAAACGCAAGATGATAGTGGAACTGCAGAACACTCTATCAATCAAGTGATTCACTTAAAGCACAACGACGAGCAAAAGGAAGGGAAAGAGGAGGGGGAGGGGGAGGAAGTAGAGATGCCAGTAGCAGCAGCTGAACTTTCCCAGCAATCAGAATCAAGTGCAGCTCAGAAAGAATCAGATTTAGAACTAGAAGCAGTAGAAGTTCCATCTGAGAAGGCTCAACAATTGAAGGAGGAGTTGAAATCACAGGCAGATGAAGCTCCACTCGGAACCTTACCTGCTCCTCAACTTTCAGCGACTCCTTCCGCTCCTGCTGAGCAAGAGGAACAATCTACGCTACAAGGATTAGAGGAGAAGGTTGAGAATATGGAAATGGTTAGTAAGAAAGAGAAGGAAGCTGGGGGAGAGGAAGCTTCAGTGGAATCAGAGAGGGAGGTCCCATCAACCGAGGAAGGAACAAAGGAGACCAATTTAGAAGCTGCTTCCGTCGAAGAAGTGAAAGAATCAAGTCTTCAAGATCAAACCAAAGTAGATCAGGCGACTCGCAAGACTTCTGAGGAAGAGCATCAAGCCACTACCTCTACTTCTGCTCCTGATAACCTATCTCCAGAATCACCTTCAACTCCTAAAGTTTCATCAACTCAATTACCTCAAATCAGTTCATCTTCAAGACCAATCACTTCAACTTCAATTCCTACTCCTATCTCTCCAGAGCCTTCCAAATTAGAAAGACAAAGAACTCTACCTCCTCCGCCTACTCCTTCCAAAGAATCCCAAGATCAAGACCTTTCAACTCCATCTCAAGCCCAACCTATTCCCTCTCAATCAAATGCACCACTTCGTACTTCCACTCCAAAAGGTGTAGGAGCAGATCCTTCAGATGTAGCAGCAGTAGCAGCTGCTTTTGGTAGGAACTCTCCTAGAGTTTCAACTTCTAATCAAGATCCTTCGAAGGCTTTACCTGCTACTCCTCAGCAACCTGGCTCTCCTGAAGCTCCTAGAACTCCTTCTATGGGCGGTGGATTGAAAATTGGTAAAGGACCTCCTCCTGCAAGTCCTCCTCCAGAAGAAGTTCAATTCGATTTCAACAAATTCCTGGAACAGTTGAGACATAAGAGTGCTCAGCCTGTGGGAGAGTATGTGAAAAGGTGAGCAATACGAAAGTATGGCGGGAAGGGGTGGAAGTAAAAGGGAGACAGTGATTAATAGGCTCGGGCAGCTCGATCTGAAATCTCTCGTTCAGCCAACTCATCCCAACCTACCTTTCCTCAAACTTTTGCTCCCTTCAGCTTTCTCAAAGGCTTCTCCAAAAAGCCCTACCGAACCTCCGATCAATCCAAATTAATTTTCGACTTCCTAGCCTTCATTTCTGCAGAGATGAGAAAATGTGCAGTTTGGTCAAAAGCTTCTGAAGCTGAATTCGCTAATGCGGATGAAGCCATGGAGAAGTTGATCATGAACAGACTTTATGCATACACTTTCGCTCCAGCTGTGAAGAAGGAGGGAAAGAGATCAGTTCAGACTGACGATTTGGAAAGAGATAGAGTTTTAAGTCAGAGAGCTGAAATGTTCAGTTGGGTTAAGGAAGAACATTTAGATGTTCCTAAGGGAGATCATAGTAAGGGATTCTTGGAATTTGCTATGCAAGGTGAGCGAAAGAGGTCGAGCAAGTTGAGATTTCTTAGTTTTCGGCTAAGCTGGCTGATTTATATCCTTTTGGTTTTTTTTTCTTTTTTTTTTCCAGAACTAATCAAGATCAACAATTATAAGGCTCCTCGTGATAAGTTGATCTGTATCTTGAATTCTTGCAAGGTCATCTTTGGTGAGTTCGAAGTCGATTCCCAATCGCTCGCCTCTATTTTAAAATCATGCCACTGACCTTTCTTTGCCTTCGACCGAATCGTTTTTCTAACTCTCCATCACAGGTCTCATCAGACATCTTTCCACCGAGGAGAACGCCGACACCTTCATTCCAGTTCTTATCTTCGTCGTTCTTCGAGCCAATCCGGAGCACCTCATCTCGAATGTTGAGTACATCAGTCGCTTTCGTTCTCCGGAAAGACTTTCAAGCGAGTCTGGATACTACCTTTCTAGTCTCATGGGGGCGATCGCTTTCATCGAGACGATGGACTATACTTCTCTCTCGAACATCACTCAAGAAGAATTCGAAAAGTGAGTATACCCTTTGGCTTCTTTGCGCCGCTGTCTTTTCGAATGAAACAACGTTCCACTCATATAACATTGATCTCCTAATCACTACTTTCAGGAATGTCGAAGAAGCCGTGCTTCGCATAGGAGCTCAGCCTCGCTCGTCTTCGCCTCCTGCTTGGGCAGCTCTTCCTGAGGCTCATCCTAGCAACACATCCGATCCAGCAGCTGATGCTGGAGTCGGAGAGGAATCCGCTTCTGCTCTGGCCGGTCCATCTTTCGCAGACGACACCAAAGCCTTCCTTCAACGTACAGGAGAAGCTGCTCGTATAGGATTCACATCTAGCCTCGGTAAACCCATGGGAGCTCTTGGAAGATTTCTCAACGAAGGTCTCGATGGAATCAGAACTCCTGGTGGGACACTTCAAGGCGGTCAAGCGGGTGGGAGTGGAAGCCCTATGAGAACTGGCAGTCCAACCCCTGCCAACAGAAACTCCATTCAGGATGCAAGTAACACCGGATCTTTGAGAGGCAAGTTCTTAGGAGGGCTCTTTGGAGATGGATCAGGAGGAGCTGGAAGTGACGATAGCCAGAACTCGATGGCTAGAGGTTTCAACGCTTCTTCTTGGTCTAGATCCATGAGAGCCGATCCTGGTGATGAAGAACCTCAGATGCCTCTCTCAAGTGAAGAACTCAAGCAAGGAAGGTTCGGCGCTCTTCCTCCTGGTGCTCCCAAATCGATCAGACATCCTGCTCTCGTTGGAGACGCTTCAAGATCAAGAAACGACCCTACTCGTCCGCCGATCCCTCAGAGGACAGAATCGATCGATTCTTACGTCGATGATGACGACGACGAAAGAATCAGAGGAAGTGGAGTCAGAACCCCATCTGATTCCGGCTCCGAAGATGGTCAAAGAGGGGGAATGTCCACCGCTACTTCCAGGAACAGACTTCCAGACTTCAACACTTTTGTCCCAAGCTTTCTTTCTGAGACCCCTGCTAGACCTACTCAAGCTCACACTGGAGCCGAGCAGCCACTCAGAAGAGGACCAATCGGAGCTGCTCAGAGGCAGGATCTTTACAATTCCTCAAGCCCAAGTAGAGTCGACTCCAGCAGTAGCTTCGTTCAATCCTCCAGTTTCGGTCCTCATCTTCAAGATGATGGTCGTGATGGAAGTCCTGACGAGTCTCAGATCGCGGATCTTTCTGCTGAAGTCGATAGAGCTCACGAGATGCAGATGGGAGCGGGGATGGAGACTTTGAAGAGTATTTTCCCTGGAACTGAGAGGGAAGTTTGTCAGATGGTTCTCGAAAACTGGTGCGTCAGCATTGGAAAGAAACAGTGCTGCTTTTAGTCGAGCTTTCAACCTGACGCTGTTTCCTTCTCTCCTCTCTTTTTCCCTAATCTCAGCAATGGGGATGTTCAAGCAGCAATCGATCAACTTCTTGAAATGTCTTGATTCTTTTTTGAATCCTCCCTTCTATAGAGTTTCGGTTCACTTCTTTCGTCACCAACTGTATCCTCATTCTTGTTTCCACTCTCATCCAAAGTCAAAGTTCTGTCAATAATTTCTCCTACTAATCATCCACACAAATCCATATTCAAAGTCGGTAACCCACTTCTGAATCAAACGCGAGAATTGATTTTTGAAGACTATTAGGTACAGAGAATCGAGTATGAACAAAAGTGGGGGGCTTTTTATCGAACGAAACAACAAATGCACACCACAAACAAAAAAATGACACCTTACTCGCAGCCATCTTTGGCTGGGGAGAACAAGGTCTTCTTGATACCAGCGAAAGCTTTGGAGATAGGACCTGGCTTGAGGTTAGAATCGTGAAGACCTGGTTTATTGATGTCTCTAGGAGAAGCATACATTAGGGGCCCCTGACAGAAAGAATGGAAGGAAGAAATCGACGATCTAGGTGAGATATTGAGTGATGAAGGTATAGGATCTGTAAAGAAGCGGCTTACTAGGACAACCTTGGAAAGTGAGGCGATGGCACCTCCGACTCCTCCCTGGGAGAATCGAAAAGGAAATGTGAGTCAGAAGGATATCTATTTGAGGAGACCTCCAAAGGGTTTTGGCGACGGAGTAACACTCACCGCATAGGAAAGCAAGGAGTTCATACGCTTCTGTTCCTCTTCCTCTTCGACGATTTCACCAGAATCACAGACCTGATCTGGCTCAGCAGCTTCCCACCTTAAGAAGTTCTCAGTTCTTCCTAGAGACTCTGAGTGACTAGCTCTGTGCCACATTTTACTGAAGATTTCTGATCCTCCTTTTTTCTCTAGTAGTCCGACGAATTGTGGAGACTCCTTGGTGAAAGCTTCGCTGATGACAACTGAGTGGTGAAGCTCTTCCACGGTTGATCCATTGACGACTTGAGTTTTCCAGACTTTAGTGTTGACCAGATCTTTGTTGAGAGAAGTGACTCCTACTTGACGAGTAGCTTTGTGCTCATAGATGGAACGACTCTTGTGAGATTCCTGTCTGCCCCAAGAGAGACGACGGTCTTGCGAATCTTTCAAGACATCTAGATCGATACGACAAAGAGGCTTTCCGTCTGGGGTGTCGAGAAGATTAGAAACCATGAAAGCCAAAGAGATATCGGACAGGCCATGAGCCGCAAAACCACCTGGAGAGAACAGAAACGATTGGGTCAGCTTTCACACCCCCTGAGAATGGTACAATAGAGTCGACAGCTTTACATACCTCCGACGTCAGTGTGAGATCCATTGAACCAGACTTGCTTGAGGACTTGTTCTGGTTTTCCCATCTCCTTTCTTTGCTTTTGACGATCTTCAGGTTGGTAGAAGATAGAAGGGAGGAAATCTTCACGATCTTCAGAAAGGGACAGTGCTTGAATGGCATAGTCGACATTTGGAGCTAGACCTGGATCGAAGAAAGAGAAGAGCTCCTGAGAAACCAAACGGATCGATAGTGCAGCAGAATAAGCAACAGATGACGACGGTTTTCGACTTCTTGGTTCTCAAAGAGCTCGAGCAACCAGCAACCACTCACCACAATATCTGCATCGCCGAATCTGCCTGGTACTCCTAGAGCTCCGACAGTATCGAAGACTCCGATGAAACGAATAGGAGGTGGTTGAACTCTACCAATCGAACCTTGATCGTCATCATCGGAGACGTGTTCTCTTCCGTCGACATCACTTCCGTCGATTCTCGAAGTCTTGGAGGCGTCCGCAGATGGAAGCATCCCAGTGAACTTCAAAAGTTGCTCTTCGGCCTCGTGGATAGTGCTCAGGTCATTTGGTTTACGTCTCTGATAAGCAGTGAAGATTGCTGGGAAGTGAGAACTAAGAGACTTGGGTAGAATGCCAGCCCCTAAGAGAAGCGAGAAAGAGAAGAGAGAGAGGTCAGAGTGTACAAGCGGGGTTGTGAAAAGACCTAACTTACAATTGATGAAACCACCAACACAACGAGCCTATTGATCAAGTGAAAGTAGAAAATTCAGTCTCATTGCTTAATAAGATGATTAAAGCAGAACAAACTTACAGTGTAGCTTCCTCTTGAGAATCCGAAAAGAAAGATCTCGTCTCCTCCAACGTAGTTATCGGCTAAGAATCCATAAGCTTCTTGGACCTTGTCGAACAATCCTAATCCAGTAGCTCCTTGAATGACATTACTAGCATGATCCATGTCAGTTCCGATTCCGCTTTGGTAGAAAACGATTTGACGCTCTGAAGGGATAAAGAAAACGAAGTGAGACCTTTGAGAAAACTCGCATGTATGCCATTGGATTGATTCCAAACAGCACTCACTTTCATCCTTTCTCATCTCAGACTCGATCTCTTCCTTCATCTTTGACTTCCCTTCGTTCTCGGTAGTAGGTTGACCAGTCTTCACGTTATTGGTCTTTGTCTTCCCGCCTGAGTCGATAGCGCGCGAGAGCAAGGCTACGTTGGTGTACCAACTACCTTCGGAAGAGGTTTGAGTCTTTCCTGAGATGGTAGAAGCCACGGTCTTTCTTTGTCTGTGAGAAAGAAAATTCATTGCGTGGTGGAAGCGAAAGATGATCAGTGCTCAGTGAGTCCATGTGGAGAGACTCACTCTCTTCTTTGAGAGTACTCACTGCCAAGCTGTGACAAGAGGTTGATAAGTTGAATCAGAATCAGCGTCGAGAGAGCTCAGGAAGGAGAGACAGAGACTAGACATTTCTGGAGAGCGGATGCGAGGGAGAACGAACGCAGCCACTCACTGCCATCACAGCAAACAATTAGACGAACATTCTCACGTTGAGTCATGATTGAGTGAGAATGATTGAGAATGATTGAGAAAGATTGATGAATGATTGATGAATGAAAGAAAGAAAGAATTGAAAAGTGAGTTGTGGTATGAAGGAAGAGCGAGAAGAGAAGAATAACATCTTTTAAGTCTTCCCACACGTGAAACGTGAAACTCGCACAGATCGACAACTCTTTAGTTCAAAAGTCTCTTCAGTACGTCTGCTTCTATTTCAGGTATTCCATCTGAAGTTCTGATTCTTCAACTTTTCTGACTTCAGAAAGAAGAGGAGCAAGAGACTTGAACTGAAAATGAAAGCCCGAGTGAGAAGGTTGGTCAAAAGCACTTCACCTCTTCGTTCATTCGTCAGTTGAGATTCTAAAGAGACAACTGGATTTCTATCGAAGTATGAAAAGAGTTACATTTCGTACAGAGAATAACTTTGAAAGAATCAAATTCCAGAACCTACTCCCAACCGTTGCCCTTCTTCGACTTCAGTCCCTGTCTTTTCATTTCGAAATTGGTCATTAGGAACTTTGGAACCGTAACTCCGCTTTTCGAACTACATCAAGTGGGGCAGCCTGGGGCAGCATGCTGAGAAGGATGAAGATGGACTTCTGGAGTCACTTCCTCGTTTCGAAGAAGGAGTGAAAAAAAACAACAGAGAGATGAATCGATGAGACTCACAACCTTCTTCAACTTTTCTTCGTGTCTTTGAGGGCACCTGGAGCTCCACCCATTTTGGTGAACTCGACCTCGAACATGAGCTCTTAAATTGGAAGGAGAACAGTAAAAGGTAAGTCTAGCGGTTGTGGAAGATGTCGTCGAAGTAGATCCAAAACAATTTTGATTCACGACCTTCATGATTCGCAATGAACTTGGTTACATTTCCTACACAGATGTGATTGTTTCCGGTGTGAAGTGCAACGTTGTCTCCGACTATATGAAGGAGAAAGAGAGAGAAAGAGAGCGGAAGTGAGATTTGGAATCGCAATTCGCATGTTCGGGAAATGAGATGAAGTTGCCACCTACTGTTGAAAGTCATGATTGCTTGATTGAGCGAGTTTGTATGTTTGAGACAAGTTTTAAATTTTGCGGGAGTGGGAAGAAGAGAAGAAGAAGAAAGAAACCGATTCTCGCATTTTAAAGAGCGCGAGCGCGAAGCATCGAGATGGCCCGAGCTCAACTGAAATTTTCTGTATGGATACCGTGTAGTGGAATTGAATAGAAAGCGGGCGATCTTCATCATTCGAATATGAACAAGGGTGAAGTCGAGAATAGAAGAGCGAGAGAAACGTTTCGAACATTTCAAAGATCTTTATTTCCTTGAGAGGTTCGTTAGACTTCAGATAGTCTTATACCCTTCGAAATCAAATTCAGACTCCAGAAACAGAGTAGAACCACTGAAAGACAAAATTTCTAGAGGAAAAAGAGAAGGATCAGAGCACGGATTGACGAGCGATGGTCGCGAAGAAAGCTCTTCTGGAGGGCATTCATCCTCAGACGAGGATATTGGTGGTGAAGAAGACAGAGCAGCGTCATTGAGATATCTGGACTTCGTCTTCAACGGGCGAGATGGCATCTTGATGGTCGGACGAAAAGGAAGGGTAGATGGAGTGGAAAGGAAGGAAGCGTGAAGAGAGGCAAGTAGCGGTAGAGTTGCGTTCTGAGAGGAGAAGACTAGCTGAAGAGATTCGGTGTTGATCTAGAGTAGTCTGAATCGAAGAGAAGGAAACTAGAACAGAATTGTAAAAAGAGTGGGTGAGTGGGAGGGAAGGAAGAAGTTTGGAGCTTTACTATAATCTTCTCTCTTTCCAACCAACTTCTATGAGTCTTACCTGCAAAAGGCGCCCAGCATTCCAATTCTAGTACCATGGTAGCACCAAGATTAATCATGTCTCCTCTACCTCAAGATGCTTCCTCTTCATCATCATCCTCCTCCTCTCCATCTCTGCCAATTCTATCAGCTCATCTAATGCCCTTCTCTCTTGAACACGATGGTCCAGCCAGAGTCAACGATTACATGCTCCTGACGAATGAATCAGAGGAAGATGGTACAACAGTCAGAGGTAGATACAGTTCATCTTTCAGAGGAAGAAGAATCGAATCTACAAAGTTAAAACTTCCAGAACAACACTTTGGAATCGTTCTATCGCTCCCTGTAAAAGAAGATCCTATCAAACAGGCCTTAGCCACAGCTTCTAACTCAACTACAAATCAATCCTCAACATCGAAGAAGGCCAAAACTTGGAATCAAGATGAAGAGGAAGGGGAGACATCAGGTCTAAGAAGATCTCCGAGGAAGAAAGCTGCTGGTCCTTCTAGGTTTGCAGCTAGCGCTATTCCGGTCAAGAAACAAATTCAAAAGTTTTCTATGGATTCAGATGATGATGAAGATGGGGACAAAGATGAAGATGAGGTAGAGGTAGAGGTAGAGGTTGTGAAGGAAGTGGAACGGCAGGAAGACTCAGAGATGCTACCTTCAGAAGAAGATCAGGCTCAAGAGGAGGAGACAGTGGCAGAGAAGGCTGAAGATATTAGGACATTGAGCCCTCAAGCTACTTTTGGCGATAGTCTCTTGATATGGGGAGCAGATGGTCAGGTGGATTTGGGAGATGACCCTTATGCTAGAGGATTGGGAGAGTGGGAGGCGATAGCTAACGTGGTGAGTTCTCAGCTCTTGAAAGCTAGAGTTTGAATGGTTGAAGAAAATGTGTCAGAGTTTTTCAGGGGAACGAGAAGACGCTCGATCGAAGTCGATCTTACAACCCAAAACCTCTGCCTTGTCTCCTCTCTTACATCTCTTCTCCTCTCTATTGGATATCCCCACTACTTTTTAAGCTCCATGCTTATTGAGCCAAAAAAATTTAATGCGAAGTCTCGGAATAAGCAGCTGGAAAAGATCATCTTCCTCAAGTTCAAGAATTTGTCTTTCCTCCCCTCAACGTTCAACTTGGTCGTCAATTTTTGTAGCATAGAAGTCTATCTCAATCTCATCACGGATTTTATTCTTGCTCGCCTGATTTTCGAACGGGTTTGAATCTCAGAGTGAAGAAGGAGACCATGTGCAAGGTACTCGAGAAAAATTCAATTCAAGAATCAAGACTGAACGCCAACCATGTTCGCTTGCCTCTGGTATGAGAGTTTCGGTATCTCATTCTCTCCTAGATCTACTGAAAGTGTCTCAGGTCTTTCTGTGTTGAAGTTTACCCTTCTTACAGTTACATCCGCTGCATATTCTTCCAAGGCAGATGATCAAAGGAGCTTGATGTCAATCGGCCTATTTCTTCTGGTCCTGTGCCAGACTTTCGTCTTCTTATTTATGTTCTAGGTTCCTAGGATGCTTAGCTGAGACTCTAGGACAAATACGGGCAGATCGACGCTTTCGAAAATCGAGATGTTCAATTGGAAGGTGAGAAGAGAATCAGACTTGACAGCTGAGGACAAGTTGGATTTGGCTCTCAATCTGCTCCAACCCAGTACGATTCAATCTTCGAAAGATTGATTCCAGAGCCGTTGAGATGAAATTGCAAAGAGCGAAAAACCCAGTCAACACCTCCTAACGTCCAGTCAAACATTCCTTCAGTCGACTTGGCCCCTTGATTTGACTATTTCCAACCCTCATCTATAGCTCCAGCTTTGATTCCTTTCCCATTCACGGGTTGCTTTTCATTCTTTATGGAATCGTTCACTCCTCTCCTTAGCTTCCAAGTCGCTTCGCAAGACCTACTTCTAGAGTATCTCCTAAATCTTTGAATTCCAAATCAGAATAAGAGGTCTGGAAGCGGCCCCGACGTAAAAGCTGGAATTTTGAAAGTTTCGGATGTTGACAACTCTTGAAGAATCTAATCTGTGAAGACGAACGGGGAAGCCAAGGCCTTTCTCTTACAAAAGATTCTTCCTTCTCACGTTCTCAACTCCGAAGTTCCTCGCGTCACTTTGCTTTTTCTCATTTCTGTTGAGGTGCTATTCAGCTTTTATACCCCCAAATGCCTGTTCGTGAACTGATTAATGTTGTTACATTTGTACAAAGAAATTTGATGGAAGACAAAAAGTTTTCAGGAAGTGTTGATTGTCGACACTCGATTTTTTTCCTCTGTTTGTTTCAGATATCTCCAAAACCTGCCGAAAACAAAACCAAGGAACAAAATGGGAAATGGTTTAGCAAACTGTAAGCCAACCAAATCTCAAGGCAACTTCCAGAATCCTAAGTCTTCACGAGAAACAAACGTTCACGAGAAACAAACGCTCACCTTTCCTCCCTCTGACCCTCTCCTTCGAATTTGGAAAGCCGTTATACGTTTCTCAAAATCTCTTCCATTGCGTTAAAGTGTCTTCTGGATTCCATCTGTGAATCATCAGAGAAGCTAGATTCACTTGCAAGAGGAATGAAACTGAATTTGAGCTGGGCGAGTGCGCGCTGAATTTCAGTGAGTTCTGGCGAGTTTGAAGATTCAGGTTCTCTTTGAATTGAAGACAAAGCTTGTCTCTTTCTCATGGAGAGAGATGGTCTTCTGACTGCTGGAAACGGAAAAGATGAAGATGAGACTCAGATCCTTTCTTCGATGGGTGATTCTCATAAGCATGTCTTTCTGAACCTTTTCATACGAGTTTGTCAACCTATCACTCCACCCCCCCCCCCACACTCACCAATCGGTACCTCTACCTCTGGTTTCACATCTTCTTCTTCCTTCACATCCTCCATCTTAACATCCTCCTCCTCCTCCTCCTTAATTATCTTTCTCAAAAACACTTTCTTCCCATCCTCCTGTCCAATTTCTTCCAGAGTAGCATCGTCATTGTAGATTTCTTCTGTTCTTTTTTGTCCAGTTCCTTCACATTCACATCCACCTAGTTCGTAGGAGTCAGAGTCATCTGCATTCAATCCAAATCCTCTCAAGGCGGTTCTTATGACTTTGAGAACATTGTTTGAAGGTTTTTAGTTTCTGAGATTCAGATCAGTGGAATTGGTTAGTCCTCTATGAATGGAATGGAAACAGGTTTTGGCAGAAATTGAGTCGATCACTTCCTGAACGGCTCCGAAAAATTCTCCAATTTTGTCGTCCACAGTAGCATTCTAGGATTTGACTTGTTGACTCAGATCTCCTAGCATCACTTCTAATCCAGAGATTTGACCTTTCAATGAATCGACTTGAGGCTGAGGGTTTGATGAACTGCTCAAGCTTTGCTGTGGAGATTGTTTCCTGCACGTATAATGGGCAAGAGAAATGGGCAAGTGAGTTGGGAAAGGCAACCAGAGGAAGGGGAAGGAGGAACGCAGCACACTTCATCTCTACGACATTGGACAGAAGTGAGACCTGAACTTGCTGACTTGATAATGGTGTAAGAAAAAGAAGTAGAACTCACTTTGCGTAATTGGCCTTCTTTGTTCTGTCTCTTTCTCTACGTGTAGGTCTCTTTCTCTTGGATGTTGTAACAGAATCGGCCGCAGTTCCGGGTTGAGGAATGAAGTGAGACAGAGATGGAGCCTGAGCTGGAATTGGAAAAGGCTTTGGTCCTCCAGGAGTGATTCTTCTACGACGAGTCATCTGTGTAGATGGAACGTAGAAAGTTGGGATGGGTTGAGAGCAAGAGCCGAAAACAAGAATGATCTTGAGTTACTTGCTGCTCCGATCTTCCACATCCATCATCTAGATTGAAACGTTGTCTTTTACTCCATCTTCAGCCTCTTCATGGTTCCTCAATCAAATGGTTTGACAGATCGCTTTCGACCTCATCGCTTCATCGCAAATCCACGAGAAAGAAATTTACGAGCTGCAGGAATGAGAGTGCCTGGACAGTCCTGCACTCCTGCGGTTCACTCCTGTTCATCCGATCCTCCACTATAAAAGGCAGCTACTCTTGAATCTTTCTCCGAATTTATTTTCCAACCCACTCTTCTCAAGGATCTTTCCCGATGCACATCAGAACTTTCTTGATCTCTGCTGCCTGTCTCTCCGGGACTGCTTTCTCATCGCCGCTACTTCAGAAGAGAGTAGATTTCGGAGTCCCCAACTGGCCAAGTGGGTTTCGAAATTACTTCCATGGGCTTTTCAATCTCTCCTGAGGAATACCCTTCTGACCACTTTATCTCTTCCCTTCCAACCTACCAGATGATGACACCAACCTCCAGTTCGCTGCTCGTAACACCATTGCCAACGATGCTATGAATCGAATGCTAGCTTTTGGAGGAGGGCAAGACAGCGTGGCTAATCTAAACTACTGGCCTACAGCCAATGTTTGGTCCTCCCACGCGGTGAAAGATCTTTTTGCAGGCAGCAGAGACTTTGCCGGGAAAGTCTTAGACAACGTTGGCTCTACCTATGGAAATTACCCAGCTTTTAGAAAGAATGAGTTCAACGATGACACTCTTTGTGAGTCAGAGGGAGGATTTCATCCAGCTCACTGTTCGGCTGACGGCTAAGCACTTCATTTTGCTCCTTTATTCAGGGTGGGGAATCGCAGCCATGACAGCTTCGAGAGCTTATGGAGATCAGACCGCTCTCTCCTGGGCAGAAGACAATTGGAACAACGTTTATCCTTACTTCATCACTTCAGGTTCAACCTCAGGAAACGGAAAGAACTTCGGCTTCCAATCGAGCTGCAGTGGTCAAACCATGGAAGGTGGAGTTTGGTGGAAGTCAACCGCTGACGACGATAGCATCAACGCTATCACAACAGGACTTTTCATGTCTTTATCAGCCATGCTATACGAGGCTACTAGAGATCAAAAATACTTGAACGCAGCCGAGTTGAACTATAGATTTATCAGAAACCATCTTTATGGAAACGCAGGTCAAGATTTGGTCGACGATAGCATCCATGGGAGAGATTGCTGTGAGTTCCCTTCTTCCCTTTCTATATCTTAGCAACCGATGGGAAAAAGAAAGCAGAAGAAGGAAGAAGGAAGTTCTCTATGAATTTGGCTGAAACTTTTCCTTCATTTGACTTTCGTCCTGGAATCTATGTGGACTCTCCGCTCACAGCTACGACTGTCTACACGTTTACATACAACACTGGAAAATACGTCGAAGGGTGAGTAGCAGAAAAGAATGTCGTCATCTCTGACGTCGAAGACTGAGCCCGACTTCTTTTTCTTCCCCCCCCCCTCTCTCTCGCTTCTTCAGTCTCGCCATTTTGGGCGATGTGACCGGGGACACTGAGTACACCAACGCAGCTGTCACAAGTGCTGTTGCTGGAATGAAATCTGCTCCATGGCAAGGATCAGACGGAATCATCACCGAGGGTCAAGACAATCCCTCCCAACAAAACGACGCCAACGGGTTCAAAGGTATCTGGATTAGAGCTTTGGGAGAACTTTACAGAAGATCTGGAAACAACAAGGATCTCCAAACCCTGATTCATTCTTATGTCGACGTCCAAGCCAACACTTTGATCAAAAACTCGAACGACCCTTCAAACCCGTCGCTTTATCCAGTAAACGTGAGTGTTGAAAAGAACTAGCCTTGCCTGGAAATTGAAGAAGACTGTCTACTGACTTTCTCCCTTTCCTTTTTGGTTCCACGACTTTTGACCTTGCATTCCTCGTTCTCCTCGACCGACAGTGGAAATCGCCAGTCCAAGGAAATGGTTACCCCTGGGGACAGTTACCCGCTTTGGACGTCATGGCAACCTTCGTGATGACCAACAACAACGGCTAATTTGACTATTCACTATTCACTCCGCTAGTAGTTCCTTCAAAACCTTCGACCTTCTTTGATCTCGTTCTGTTTGTGTCTCTCACCCTCCATCTTCCATTCGAATCCAATCTTGTTTCTCGTTCGATTTTAGCCTGCCATCCTTGTTTCACGATGATTCTGAAAACATTTCAACAAGATTTGATTCTGACCGGAAAGAGAAAAAGACTACAGGTAGAAAAGCACGCAAAGAGAAAGCAACTGAGAAATGAGTAGAAACAATAAATCTGAAGCAACACCAAGAGAAGGCAGAAAGAGCGAAACGATTATAGTTGAAACTTCTGCAGAAGTCAGAACAGCAAAAGGCTGGGGGTAGAGGTAGGGATCGGAAGAGGAAGACTGGAGACACGGAACCCTTTTCAATTCTTTACTTTTTTTGAGTTGATTTTTGTTTTCTGGTTTGTTTTGCGTTTGGTTTGTTTGTAAGATTCGTCATAGACACTAGATTCCGTTGGAAGAAGGTTGATTCACGTTTTCAAGGAAGTTAGCGATTCTAACGATGTCGACTTCCTGACCATCAGATTCGATCGCTGTAGCTAGATCTTCTAGCATCTGTTGCACGAAGAAAATAAATAGAAAAGTGGCGAGAAAGATGTCAGATACTGATTCTGAAGAACTCTAGAAACTTACTATCCCAACCGACGTAGAATACTCACTCCTTCAACACTCTCCAATCTAACGTTACAACAAGCAGCAACAACTCGCTTGCAATTTAGCTCCTTCTTCTTACTTTCTTCGTCAGTTTCAACTGCTCGTTGTTCTAAATCCCTACAAAGTCCTTCCAAAACCTCATTAATCCATCTAACTCTAATGAGTTCCTCCGCTCCATTTTTATCATTCAAGACCTCATTCGGAAGTTGAAATTCCTCCTCAATTGGAATCTTTTCATTTAAATCCTTTTGTAACTTCTCCAATCCATCATCTTTACCGTCAAGGTCTTGAGTGATTTCAACTCCCAAAGCCTTCTTGAGACAACCTTTCAAATTAGAAAACCTTTGACGATTTTCTTCACCTTCTAATAAAAGAGATTGAGCGTTATTAACTAGACGTCTTCTAGAAGAAAGTTCCCGTGTTGCAGCTTGAAGATGCGATTGAGCTAAAGATAGAGCTGAAGATTTGGTTTGCATTTCATTTTCATAAGTGCTATTCAATTCCGTCAAAGTCGAATGGATTTCTGAAGATGGAGAAGGAGGTGAAATAGTAGAAGGGTAAGTGTATGTAACGATGAGAGGAAAGGAAGAAAGGAAGGAGCCAAACGGAAGAAACTCACTTTCCATAGCATCTCTACTTTTACCAATTGGACCTTTTGGAGGTGGAATAAGAGCGTTAACAATGTCTACAGGCCTTTGAACTCCCAAAGTGAATTCTTTAGTTGTCGTTTCTTGAAGTTCGCCATTTGAATTGTTAGTTATGGGATCCTTATTCTCATCCAAAGACCAATCATCAGCTTTAATTCCAAAGACATTGACCAAATCTTTCCTAGCACCAAACTGAAGTAACAATTTGATCATCAAAGAATTGCCAATTCTAGAAACCGTTCCAAGAGCAGTTTCACCATCATCATCTTGAGCATTGATGAAATCTTGAAACCCTTTGTTTCTGATTCCACTTGCATTTTCATTTTCATTTTCGTTCTCTGAAGGATTGGATCTGTTAGCTTTACCTTTACCTTTACCCTTCCCCTTCCCCTTCCCCTTCCCCTTTTCATTAACCTCCAAAATCAAAGGTTCTTGATTCCTATATTTCTTTTCTAAGATTTCCAAACTGCATTTCAAATAATAAACAGCAGCAGCAGCTCTACCTTTTTGACCAGCGACTAAACTAATATGATGTAAAATCGTCCTTTTTCTAAAATCTCTAGTTTCAAAACTGTCTTTCAAAAGTTCCAAAATTTTAGGGAAACTAGAACTTTCATAAGAATTAGTAACAAGAACTGATCTTTGAAGTGGAGTTTCACCTGCATAATTCCCAGAATTTGGATTAGAACCACCTTTAGTTGTAGGTTGAGAAACTAAGATTGAAATGAGATTTAACTTTGAAAGTGCGGTTGCCCAATGTAAAGTAGTATGACCATGATCGTCGATAACTAAATTGAGATTTGGAATCGAAGTAGAATCACTTCCACTTCCACCTAAAGAAACACATTCATTTAAATCCAATAAGATCTTGTTGAGTTTTTCTTGGTTTTTAGTCCTTTCATTTGATTCCATTTCAACATCTCCATCTTCATCTTGATTTCCATCTCTCCCCAACTCTTCTTCAGCGAATAATCCAACTAAGGCATTCCTCATTTTCTTTTCACCTTCATCCGTTGGTTTCACCGGAACTGGTTTATCAGAGAATCTAGGTCCACCGACTACATTCCTATTATTCTGATTCCCATTATTAAAGTTGAGACTTCCAACATCTAAATCCATCATCCCTTCCATTTGATTCCCATTCGACTTAGGTCTATTAGCAGCTTTGAAACTTCCGCCAGAAGGTCCTAAATTATTTAAGTCTTTGACTGGAGAAAGATCAAAGCCGTCTCCTTTTGAGCGTTTCTTACTACTACCACCTTCTGCTTCTGCTTCTCCATCTTCAGCCGAACGTTTCAAACTCCCAACAACATTTGAACGAGGTAAATTCACTCCTTGAGGAACGTAACCAAAGTTTTCATAACCAATCAAATTAGCAATATGACTTTCAGAAGTCCCAGGTGGAATCGCTCCGTTATTTTGATTAGAATCCACCGAAACCAGATGTTCAACTCCAGGAGGTAAGAAACTTGAAGCATCAGGTACAAGAGGTTGTTGAACCACTCCAACTCCACCTTCATTACTCTCTCCATCTTGAATTTTCATTTGAACAGGAGGTTTGAGTTTTAAAAACCTAGGTTGTTGACTTGGTCCTTGAATCACTGATCCTTGTCCTTGAAGTGGACCTCCACCGAATCCCAAACTTTCCTGCTCATAAAGTTCCTCAAGAGTTTTACCATCTTTAGATTTCCTATGGTTCTTAGATCCAACTCTAGAGATTGTAACTTGACCTTCTCCATCTACACCTCCTGAGGCTGCTGCAGCTTGTTGTTGACGATGATACATTGAAGCTGAGGGAGCGTTTGGATTTGGTCTTTTACGTCTTCCAGCTAATGGAACTGGAGTCGTTGGATCTAGTTCTAGTAAGGGTTGGAGAATGTGAGCTACATTGTAGGTTCCTGCTAGGTCGATGGCTCGGCGCAGTGGAATCCTGGAGAGAGAGTGAGAGAAAGAAGTGCCGATAAAGTAAGGAGTGAGTCGGAAAAGATTCCACTGGGGGAAGGGGAAGGCGTGGAGGAGGGCTTGTCTTTTGAGCACGAGATGAGGTGGAAACACGCCGCCTAACTCCTGAGAGAAGGAGAGATGAGGGATCACTTGCTGTCTTCCTTCTGTTTCAAAGAACCACAATCACCGACCGAGCAGATGGAATCGAGTTCGATTCACACTGTTCCGACACCAGTTCATCCTTGACTTTCCATCATGAATGGCTCTTGCTCCTATGAGACCCCCCAAACGAAATAAAAGCCGCGTCTAATGGAAGGTTTGCACTCCCTTCTGCTGACTAATACCTATTCAACAAATTCTGATTGTTTCGATGAACCAATGCACCTTTCATTCCTCAGCGAACTACCTTTGCCTTTCACCCTTCTCTCTGCACCATGACCCACTGCTCTCTTACACGACGATCGGACAAGTCATACTCACCAAGTGCCCTGATATTTGCCATAACCACCCTGAACTTTCTCATGTTCGCCAATCAAGATCTCCTTCTCTAGAATCTTGGTTCTCTTACCCTTTTCTACTCCAGCTAATTTGAGGATTTGAGTTGCATTCAAGAAACCGTCTGCTCTTCTTCTCATGACACCAATTCCTCTTACCGTTAATTCGAATACTGGAACATTTGAATAAGTCGCTAAGTAGACTACTGGTGTTGGAGCTCCAGTCAAAGTTAAGCCATCTAACTCAGAGGCTGAGGCTGAGGCTGATGCTGGCTGAGATTGGGATTGAGATTGAGATTGAGCTGCAAGAGGTTGAGATTGAGAAGCGGAGGTTGCTCCAGTTGCTTCAGTCATTTCTTAATGAATTAAGTCCAGTCCAGTAGAGGATAGAGGATAGAGGATTGAGGATTGAGAACAAGTTACAGTTCATGACACGGTCACGTCTTCACGGTCCAGCTGCAGCGCGAGGGGTCAAGAGTTCGATACGCTGCCTGCTCTAACTTTCTGAATATGAGATCCTCTTGATTCCTCTCCCCTCTCCTCCCTCCCCACCCCTACCGCCCTGAGCAAGATGTTACGTAGAAAGAGTACTCACAAGAGAAAGAGGTCTTCATCTCGAGCAGACCAAGCCAAGAAATCTGATTCTTCAAGAATCATGGCCAACAACATTTGGAACGATCCTTCTCAGAATCCAAAAGGAAAAGGGAAAGAAAAATCTTCAGAGGATCGATTCTTGGATTGCATCAACATGCCTTTACTTCATTCAGTGAGTAAAAAACTTATGATTTTCTTGAACAGCTTTACTTTAGTTGACATTGGATCAATTCTATTCATTTCTGTCCGAACAGCTGGATCTTCTCATTCCATCTTCGTCGAACTCTACCCCTACCTTTAGTCTCATTCAATCTCTTGGGATTCAAGCCAGAGATCCTCGATTTGAAAGAGTAAGAGGTAGAACTTATCTTATAAGGAATGCTCCTCTTTCTCTATTCCTTGATCCTGGATTTCTCGTTAATCACATCAAATCTGGTAAGTTTGGGGGGGGGGGAAAGAGAAAAATAATCTTCCACCCGATTTACTCCTCTCTAATGAAGTCGATTTACTCTTTCTCGTCTCTCAGGGACTCTAACAATGATCAGTTCAGGAAGTCTAGATTCCCAAGATGTAATCTGTCTAGATGGTAAAGGTAAGCTTTCAGAACACTTTTGTTCGGATTTTATCTTTCCACTCATCTTTATCTAACCTCTGCTCTGATCCTTCCACCCAGGTAATCTTATCCTCTCAGTAACAAAAGAAACTTATCAAACTCTAGGTCTTACAGGTAGACCCTCTAGATTTTCGAGAACTTCAAGTGGTTGGGCTGGAGATAGAAGAAGTGGAAAACATCAAAGGTTTAGTAAGTCTTTGTTCTCATTCTTCTAACTCAGTGGAAAGATTTGATCTTCAAATCGTTTCTGGTATCCATCTTTAGAGTTATGCTCAGGTTACTTCTCCTGAAGGCTGACCTCTTCTCGTTCCCGTTCTCTTCTCAGTCATCGAAATCGATCTCCTCTCGGAAACTTTCACTCCGAAACACAAAGGTTATAAGAAAGTCATATCGATCTTAAATAATTGGGATTCAATGAGAAATGGTGCTCAGAAGAATAGAGATCAAGAATTGACAAGAATGTTTTCTGAAGAAACTTCGAAGGATCCAATTACTTCGAGTTCCAACCACAACTTCACTTCCATTTCAGATCAAACCCAAAAAGGCAGTTGGAATTTGCTCATCACTTGGATACCACCTTTCGAAATCTCAAGTCCAAATCATCAAGACCTACAAACCTCAACTCACGAATCCTCTTCTTCAACTGCTCCTCAAATCCATTTCCCAAACCTAATCCGAGCAGACCAAATAAAAGAAATCAAAATGGAAGTGGAAAGTAGTGTTGTAGACGAGGTTTGGGTACCTGAAATTGGATCCAGAGGCAAGACTCAAGAAAGAATTGAAGATCCGGATTCTTTGGACGATTTGATTTTTGGGTGGAAAGAACAGGCGAACAAGGAAAAATTAGGAGAACGAAAAGAGGTCGAGGAAACAGGAAGGGCTGCATTGGATTTCGAATCTTGGAAAGAAAAAGTTTTGAGTTTGGAAGAATGGGTGGGGATGAATTCGAGTGAGGAAGGGTCTGAAAAGTGAGTATTTTCCTGCTCCTGTTGCTCGATTTCTTTCCGTTTTGATAGGATGAATTCATTTGGCTTCGATGAGATCTCTTGACCTCTAACACTTACTTTCTTCCTACCCCTTTTCTTCTTCTCGTAGATTCAAACTCTATAACAACTTCCCAACAAATACTTCAAGTTATTCTCCAAACTTTCCGATGACTCAAGGAAGTCTTTCTCGAATTCTTTTCAAAGGGTTATTAAGTCCTCAATTGGTGAAATTCGTTAACGAGAAAGTTGAAGATTGGATTGAAGAGGAGAACAAATCTAGGAGAGAACTTCAAGAGATAGAACAAATCAAAAAGCATAACAAGGAAAAGAAAGGAAAAGGAAAAGAATTGACAAATGGAGAGGAACATGGAGATGGAATGGACAGGAGATCTTCTTTGGCTTGGGCAGTGATGACTGGGAAATGCTTTAAGGATGCATCTATCTCTTGGAATTTGAGGGAAGGGAAGAAACTGGATGGAAACAAGATCGGAGAGATAGGACTTGAAGAGTTTCAAGATCAAGAGATAGTTAGAGAGGACGGGGATGAAGGAGATGAGGAATCAGAAAGTGTTGAAGGTGTCAGGCGGAAAAGGGTCAGGTTCAATCAAGATGGTCCAGAGGTTCAAGAAATCGAAGGAGAAGAAGATGACCATGACGAAGACGATCTTTCTTTCGGATCTCAAGATGAAAGTTCTGGAGAAGATGATTCTGAATCAGAGGACGAAGAAGAAGAAGAAACTCCAGCTTTGAAGGACTCAACTTCAAATTCAGCCAATTCCAAACTTCAATCCAACAAACCATTTTCAAAGTCAAAGAGAAGAAAACAGATTAAGAAGAGAGGTTACGTTAAATCTGGAGAAAGAGAAAGAAGTTCAAGATTCGGAAGAGAGGATTCTTCTGGGTTTATGGTTTTGGCATTTGGAAAGGGGATGGAGGAGAAAGAGGAGCATGAAAGAGACGATTCACTGAAGGGGAAAAAGAGGAGGAGAAATGGGGAAACTGTACCATTGGAGTTGAGAGAATACGGAGAGGGTAGATTGGAACAAAGGAAATCGAGATGGATCGTTCTTGAAAGTGTGGGGTTGGATCTTAGAAATTAATGTTGTTTGCCTTGGGATTGTTGATTCGACTTGAGACTGAAGCTGTTGGTGGCTGACAGATCTAGGACATGAGACAGAGGAAGCTGAGACGCACTGGGCCACTAGAACATCATGGGGGAGATCTTGACGAAACCGACTCGAGAAAAGCTATCCAGAGAGACAGAGAAGGCATGAGAGCAGAGGCAAGAACGTCAGGAAGAGACAAAAGACCAATCAGTGTGGAGTGGAAGTAGCGCTGAACGCAGAATGCCCAGAAGACTGCGTTGAATCTGGCTACTTTGGGATCTGACATGTATCTACTCGTGTAGTTATCGATGGGAAGATCGGAAGAGAGAGAGACTTTAGGCTTGTGAGGTTTGAAGATGCCGAACGCTGATTGGCCAGAAGAGAGAAGTGGCTGGTGGAATTGAAGCTGAAGATGGACCACGAACACCAACGTGTAGCGTGATGAATAGTTGAGAAACGTTATCAAAAGACAAGATTGGATCTATTGCAGATGAGAAAGGAAGTCTGGTTTTTGGACGAAGAAATGTAAATCTAAAACGACTCGAGAGAAGAAAAACTGCTTCTTCCTTCCCGAACCATCACTCCAATCCTACAAGACTAAACACTCGTCATGAAGATTGCAATCATTGGTGCCGGTGAGTAGCTCTCAGTGAAAGAGAGAGAGAGAGTCGAGTGTTCTGCTCTCTGCGAACGCTGCACAAATCTTTCCATCTGACCCTCTTCCCTATCTCTCCCTCCCTTTCCTTCCAATTGCCTCTGCTATTCGATCCTGCGCGCTGAAATCTCGCTGAACTTTAAAGGTCCAAGTGGATTGGTGACAGCCAAGACGTTGGTCGAGGCCAGGACAAGATTTGGAGCCGACATTCAGGTTTCTGTCTTCGAAGGGGAAGACAAGATCGGAGGCACCTTCAGTAAATATCTCTCTAATTCTCTCAATCTTTGACACGCAGAACCGAGTCGCGGAAGTGCAGAGATGGCGAAGATCAGATTAGAGGCAACGACTACGATTACTCAGCAATCCGCTGACAGATTTCCTTTCTCTCCCTCCTTTCGTTCCTCTCGTGGAACAGGATACAGATCTTACGATTCAGCAACTTTGGTCTCATCTAAACAACTGACCTGCTTCTCCGACTTCAGAATGCCTCTGGGCTCACCGGATCATCTAACTCTGGAATCTTACGTTCAATATCTGGAAGATTATGTCTCTCACTTCAAGCTTGACAAAGAGGTCGATTTTAGGCTCAGTACCAAAGTGATCAAAATTGAGAGGGGTGGAGAAAAGGAAGGCGGTCATTGGGTTACTTCTCAAAGGAATTCAAGCGAATTAGAAAGATCCGAACATTTCACACATCTTTCTATCTGTTCAGGTCTCCATGTCACTCCGGCAGTCTTTGAAATTCCTGGTCTTCCATCGCCTTTGACAACTAAAGAAGAGGTTAACGAAAGAGCAGCAGCCATCGAAGAAGAGAAAAAATCCAGAACTTCGACTTCCAGTCCTTCAATCTTATCACTTCACTCTTGTGCTTACTCTTCCCCTTCAATTTTCAAGGACAAATCAGTATTAATTTTGGGGACAGGAGAAACTGGAATGGACTTGTCTTTTTTCTCAGTCAAAGGTCTCGCTAAACAGATCACTTTATCTACGAGATCAGGTTTCCTGTCGTTTCCGGCGGTCTTATCTGACTTCAGAGTATTTGGGGTGGACTTTGATGGCTCTCTGCCCATCGATGGTCTAATTACAAACCTCTTCGAGACGGCTTACGTCCATCCTTGGGTCGCCAAGTCTCATCTGAGGTGGTTCGTCTCCGATGCAGTCATCAAGAAGGTTCTCTGGTTCCTGACCGGCACTGAAGCTGGATGTAATCAGTGGGTAGGAGAGCTTCCGGAGGAGAAGTTGGGAAGAGCTTATGTTTTCCTGAACAAATCGGCTAAGGTGAGTTGCGAAAAAGAGAAAACGATCCACTTCCTTTCAATTTCTGACATCTATTTCCGCACTCTCTCTCCTCAAAAACCCAGGCTATGCCATACATCAACAAGAAATGGAAGAACAGATCCAAGCTGGCAGAAAAATTGGCGACATATCTCGATCCACCGAGTTTCTCCAACGACGAGCCTTCCGTGGACTTGGCTCCTTTCCCCTCTCACTTCACAAAGGATGGTCAAGTCATCTTCAAGCAGAACGGAAGAAAGGAAGACTTCGCAATGAGAGATCAAGTCGTACGACCCGACGTTGTGGTGTATGCCACTGGCTACTGCCAAAACTTCGATTTCCTTGACTGTAGCTATCCAACTCCCGAAAAAGCTAGCTGCCGAGACATAATCTCTCCTGAAGATCCTAGTGTCTCCTTCATCGGCTTTGTTAGACCTGGAGGTGTGTGTCTTGACAGAGATGATCTTCCACTGGAGGTTAGCTGACCCTCCTCCTCCTCCTCCAGGGACGATGTCCTGATTACACTGACGCTTTATTCTCTCCCTCCTTCCCGTCCTTCGAATCGATTCAGTCGGTGCTATTCCACCTCAATCCGAATTGGCAGCTCAATTATGGACTTTGATCATCTTGGGAAAGGTTCCAATTCCTACCTCTCTTCCTCATTACTATCTTCTTTCGAAACCGGATTCTAGAGTGACTTACGGCGTCGATTACAGCTCTTACACGAGTCAGCTCGCAAGGGATATGGGAGCAGCTCCTCATCTCACAGATCTACTCCAGAATCAAGGAGTCTTCATCACTCTGATCTACTGCTTTGGTGCAGCGTTTCCTACACTTTACAGACTGGAAGGACCTTGGAAATATGAAGGAGCTCCCGCAATCGTCAAGACGGAGATTTGGGAGACTATCAAAAGAAGAGGGATCATTGGAAACATCACAATGGGACTCATTCCTATGTTGTTCTATGCTTACATCAATCTGGCAGCTTACGTTTTAGAGAAGACTCTCAGAGGTTTGCAATTCATGTCACGAACTTTGATGGGAAAGAGGAGTATGAAGAAATCGTTCAAATCGATGTAGAAGTTGGGAACTCACTGGATTCGCTAGCTTTGTACTCGTTATTCAATCTTTATAGGTTCCATCGTCTTTCTACCTCGTATTCTCCCCTGTCTGTTCTCAAGCTCCCCAAACGGTGATGCAACAGTCTAGTGTGGAGGACGATGAGAATGAAATTGATGCGTTCGAAGTTACAGTACATGAGTCATAAAATTACAGGATTCTCTCTTGACGAATCACCAACTTTTCGCCACTCCATCGACACTCTCCTTGCAACGTTTCACTTCTTGCAACAATCTACCAGCAATAGGCCAAACTCTCGCATGGGTTTCGATGTTACTTTCGACGACTGGAGAAGAAGAACATGAAGAAGGTGAGGGGACGGAGTCAGCGTGGTTTGTCTCTTCGATCTTCTCGAGCAAACCTGAGTAGTTCGGCCCATTCACTCACAGCTGATGTTGGAGATAGCTTTCCTTTGCCTCCAGATTGCAGCTTCTTTCTCTTCCAATGCTCTTTCACGGTCTAGATCCGTGACCATGCTGCCAGCAGCGGATTGACTTGACCAAGCAACAGCGCAGACTAGACCCCAGCAACTTGTGAGTTGACAAGCTGCGAATGCAGGTTGATGAGCGAGTAGAGGGGATACGTGACCGAAGAAAGATGGTGATGCAGAGTGAGATGGGCTGGAGGTGTTGAGCCCGCGGAGAGACGACATCTCATCCTGCGAAGCAGTGAAAACCAAGAAAGGATGAACAGAAGTTAGAATCTGGACTCCAAATGACTCAACTGCAAGTCGTCTTACACTCACTCCAATCACGGAGCTCCCAATCATCTCAGCCATTTCTGTGTGGACCTCGTAATCCGTTCTGACCAGAGTCAAAAGACTTTCCGAAGCGTTGACTATCTTTTCTATCGAGGATGCGATCCTGGCTCTATCAAGAGTACTCGGTCTTGCGTTTCCGATTGGAGCAAAAGAGCCCGATTCTAATTGGAACGAAAGATTGGGAAGAGCGTAGAGCTGTTGAGAGAGAGAGAGAGAGAGAGCAGAGACGAAGTGGAGAAAGACTTTAAGCCACAAACCGCCTACACGCCTCTATCGAGCCCCCACATTTCCGAGAGAAAAACTAACTCTATGCATGTGCACTCTTGCACAGCTGAGGATTAGGAGAGTGACGAAAGGACTTTCCTGGAGGACAAGAAACGAAAAGGAGAGAAAAGGATCAGTTCTGGAGCTCGACTTTTAACGCTCTCTCGTTTTTTTCTCTCTTTCTCTTTCTCTTGTATCTTTATGTTAGTTCTTTTAGGTTCCGTGTCAGCAGGTACGAAAAATTGAAGACCAAAACTCACTGTTCTCATTCGATTAACTCTGGAGACTTCGACCGCTCTAGAGCTGAAACGCTTTCCAGCTGTCACTTCTCTGACGAAAGCGTGATGAGCTGTGACAGCAAGATTCGAGGTCATGACATCCAAGGTGTGAAGCCTTGCCTGTCCAGCTGACTGATCATTCGGAACCTGCTTGATAGATTCCGCTAGAATCGTGACAGCTCTGACTCTCATCGAACAAAGGTCGCGACGAGGATTCGCTTCCAATTCTTCGCCGAAGTCAGAGCAGAAAGAAACGTAGATGCCACCTCGAGAACCAATCTGCCCGCCGATGCGTCCAGAAGTCGAGCAATACATGATCACGTCCTGGGAGAAGAGCTGCATCATGATAGGTGTTTTCAATTTCGTCGAGGTTGATTTGAAGGATTGGAAGGGATTTGGGAGTGAGTTAGGAATGTGAATGTGAAGAGGACGAGATCAAAAAAGAGAATCGGCTGCCTTGATACCGTTCTACTACTCACCTCCCACCAAGTTCGTCGAAGAGACTCAGCCAACCACTTCCTATTTGTTCCAGCATCTTCCATCTGAGTTACACAGAGACCTTGAAGAGGCAATCCACCAGCTCCAGCAGGAAGAGCTGTCAGCTCATCGACCTTGTGGACTCCTTCCCTGAGGCAAAGATCGACGGCAGCTTTCAAGAGCCTTCCAGCTCTGTCCAATTGAGCCAATCCAAACTCTAGAAGAGATAAGATGATGAAAGATTGGACTTGAGTCAAGACTCCTACTGCATGACTCGAAGGTCCATGTTCGTTTTCCAAGTAAGAAGTTGTCATTCCGTTACGAGCAATGCAATCCTCTGCTAGATGTCGAGCTTGGGCTAGAATGGAAGGTGCTGCAGTCGACGTAGATCCAGAGAGGTGATATCCCATCGCTGCGACTGAATGAAGAAGAAGAGGATCTTGACTGGATGGCGAGGAATAGAAATCGACTGAGGCTCCAAGGACCGGAACCATCTGAGAAGCTAGATCGAAGAAATCTGTGAGGGGAGGGAGAGAGCACGCTTAGTCAAGATCTCGTATGGAGGGGGCGTCCAACGAGCTACTAACGTTCACAGCTGAGAAAATGAATTTGGAAGCATTGGAAGGGAAAAGAGAACATTCAGTGTCTCGGTCTTAAACAGCGGACTCAACTCTCTTTCGAAGACTCACCCTTCTTGCAACGACCTGGAAAGATGTGTCTCATGGCCTAAGTTCACAACGTCCCTATGAAGTGGAATAGGCGAATCTTGAAGAGTTTCTTGAGAAGGGAAGCTGGAACTGGCAGGTCCAAGGAAGGTGCAAAGCTGATCGAATTGTTCTCGTGCTGATGGAGAACCAGAGGTTCTAACGTTTATTCCGGCGTAGGTTACGTTGGGTGAACTGGTTGAGGGTTCGCTGTAGACTGAGCTAGCTAGATTGAAAGTCCCAGCCGATTCACCAGTGGAAGGAAGGGAGCCGACGTTGGACAGCGGAGAGGCAGAGGTCTCGACTTGAAGATCCTCAGGATGGAGTTCTGATGGTTGGTGATGATGACCTGAGTGAGCCCAGTTGTAGGAGAAATCTTCAGGCCACATACTATAAAGAGCCTCGTCAAGAGCTCCTGCATCCATCGTACCATCGAGGGAACCTTGTTGAGACAGCAGATTTGCTTGGGCTGAGAATTGAGAGGGAGAGTGGTAGGATAGAGACTCTTCGTAGTGTCTTGAGGATGAAGGAATCGGTTCGGTCTCCCTTGGAGATACGAATGGAGGTGGATGGTTATTGAGAGTGGATATAGCTGGAAGAGGAGGAAGGCTTGACTGGACTTGATTGGAGGTGGAAGCAGAGGCTCCAGAAGGCGAAGGTGAAGGAACGGCGGGTAATAAAACTTTCCTCTCTACGGGGGAGATTGAGCTCTCTGACTGGCCGCTACCAATCCTATCATTACTTTGTTCCCTGACATTCGGGAGTTGAAGCTTCCTAGGTCTACCGGTTCTTGCTGAGGGGATCCAAACGCAATCCTTCTGAAGCCTCGCACACCTCAGGCAAGGAATTCCAGCGGAAATCTTGAGTTCTGGCTGATCCATCTGCTGCCATTCTTGAGCGGTAGGTAGCCCTGGTGGTGGCGAACCATCACAAGTTCGTTTGGCTTTGCTGAAGGACGAATGGCGAAAGGATCAGCGTTCGCGGAAGTGAAGGATGGAAGAGACAACAGCAGCACGATGCTTACCGACAAGGCTGACATGCCAGAGCTCCTCTTGATGCGACGCTTTCTTTCTTGACTGAAGCAGATGATGAGGTTGAGGATACTGCTGGCATCCCAGAGAATAAAGGAAGAAGAGGTGTTGGGGGAGAGGGGAAAGAGAGTCGTCTCCCCAAAAGAAAACTTGAATCAAAAGACGCTAAGCAGATTCCCGTCGATCAATTGAGATTTCCGGTGCGATGTCTTTTTTGATTGATGCGAATTTGTTCCAAGAAGTCTTGTCTGTTCCTTGCTGAACAATCTGAGAACCTCCAAACACCGAACGCATCAGAAAGGGGAGGAGGGGAGGAAGGTAATATCCTCTGTGCCGTTCTATAGCCCAACCCTACCCGCGCGCTCTTCTGAATCGACTCGAAGAAATTGCAGGAAGTGAGTGTGGTTCGATGTGATTGAAAAGGGGGTGTAAGAGTGGAAGGCCGGCGGTTTGCCGACTCAACTTCAGAGCGAAAAAGACCCTCTCTTTCTTCCATCTCAAACCATCGCATCTTTCCCTCTTTCCTCTCTTTCTTTCTTCTTCTCTACAAGTTTTTAATTCCATTTGGATCACCATTCCCTGAAAGCCTCAACCTCTTTGGTTCTCTTCATCTTCACCAAACCAGCCAATACTCCACGTACGAAGTCGAACCTACTCAATGGATCCAATCAACGCTCTGCCCTCAGAATTGGTCACCCCTTCCTTCTCTTATCTAACAGCTTCTTCCCTCGTAAGATCAAGTGCCGTCTCGACGAACTGGAGAAGGCAGATTCAATCTGACGCTCCCCTACATCGCACTCTGGACTTCTTGGGTCGCTCGAAGCTCTCTGAGTTGGACACCATCAAAACGGTTTATCAGCTGGACTCTAAGGCACCTCGCGAGTCCACTGGAATCCTTCTAGATCTCTCACGCTTCTACCAGAACTGGGCTCGTGAGAATATAGACGAAGAGTAGGACTTTAGAGAGCTTGAGAACCCAACGTTTGAGCAGCTTATGGCTCTGACGAACTGTCAATACACCTCTCTTATCAACACAATCTTTCTAGTCACAGAAGGAGAGCTCGAGAGACTTTTCATCAGAGCCAGTTGTTACAATCGCGACCCATGCCCTCTTGCTCTCGCCCTCCTTCAGGGGGTCTGGAACCTGAGCGATATCACCAGAGATTTGAAGGAGATAACAATTGAGACTTCGTTTCCTGTTTCGTTTGATAGTGGACTAGATGAGAGGGGTTCTAGAAGATTTATCATGGTTAATGATGAACAGGTGCCCGAGTTTAGAGGAAATGCTTTTCAATGCTTAAGAGTCATCAAAGACATAACCGAATTTACTGGAGCTAGACTCAACACCCTAATCTTCTCTTCCGAGTTGATCATCTCTCTAGAGGATGAAGACGGACCCATCGACCCCCAAGATCCAAGACTTGGGCATCTTCGCCAGCTGTTCCGAGAGATCAAACTGTCATGCGACTCCCTCAAGTCTTTAGATGTGAAAGTGGATGTCAAGACAGTTCCTATGAAAGTTTTGGATTTGGTCTTTAGTTGTCCCATCCTTTCCACCCTCAAGCTTGGCATCGTTTCAAGGTTGGAAGATGCCGAGAATCCAGAGAACTTTGAGCTCGGGTTCCCGGAACATCCTTGCTCTTCAAAATTGGTAACTTTAGAACTAGAATTCGAGAAAACGGAGCTGAACTGGGACTCTCCATCTCTACTGGCTCGGATTGGAACCAGATTAACTTCGTTTAATCTCTCATGTGGAAAGGAAGGGGAGCAGTCCACGATTCCAATCACTAGCCTTCCATCCATCCTCGACTCAAACCCATCCTTGGAGACGATCAAGCTTCAACATCTCTCCGTCACTGAATCAGAGTCATCATCTCCGACACCGACCAAGCTATTCCTACCGAACCTCAACTCCATTCAACTCCACTCGGTTCATCTCCTGGGTAACGATCTGTTCGAAGTAGCTATCCTTCCAAAAATTCAAAGCATAGAGGTTCGCTTTAAAGATTCTGAGAACGATGTCCGAGATGAGAGTGCAATTCGTGGAAGGCTGCCAACTCTTCTTAAATGCTGTCGGTCTACTTTGAAAAGGTTTATCATTCAAAGACACCCAGAGGATGATCTGGAGTCTCGGTCCAAAGATTCTATCTCACTCCCAACTATGGAAGAGATACAATTGCGATATTGTCCCACCAATTTAATGAGTAGGATGGGCCAGCTCCACCTTCCAAAAGTCAAGAAGCTTACACTTTCTTCAGCGGATCCTTTCACCATTCGAAGGGTTGAAGAACTGCTCGTCTCTATGAGCTCTTCTTTGGAAGTCATCTCTATCAGCTGTTCTGTTACCGAATTAGTCTTCTTTGATATAGTCAAGACAAACAGATTTCTCTGGAAAGAGGTGGATGGTGGAACTCAAGTGGACGCAGCATTCCCCCAGATGAAGTCCTTGACTCTGACTTCAGACGCCATTGTAATGTCAGATTTCTTCTCTCATTCAGACTTACCAAGATTAGAGGAACTGAAAGTCAGAGCTCCGGACGATTATCACTACAACAGCTTATCGAAGAAATCGAAGAAACAAAAGGCCAGGCCAAATCACTACCAAAGGTTTTTTCAATCATCAGATCCAAGGCCTCCTCTATCAGAAGAATCTCATTAGAAGATTTCAATGATTTCCAAATCTGTACAAATCTGGAACAAGAGCTTTGTCTTCCAAGATTAGATTTCCTGTCCATTTCAGACGGCTCTGATTCGATTCCAAAATTCTTCGAGAGATGTCAACATCCAAATCTTTCGAGACTTCGGCTCCTGTATTGCGATGCCGGTAAGCCAAGTTATTATTATTTAAGATTTGAAGATCTTCAAGAGGCTCTAGACGCGAACGCTGCGGAGGACTTAAAGGCTTTGGAGGAAGAAAGTTGTTTGTCTGAGGGTCGCCACGAGCTTCTGCCTTACGGAGCGAAGCCAGAAGAGGAAGAGGACGAAATGAAAGAGGATTGAATTGAGATTTGAATATGGAACAAGTTGAAGCTTTGTAAGATATTTCGAAGAAAAAGTGAAACCAGGGGTCGAATCGAATGAAAGAACAAATGAAAGAGAGAACTAAAATGAAGAAAGTTTAGAGTCGTAGGAGACTAAGTGAAGAGAGAAGTAATGACTTGTTTTTCATCTGTTGTAAAGGTCTCCCTTGAAAGGGCTTTGAAATGTATCGTAGAAATGAGAAGCTGTCAACTCTGTCATACTTTTCGTTCTTTTTCAATCAAACATTCCTCGCCTTACAAAGACTTGCTTTCGGTCTGTTGTTTTTCTTGTTGGTTACGAGTTTCACAAGGAATTATGCAGACATCCTCTCTCTTGCGCTCGCGTCCGTTTACTGAAGAGAAGACATCACGATGATTTGACGGATAGTCAAAGGAACTTTTCAAGATCAGAACCTCTCCATTGATTCTGGTCTGACTTTTCCATTCTCTTTCAAAAAGAAGGACTACATATCTAGAACCTGGATTCGTGTATCCAGTTCTTGTCCTTTGTCGACTCATCACTCCTCACCTGCGATACCAGATTCAGATTCAGATCTTGAACTTCTCGGCTCTCAGCACTCAACCGACGTCCATCTCTTCGGACTTCCTTTTTTTTACACAAGTGTGATCAGAAAACCGACCTGTGAGTGGAATTCCTTCTGACGCGCACAGAAGTCTCAAGGAAAATCCATCAAAAAACATTGAATTATTTCATTTCTCTCAAGGCCCACTTGTATCCTTCAATTCATGTGTACAGTCACCTCAACATTCCATTCTTTTTACGACCACTACGAATCTACAGCCATAGCCTCTCCAGAGGTAGTAGCAGCAGAAGCATCCTCCTCAGTCTTTGGTTTAGCAAGTCCTTCACGTTCCAACAACCTATCAATATCAGCTGGTTTAAATATTCTAGGAGAAGGTTTACCAGTACGTGAATCTAAAGAAATGGTTGCGAATTCCACTAAACATAGGTGTGTAAAGAAAAAGAAGGAAATCCAAAACAGGTCAGGCCTTGCATCTCTCATCCATCTGAGCTCCTGCTATCGCTGTTGAAATCAAATCGAAAGGAATGGAATGGGAGAGACTCACATTTCTCACTATCTAAAGTAGTAGCATCCATAGTTTTACTCAAAACCTTCACAGCCAATTTCATAGCTTCTTGAATTGACATGTCTTCTTTATAATCTTGTTTCAATAAAGAAGTAGCGGTTCCATTGTTTGATCCTACACAAGTAGCTTTCCAACCTGAATAATTACCAGAAGGATCTGAATGATAGAGTTGGAAATGATGATGTGGGTCATAACCTGCGTAGAGAAGGGAAACTCCAAAGGGTCGAAGACCTGAGATAGGAAGGGAGGGAAGAGATAAGGGGGAAGAGAGAGAGGGGGGGGATCAGGCTTCAGGGGACTTGAGGTAGGAGCAGTATTAGGGAAGGGAAGACTCATTGACTTGGATTTCGAGAGGATGGTTTGGAGGGACACTGGCCTCTTCATCTTCTTACCCCTCCCCCCCCCCAATCATCACCTCCTCCCCCAATACTCATTCCCTCAGAAATCAATAGACTCACCTCCATACTGAGTATATCCCTGTTTCAAATCACACAATCTCTGAGCCAACTGTTCTACTGGAATGTCATCGTCATAAGCCAGAAGATAACGCTGAGCTGCATTACGAGCGTAGTTGATTAGAGAATTGGCATCTGCTGTGATTCCTGCTACGCCGGCGATGACATTGCTGGAGGAAAGAAAGGAGGATTGGGGAAAAGTGGTGAGGGTGACGAGGAAGGTAAGGTGGAGAGAGAAGGGCTATCAGTTTGAGGATCTGAGGCTCTCTCTCTCTCTTTCGAGCGAGAGATGAGACTTGCGAGATAGATTCTGAGGAAATTCAGAAGGTAAAGCGTAGACAAACCGGTCAATGGTTGAGAGAATGGAGGAAGGGTAGTTTGAAGCTTCCTTCGATCACTCCTCCTTAGGTTGGAGCTGTTCCCTCTGCTCAGCCTCTCTTGCGCGGATTCGATTGATAAGCCGATTTAAAGATTTGTCACTGATTCACCAGTATCTCTTGGTGTTCCCACTCCACTAGCTGATCATCGAGCTATCCTTCCCTGTAGGTCCACCTAAGATTGCGTCTCCTCTGCTCTCCTCTCTTTATGTGACCCAATCCTAAACCTATGTGCTACTCTACTCACTCGCTTACGGTATAAATCTTTTCACTACTAGTGTCTTGTTCCAACAATTTACTTGTGACTTTCTTCTCTGCAGCCAAAACTACGCCCTGTTGAGTTAGAATTCCAATGACAGTTCCAGCGTGAGAGATTGCTTCCATTGCATATTCCACTTGAAACAATCTACCTTCAGGTGAGAACGTTGTCGTTCGTGAATCGTAACGGCGAGACATTTCTGTGAATTGAATAAAGAGAATGAGAATGAGGATGAGGATGATAAGCTGGGTTGCGTGGTGGGTGTGGGTGATCGCTGATTCGGTTTTGAGATATTGCAGTCCATAGGAAAGGCTTTTTCGTTGGCGCTTCCTTCTCTTCCCCTCCCTTTCTTCCACCCTCATTCACATTTCTGATGGTTGTGGAAAGGGTGAATTTGGATAACATCGGTAGTGAGGCTGCTGGGTTCATCGCAAATGCTATCCTCAATCAGACATCGACAGAAAATGTTGGCCATGAAGATTGGAAGTAAGTAACAGTGACAGTCACACGATGAACATTCTTCATTCAAATCGCTCTTCTTTCTATCTTCTCTCATCTTGTTCGCTTCTCCTCTGTCTCTGACATTGTCTATCTATCTCATCATTCTCATCGACCCAACCAGAGACCGAATCTCAACTCTCCGATCACTGGCTCTTCTCAGTCGGAAAGCCTACGAAACGTATCGACCTTATCTTTTAAAGTTCATTTCCATAGACAACAACGATCTTTATTCATTCCTCCAACTTTTAAAAAGAGATCCAACTGCCTTTCAAGAGATAGAAGAAATGACGTTCCGACGAGATTCAAAACCAACCTCTTTCCCACCTAATTCAAGCCCAATTCAATCTTCAAAATCCACCAAACTTTCACCCAGAGATTTATTAGATTTAAGAATCTCTTCAGAGAAAGACGCAGTAGAATTTGGTCGATTGTTATCTACACTTGGCTTCTCAGAATTGCCATCTAACGAAGGACTAGAAAGAAAGAATCTGATAACCAAACATAAAAGAGAAATTGGACAAAGATTAACTCAAGAATATCAAACTGTTGCAAGAGGGTTATTGATAGATGGTTTAATCAATTTAAAGAAATTGGATATTGGAGGAGATGAAGGATTTCCATTTCATAAGAGATCGATCAGGATAGATGAAATCATTAAACCTCCAAAGTTAGATGCTAATGTTATGGGAATGGGGATCAAAGGAAATCTCATTGAAAAAGTCTCAATTCCAATTTCACCACCTTTAGGAGGGTTGAATAATCTAAGTCAATTGATTATTAGAGCTCCTAGTTCATCGACTTGCAGTAGAGACAATCTCACAATGTCCAATGCTGCTTGGCTTTTACTGTTTTTACCTAATTTGAAAGAAGCTAAAATCAACGCTAGAATGGAGAAACGAGATGCTGAATTCTTAGATCTTGCTCAACAACATTTTACAAAAGCTAGCAAAGTCAAGGTTTTAGAACTAGATTGTCTGGTGATTTCAACTATTCCTCCACCACCTCCACCTCTAACTTCTGAAATTGTAGGTCCAACAGCAACGGGAGAGAAGAAAGGAGAGATCCCTCCTCCAGCTCCGAAAGAAACTGTTTGGAGAAGTGAAGAAGAAAAAGCAGCTAGTTTCAAAAACTTCTTCTCTTTAACTGGAAGTTTGATTGGACTCAAGATTGCAATTTCTTACGAACCTGTTAAAGTTGATGCTGATACTAATTCGACAACTCCAAAACCAACTCAAACTGGAGTGATTATCGAAACTTTAAGAAAAGGTCTCATCAATTCTTTATCTACTTTAAAATCTTTATCTCTTGAAGGAATCGTCTTTCCAAATCAACTTAAAGCCAAATACAAATCACCTTTTGTTGCTTTTGTGAATTTGGAAACTCTTTCAATTGATTCGGCAGGTTTGAATTCCTTGGAACCTCCCAATAAATATCCAAATCAACTTTTGTTCTACTTTCCTCCGAAATTAAAGACTTTGGAACTTTTGGCGAATATCGAATTGGGTGGAAATTCATCGGAAATTCCTTATCTTAAAGCTGAACTTAAGTCTGTGGTTCAAAGTAAAGGGAAAGGGAAAGTAAAAGCTACTCAAAGTCAGACTTCAACTTCGACTCCAGGTTTAATTCCAACTCCAAACCCAACTCCACAAGCTCACATTAATGGACATGCAGAAGAGGGAGAAGAAGAGGAAGATTCTAAACCTCCTGAAAATAAAACTGCAGGAGGAAAGAAGAAAAAGAAAAAGAAGAGTAAAGCTAAAATTGAAGGTGAAGTTAATGGTGATGATTCGACGACTCCAATTCCAATAGCATCAACATCGACATCAAATCTAACTCCACCAGCTAAAGCTTCACCTTCCAAAACCAAATCTTCTTCAAACCCTCAAGACTTTTACAATCTAGAATCCAGAATCGTTCAACTTTTACTTCATCAATTTGGACTTGAATCTCCTAATTCTCACCTTTTACCGAAGAATTTCACCACCTTGATTTCTTTTTCCAAGCCAACTTTAGATAAGAATCATGACTTTGTTAAATATGATCATCAAATCAGATTGGAGAATGCTGAAAGTAGAAGATTAGGAAAGGAGGTTAAGGAATTATCTACTGGACAGAAGGAAACTAGAGGAGCTATCAGAACCAAAGAACAAGAAATATTTCTGAAGGAATTTGAAAGGGAAAGAAAGGTTTCTAGAGGACTTTTGAAGAGGATTAATGGGGGGATGAAATTGATTGTTAGGGAGAGGGAAGGAAATAGGTGAGGGAGAGAAGGTCAAAACGAGGGTGAGAGAAGGTCAATACTAGGGGAGGAGAGACGGTCAAGTTAAAAGATCAAAAATCCAGGGGTTGAAAAAAGGTCATAGAACTTGTCAAATTGAAGTTACACAACGCATCGCTCTCATTCATTCATTAAACACCATTTGTATCGTCTCAATCTTTTCTCTTTGTTAACAAAAAAATGAAATTGAATTCCCATAGACGAGTATGACGCTTGCAGAATTCTAGAGAAAGCATCCGTGGGAGTCGGAGTGGAAAAAGTTTCAAATTCAGAGCTTGGACCCCTTCCTGTAGGGGTCAAGGTCAGAAATGAATGCTCTATAATCTATGTACATTAGCTACTCTTGATGAAGCTCTGGCATACTGTCTGACTTTCTCATCTTCTTATCCTCCTATCTTTCGGATCTAATTTCACAGGTTGGTTCTCCTGGTCGCGTTGAAAAGAAAAGGAGATCTCACCGTCGTAGGGAAGGAAGAACGTGGCGCTTGGACCGTTGCTGATATTGATAGGGTCCGTTCGGTCAAGATTAGTTCACTCTCCTAACATTTCTTCTTCTCCTCTCCCTCCTCTTCTCATCCTTTCAAGATTTCATTCCACTCTGAGAAATACTGATCGTCTGGATTCGCTTTGGGAAAGGTGAGTCAATCGTCTGGGGGGAGGAACAGGAGGGATGGAAACAACTGTCAAATCAATAGATCCTGGGTCATCCCATTTTGAGTCTTGGCTGACAATGCTCTTGACGGAATGAGTGGGACTCCATCGAGATGCTTTGCCCTTTCTCATAATGACTTTGAATAAAAATTGAGAAACCAAAGAGAGGCTTCCGAGTGGATCAGTCTGAAGTAGAAGGGTAGAGGAAACTGGCATGCAGAAGGGAGAGCAGGCAGATAAGAGGGTGGATCTGCAAACAGGTCGTCATGCTCAATCTTCTTCTTAATTAGATTGAATCACGCTTTTAGCTCCGTCTTTGATATTTCAATTCTCCTTGTCTTTGAGCTGGCTGTCTCTTTCCTGGAGGTGGAGCTCATCCTTGTCGAACTAGAGAGTTATTCAGTCACCCACATGGACTAACTCCTTTCTTCACTTCCCTTCACTCCCTTCCTCCCCCTTCTTCTCTTCTCTTCTTCTAAATCCATACACCATTTTGAATCAGCTAACATCTAAGTATCTCACTCGTGCGTTCAGTCATTAGGCAGCATTCGCTGAAGACCCTGAAGAAAGGAACCTCAATCACGCCTTAACTCTTCAATCCTCAGATCCTCTACATCTTTTCCTCACCTACCATCTCATCAGCCAGTCTATGACTATCTAAGGGATTCGGATTCAGATTTCTAATCCATAGACTTATGAGCACTTTTGCTGTCTCTCCTCCACTGCCATCTTCACATTCCAACCTCTACCTTCTACAACAACACTCTTAATCTCTACGCAATCAACTCTTCCTCTTCCTCTTCCTCCATCAAAAGCTTCTCATTGCCATCTTTTCAAAACATGCAGATACATCAAGACTACTTTAGCTCTCCCCATCACACCTCAAACTCATCTTCATGCAATGCTCAATCGCCAGCTCAACCGGCTCACAACCTCACAGCCTCGCCATTTCAGGAATCTGAAGAGGGGTTCTCGAATGGGATCGGTGAGGTTTACTTTGATTCAAATCAACATGCGAAGAAAATGGAAGGCCTGGTAGCGAGTGGGGAGGTGGGAAAGGCAGGAAGGCAAGCGGATGAGCAAGATGAGGAGGAGACCCTCCATCCTTCAATCTCATCTACCTCATCTCTTTCTTCAAGTCAAGATGGAATTATACCTATTCAATCCTCTGGAACAGAGATCTTTAGGACGCCATCTGCCTCTACCACTCACACTCAATCCAGTGCGGTGGACAGCTTTGGAAGTGAAAGCCAAGATAGCAACGGAGAGGGAACTGTTCCAAGCAGTGTCGGTTCATCTTCTCAAGAGAACAAGAGAGCCATAGATGATGAACTGGAAGAGGTCGGTGCTCTAGCGAGAAAGAGCGAGAAAGGGAAAGGAAAGATGAGGAATCTCAATCATGGAAGGGGGGAAGAGGAAAGGGCAGAAGAAGCTGAGGACACCTTCACCCTTGGATCAAGTAGGGAAGGATCAGGATCTACCTCAACTCCAGTCAATTCCCATCAAGTCATCGATCTGGGAGGAGGCAGCTCCTTCCCTTCTAGATCAACGTCTCCAAGCCCCCTGTCTCCTCGCAGTGGCGCTGGTTTCAACTCTCCCAGATCCAAATCAACTCCAGCTCAAGCCTATCGAGATTCTACTAAACCTAAGACGAATAGAACTGCAACCTCGCCGGAATCTTCTACACGACTGAGCTCAGCTTCAGCGGATCCAATTCAAGCCCAAAGGAAATTGAGGAGACTATATGCTCTTCTGGAATTGGTCGAGACCGAGAAGTCCTATGCTCAAGACATGAACGCTCTGGTCAAGGTTTACTTTTCTCAACTCAGCAGCATGCCTTTCTTCTCTATCGGAAATCATCCAACCTCCTCTTCTTCTCACTCCAAGTCCAATTCGAATCAGACCAATGAGATCTCCTCTTCAACTTCTTCGATATCAATTCCCAGCGCAAGTGCTCTTAGTTCGAGTCCACCTCTGACTTCAAGTTCTGCTTCTTCAGTCTTTGGGTCAGTCACCGGATCTCCAGTCACCTCGAATTCCTTGGCGACGAGCGTAGAGAACTCTACCACCTCTTCCGCTCCAACCTCTCCGCTACCAACTTCACCTACCATCTCTTCTCAAGAAAGACTTTCTCTAGGGAATGATAGATTGAGATCAGTGACAAGGAATGCAGAAGAGTTGCTTCATCTGACTAACAAGATGTCAGCTGGTTTAAGCGGAATTGTGGATGAAGCTGGAATCGCTGGAGATGACTTGAGCAAAGTCTTACATGTTGAAAATGATGGGAAAGAGAGGACTGAGATGGAAATCAAGTTGGAAATCGCTATGAGTGTGAATGCAGAGGCTGCTGTTCATGTTATCGCTCAGTACTTCAACACTCTGGTGAGTAGGAGCAGCGACGACGCTGGCAAAAGTTGAATAAGCTAACGTTTTTAATCGTTTCCCTCCCTTTCTCAATCTCGTTTAACCAGGCTCCCTCGTTCTCAGTCTACAAGAATTTCGCTTCTAGACACGCCGAGGCTCTGGCTGTCGTCAGAGAAGCTGAGAGACGTACCTCGGAATGGGCAGCCTACGAGAAGAGGTGTGCCGACATCTTGAGGAGGAACAATGGATCTCAAGTTTCCAGCAACGCTTCCAGCACTCCGACTAGCGCTGCCAGCTCTAGAGTCAACACTCCATCTACAAGCAGAAGAGGAAGCGATATCAGCGGAGCTGCCAAGCCAAGCGGATTGACAGTCACTCCCATCGATTCTTCAATCACTTCTGGTGAAGGAAGCAACGAGTCCTCAAGCTCTTCTCTACCAGCCGCTCCAGTCCTGACGTCAGCCACTTCGTCTTCGTCTTTCACTCGTCAACCTTCCTCTGGTTCGACTGGCGCAAGACTAGTCTTTGCTGATTTCTTCATCAAACCAATTCAGCGACTTTGCCTTCTACCTCTAATGCTTCAATCGGTCTTGAAGTTGACTTCTCAAGATGACACCGCTAGACCCGCCTTGGTGGAAGCTGTCAAAGCCATGAGACAAGTAGCAGACGATGTAGATGAAGCTGGAAGACAGAGGGAAATGCAAGTCTTGGCTCATCTCATCGCAACGAGAATGGAGAGGAATCCAATTCCAACTGGTCCATCTTCCTACTCTTCCAGTCCAAATTCAGGTCTCCCAGCCTCCTCTTCTACGATCCATCTTCCAAGTCCTTCAACTCACTCAAACTTCGGAGGAGGTGTCGACTCTTTCCATTCGCAGAATTGCACCCTTACTTCCTCGCAGCTGAACGCCTTTGGGGCCTGTCTTCTAGCTGGATCACTGGACGTACTTCATCATCACTCGAGGGTGAATCCGTTGAGTCTCCCTCTCAGATTCAAGTATCACGGAGTCTTTCTCTACCAAGGATGGATCATGCTAGTCAAAGTTCAGACCAGAAGACCTCATGCCTTCGAGGCTAGACACTGGTTTCCTCTCTGGGCAGCCAGGCTAACAGTTCTAGAGGATTCGAAGAACGAGAAGAACAGGTCACTCCTCCCGCACTCCTTCAGGATCTCGGTTCACGAACATCACTTTGACATGGGTGTTTCTACTGCTGCCGAGAAGCAGATCTGGGTCGAAGCCCTCTCATCGTGCATCAGGCAGGCCGAGGTGGCTCCTCCAAAGAAATCTGAATGTGCTAGTTGGCCAAGTTCTCTTCAACTAGTCGCCGATGGAGAACTGGAGGAAGAAGAGGAGGTAGAAGAGGAGATCGACGAAGACGATGAACAAGGAGACAAAAGAAACAACGGAAGAAGAAACAATAGGAGAAGATCTTCTATTCCAGATCCTCTCTCTAACGTTTGGGCTCACTTTCCCCTTCTTACTTCTTCTGGAAGTGCCGGTCAATCTGCTGTTTCTAGTTCTCAATCCTCTCAAGCCATCTCTTCTTCGATTCCTCTGAAGTTGGCCTCTCCCTCTCAAAGGGCTTCCCACGATCGGTACATGCTAGCATCTCAATCGCTACTTGCTGCTAGAACTAAGGATTCGAGCGCTGCTCACGATGCTTTGGTCTTATGGCAGAAGCAGACTCAACACTCTTTGAGCGTACCTTCGATCAGTGCGGCCGTCAGTAGCAAGATGGGATTGAACAAGTTGGGACGAAGTAGTGGCATTGATAGCCAGTTCTTACATTCTTCTTCTTCCAGCAATCTTTCTGGGTCCACAGCTGCAGCCAAGCTTCAGAGAAGGAAGAGTTTCGCAAGTGTTCTGGATCTCATGAACTCTATGACGGCTTCTCCTGATGCTCTCATTCTTCAACATCAGCAACAACAACTCGGAGCTTCTCCTACTTTCAGACACTCTCAGCTACCCGAGGGAGCGGTGGATCCAGAGACCACTTGGCGCTCCACTTTTAAGAGGAGATCAAACAAACCAAGACCTTCAACTATGATCATCACTCCAGAAATGCTGGCCAACGGGGCAGCTCAGTCCGAGTCTCAACCCAAGTCCTCTCAATCCGCTCCGGACACAAGTCCTCCTCCAACTTCACCTCAATCAGCTGGATCTCCTCCTCTTCCACCGCCCCTGGACTTGAGCACTATCTCTCCTACAAGCCTGTTCGCTCCTGATGGAACCCTCCTGCCGATCTCTGCCGTCTCCAATGCCTCGATGTCTCCTGGCCTCACCTCCAGCCAACCTCAATCGATGTCTCAGTCTCAAGTTGGTCTCTCTTCTCCGGAGCAATTCTCAAGGGGACATTCAAGGACACGTTCGGGTGCCTCCATCAGCCAGGCAGTCCGAGATGCCTTGTCTTCAACTTATGGATTCGGGGGAGGAAGGAGTAGAACCAGAAGTAGTCAAACCACTCACGATGGAATGGACCTCTCAGCCAACTCTACGCCTCCGAACCTGTCTCCAATGGGTCTCGGAAACACGATCGCTCTTCCCGGCGAGAGCAGAAGGAACAGCATCTCCTCAGCAGGTCCCGCTTCGACCGCTTTTGCTGAGTTCGGAGCTGAAGGTGGATTGGGGTTAGTGGAAGGTGAGAAGCAGCCGAGAAGCGGAAGTCTCTCTAGGGGTTCTGGATCTTCAATCAGGAGGGCTTTGACTTCGACATCGAACTCTCCCTCTGCCTTTAAGCCTTTCCTCAATCTGAGAGCCAACTCATCGAGAGATTCTCTGAACTCGAATTTCAAGAGTTCAAACGCCTCTGCCTTGGCTTCATTACGCTCTTCTCCCAACCACCTCGAAATTTCAACCCCTCAATTCCAAAACACCAAGAATTCCTTCGGCTCCAGTTTCGTATCCTCTCTGAGAAGGGCGAGGAGTGGTAGTGTCACCTCTCTCCAAGAAAGTTCAAGTTCTACTCATCTTCCAAACAACTCCTCCTCCACTTTGGCCGTCGAGTCTACCAACAACGATCTGAACAGTAGTAGTGGAGGGACGATCTCCAAGAGAAGGTGGCCAAAACTTAGATCTGGTTCAAGCAGCCCCAACGTCAATTCAGGCTCGGAACTTCCTCCAATGCCAGCACTGCCATCTCCCTCTGCCTCTTACTCCCCTCCGTCATCCAAGGAGAAAGAGTTGAGAAGACCGTCGTTCGGTAGAAGGCTCTTGTCAAACCGATTTTCTATGATCTCAAGTGGAGTTGGAGTCAACAGTCAAAGTAGTCCTTCTATTCTGAACTCCAATTCGATGGCTTCGTCTGCAGTCAGTTCTAGGAGGACCTCAGAGTTGGACGCTGTCGTTGAGTCTGTGGCGGTGGTCACTGGAAAACCAGTCGAGGATGTGGATGGACTCGAAGGAAATGAAGGATCGCTATCAGGAGCTTTCGAAAAAGATGCAACCATCAGATCTAGACCTAATTTGCTCAAAAGAACTAGTACTATCGACGGAATCGTTCGCTCGGAGGAGGAAAAAGCTTAACATCAAATCTACCCAAAACGAAAAATTCAGCTTTCTATGAACAATGCCCCAAGCCTAGATTTCTCTTCAACTCTGCTTTCTCTTCAAACCTTTGAGCCATCAAGAAGCTGGTGCTCACTCCCTCGCCCCTTGTCGCCTCTCCCTCTTCTCCTATCTTCTTTCTACTCCTTCTTTCTGCCCCTTTCCTCCAGTGTTTCTCATCAAATTCGCTCTTTCTCTTTCTTTCCCTCAAATCTTCTAACATTCTTCGCATTTTCTATTTTTCTTCTCATATTTCTATTTTCCGCCTTTTACTGTCTCGATGTCCCTTCATTCGTTCGTTCCAATACCTACCTCTCTACAAATGTGCTTCATCTCAATGTCTCGTGTCTCTACACATTTCACGCTCCTTCATCTCTCGCCACAGCTTTCCTCCCGTCTTCATCTTCTCTCCTTTCACTTAGCAAATGTTGTTTTCTCAAGCGTCCTTTGTTTTGGTCAATCATTAATGCGACACCTTCTTACCCTGATACAGCTCTCGAGTACACAATCTGTAAATTGGCAGGATTGGAATGCCTTGGGTCTTCAGAAGGACGCCGCAAGTCAAGTACGCAACCTTTTGCCGCAGTTGCAAGCGATCTCAACGCCTCAGCGTCCGCCCCTCCCGCCGCAATATTATCATTGTGGACGATTCTAAAGTTTATCCGTAGCAGGAGCAGTTTAGTTTGCGTTTCCACCTTAACCTGCGAAGAATCTTGCCTGTGTCGTTATGTAGAACTCCCTGCTCCCTACTGCAACCATGAATCCTTTCTCCCCCCCACATATTCCCATGGTTCGAAATCGCCTTGCAATTTGAACATGTTCTCTTCTGCCTCCGGAGGAGAGGGGCCTTGTCACGATCTTTTGATGTCAATTATAAGGTGAGGTCCAAAATCGCAAATGAGACCCAACGCAACCCTCTATAGATTTTCTTAGCTCTTTCAGTTCCAGTAAAGAGATCTATCAATAGAAATAGGTATATAAGGAGACGGAGGAGAATTCAAAAACAGCGAAATTCCCATTTCTTTCTCATTTGACGCTTTTTCATCTTCCGTGCGAAGAAAAAACTTCTTCCTTCCCAACCAACGCAACCTTTGATAGGTTTCCACTCCCCAGGCCCCTCAAGTCTACTTCATTCTCTCGGAATGTTGAACCTGTTCAACTTAACGTTCACATATCCATCGATTCCCTCTCCCAAGTCCGTCTTTTACTTCATCCTAAGCTTGGCTCTGGTAGCCGCATCCTCAATTTTAGGCCTCCTACTCTTTCTAAACAGAGGTTCTGGAATCTCAAAGATGATAGGAATGTTGAATGAAGAGACCGAAGATGAACTGGATTATGACTCTTTGGATGAAATTCAAGAAAAAATGGAGGGCAAGACCGACCTAAAAACTCTGAGGGAGAAAGTCGAGACTTGGATGGTGAGTATGAGTGAAGAAGTCCTCTCTCGAATTTTTCTCCCTTTCGACTCCTGCCTTTTGACTTTCTAAATGATGATCCAATTTTTTTATGTTTTAATTGTCTATGCGGGAAAGAGCTTTTGCTTCTAACTCCATGAGAAAAACACAAAGTCAAAACTGATTTCAATTTCAAACGGCTGGATCCTAATGAAAGTCAAGAATCATTTTACTGATCTTCTTTTCTCTCTCTATACTTCAATCCTGTTTCATCTAGAGCGGAGTCAGGCCATCGTCGTTCCCCAACCCTTTCACTAGTGGTCCGTTATCTCCCTCTTCTAAGAGTGAAACACATTCATGGGACGCTCAAGTTGACTCTGAGACTCCACCTGCTGAGGTCTCACAACTTCAAATTCCACAAGCCTCGACATTCTCGACTTCAATCTCCAATATCAATCCTTCGAACCTGATCTCCACTGTCTCTTCCTCTTTACCAAACCTCCCTAACTTCCCTTCCTTGACAAGGTTTGGAACCTACTCCTCCTACACACCTTACTCTTCTTTTTCCTATCAATCTCCTATGTCAACCTTTGACGACATTTCTAAAGATCTTCAAGAGAGAGCTCTTGTCGCCGCCAACCATCTCACAAGCAGCGATAGAAGCGTCAGAAGTCGAAGAGGCGTCCGAACTGTCGGGTTCTTTCTCGTATGAATCAATTATAATTTCTCTCTCCTATAAGGACTTTCCTGTACCTCTAATTACTACTTCTTCTTCTTTATTTTGCTCAACCCTTCTCTACATCATCTGTTCTCTAATCATTCCTCATTCTTCTTTGCCATTTCTATAAACACTACTCTTCATGTAACAATTCATCCATTTCATCGTTCTCCCAATCGTTTGATCACACTAGCTGTTTGAGTCGGGATTCATTCGAATGATCACAAGTTCAGCCGCATCCCTAGACCGTCCTCGCCATCTGCATAGTACCCTTTCTCGACTTCCGAAACTTCAAAACCCTTGTTTTTGAGAGAATGAAAGAGATGGTCAGCTTGAGGCGTACATGTACCATCAAGAGCACTTTTCATTCCTCAAAAAGACACTCACAAGTGTATCTCGATAGAGAGCAATCGCTGCTCGATTCGTCTGCCGTACATGAAGCGAAACATATTGAGCTTGATAAACTTCCTTCATGGCTTCCTCTGAAGGGTCAGATAGGTCAAATTTGGAGTCAGAAGAGAGAAATATCGTGTAGAACAGAGCTGACAGACAGATACTTACGACTTTGTCTCATAAGCTTCTGAGCTATGCCCAATCTTCTGTAAGACCTCAGCACGCTTATGGAAGTGACATGACCATGAGGCCCTTCTTTACCTGGTTGCTCTTCCATCTTCCCAAGAACGTAGCCGACTATCTTCTTTTTGTTTGGACCTCCAGAGGAATCTTCAGCAACGTAGGAACAGGCTGGCCAAGTTGAGTAATGATAGAGCCAGAAGACTAGAGTGTAGTTCTCTGGTAAATTATGAAGGTTGCAGTTCTGCATGGCGATCAGATCGGCTGCCTGAGAGAGAGAGAGAGACAGAAGGAGAGACAGAAGGAGAGATGGAAGTGAACGAGCTGTCGAGAGATGTTCAAAAGAAAGAAGGCAGCTGCATTTAGTTGCTCACCGTAGCTTGTCTGATGTCCATCTTAGAATGGAGATTACCGTAGATCAAGAATGGCTGATTTTTTCGATTCGAGGTGTTGATGTTTGGGAGGATCTCAAAAGGTTTTCTTTCCTTCTCCGGCTTGTCACTTCCTTCCTATCCCTCCCTCCCCTCCTCCTCTCCTACTTCCTCCTCATCCCACTTCTTTCCATTCATGTCTGCTCTTCGCAACTTCGCTCGCTCGTCGGCGCCAGCTGTGCGTAACTTGGCTCCGGCTTCAAACGCTATCGCTCGTCCATCTCCAAATGTGAGTTTGCAAGATCAGTTCTATAGATCCCCTCAAATCAACAATCAGCACCTCTACTCAATATCAATACCTCAAGCTAGGGTTCGCTTGCAGCATCTACAAAGGATGATCTGTTTGATTCAACGAACGTCTATCTTGCTTCAACCATCGAGCAGCTTGTGTGGTCCTTAAACTTTCTTCATCCCATCTGGAATCTCTTTCTTCCCTTCTGAATCTTCTCACTCTCCTCTTCTCTTCTTCTTCAGGCTGTTCTCCGTCCAGCTACCACTCTAGCTGCTGGTGTTCCAAAAGTAGGAAACAGGGTTAGTTCTCCTTTCATCTTGCAATCCTTCCTCTACTCTTCTTCTAATTCTCATCTCGTCCTCATCTTCCTATCTCCTCGCTCTCTCGATTCCCTTCGGCCCGCCTCTTCATTACTACACTCAATCAAACTCTTAGGGTCCAACCAAGTACGGTGGAGTCTACACAGTCACTTTGATTCCAGGAGATGGTATCGGAAATGAGATCACAGATTCAGTCAAAGAAATCTTCGAATACCTCAACGTGCCAGTCGAGTGGGAACAATTCAATGTCTCTGGTGAGACGCATGGAAGCGAAGGTCTTTTCAAGGAAGCTATGGAAAGTTTGAGAAGGAATAAGGTCGGTTTGAAGGGTGAGTAGACAGTAAGAACGCGGTCTGGAGTGGAAGGGGAAAGCAAGAAGATAAGCTCTCAGGAAGCACGAAACACCTTGAAAAGCAGCTTTGCCATGCAATTGGAATTTAGAGAGATTGTTGATCACGACCATCTCGGTGGAAAGAAGGTTCGAGCTTCGCTTTAAGGTTCTAATCCTCCCAACTTTCCTTCTTGTTTCCAACTCGATCTATCAGGAATTCTCTTCACTCCAATCGATACTGGTTCTCACAACTCTTGGAACGTTGCTATGCGTCAACAATTGGATATCTACGCCTCTCTAGTCATCTGCAAGACCCTACCAGGTTACCCAACCAGGCATAAAGATGTTGATTTCGCAATCATCAGAGAGAACACTGAGGGAGAATACTCTGGTTTGGAACATCAAGTTAGTATCTGACAGATTTGATAGCTATTCTCTGTGATAGAGGAGGATAGGCAGGAAAAGCCGCGAATGATCTCTTATATGGACTTGCTAACCTTCTGGTTTCTGTTCCCACCTTCAGTCTTACCCAGGAGTCGTCGAATCTCTTAAAGTCTCAACTCGTGCCAAAGCTGAAAGAATTTCAAGGTTCGCTTTCGACTTTGCCTTGAAGAACGGAAGAAAGAAGGTCACCTGTGTTCACAAGGCCAACATCATGAAGTTGGGAGATGGTCTCTTCTTGAACACCTTCAGAGAGGTTGCTAAGGAATACGAAAGTTCGGGAATCACCAGCGGGGATATGATCGTTGATAACACGTGAGTGCCCAGATAGAGGGAAGGCAAGAAGTCGAACGTATGCGCCCTTTCTCCCTTCGCAACTCACCAAGATCTTGCCTCGCTTTTCAGCTCTATGCAACTTGTCGGAAGACCTCAGCAGTTCGATGTCATGGTCATGCCAAACCTTTACGGAAACATCGTCACTAACATCGGCGCTGCTTTGGTCGGAGGACCAGGTACGGTTCCAGGATGCAACATTGGAAGAGAATATGCCCTCTACGAACCTGGTTGCAGACACGTTGCCAAGGACATTATGGGAACTGGAAAGGCAAACCCAGCTGCTATGATCTTGAGTGCCACTATGATGTTGAGACATCTAGGACTAGACTCTCAAGCCAATTTGATCGCCGAGTCTGTCTACAAAGTCATCAGAGAAGGCAAAGTCAGGACCGCTGATATGGGAGGTGAGTTTAAGAGCAGATTCTCGATAAAGGACTCTCTGGATCAGAAAGACTGATTCCCACTCATCCCCGACTCTTCTCTTCTCCAGGAAATGCCAAAACTCACGAAATGACCCAGGCTATCATTTCTCAGATCTAAACGACTAGACTCGTTGGTAGATTCAAGACAAGACTGTTCGGGAAACATTGAAGAAGCCAAAATCCATCAAACCCCCATATTCAGAACAAGTACATTATCACTACCCCCTTTCCCTTTTTGCTATAGCTATAGAAGTTTCTTCTCTCCAGAATGTACTCCTCTTTCTTTCCGCTCTTTTCTCTCTCTATTCTGTCAATGAAACGAGTTCTCACTTTACAGTAGTATATTGGGAAACGGGTGGCCAGTCTCATCCCTGACAGCTTCCACTCTGTCCAGCCATACATCAAATGCACTGATCCAGGCTGTTATGTCAGTACGAGGGAGAGCATGCTTTTGGAATTGAAAGTAGAGATTATTACAAAGTGAGAGAAAGGTTGTGTAAACGGTGACGGAAGCAACGGTTCGTGATGACCAAAAAGAAGGGAAGATCTCGAGCAACCCAAGGCAAAGGGAACCTGAGAGTAATGGAATTGAAAGAAGGGAATGCAAGAGAGTAGAAGAATCTGTGTTATGATTGAGAAGGAAAGAATTATTGGGAGAAAAGGCGGCTGAGACATTTTATTCTGTCGTCGGTTTCTCCGTCTTAGCCGAATCTTCCAAACCAGAGACTTCTATCGAGACTCCTTCTTTATCGGAAGCAATCGTTGTTGGAGTGGTCGTCGAGGCAACCTTTGTCTCATCTTTCGATTTACCATCC